>OX030948.1:92954501-93489501 GCA_943735915.1 Pherbina coryleti
TTCAATTTGTGTCCAAAGATGGCTTATGTTATTTAACTTAAATTGATAAAACTGCACTGGCTGGTTTTCTTGGACTGCTTCGAGGTTTTCGAGTATTCGCTTCAATGTGCCCATTCGAGCAGTCATCTTTCGAACCAGTCCGTGTTGGGTGGAAACTCCAGATGATTCTCTCAAACTTGGTGTATTTTCTGCTACGTGTTGAGATGTTGTTGTCTTCACGGTCGATGTTCCTGGTGCTATCTGTCGAGGAGCTATGCTTGGCATGTTTTCCATCTCTTCATTTGCTTTGAACCGAGTGGCTTCTGCTTGGAAGATTTCTCGATAGTTGGTAACTATGCTGCTGATTTTATCGTAGTATCCAGATACAAAGTAGTCTTGTTGCAATGGTTGTTCTGTAACCATCCTTAACTTTCCATCTGTTGCTTCAAAGTCATTCCAACATTGTTCCAATCGTCTTAACCGCTCGTTATAGTAAGCTGAAGTTGACTTCCGCTCTGCCGAATCCTTTTTGAAGTTTTTAATAATTCGGGAGATTTCTTCACCGAGCTCCTTTTGATGATCCACTAGCTCCGATGTCGATGTCATCTTTGTATATAAATTTTCTTGTACTTGAACAGGAAAATTACGTTGACTTGACTTGAATTTTTCAGTACTTGAACTCAGTTCAAGTACTGAAAAATTATGCTGAATTGAATTGAATTTTTCAGTACTTGAACTGAAAAATTATGTTGAATTGAATTGTTGAGTCAAAACTTGAAGGTTAACTTCACCTATGCAATGGCGACATGTTAGTTCAAAGGCAAACCCTGCTGATTTACTATCAAGAGGATGTTCAGCAAAGGCTTTGGCTGACGATGCACTTTGGTTTCAGGGACCAACGTTTCTGCATGGCAAACAAGAACTATGGCCCCCAATGTGGTCCAATCAGCTGAAAATTCCTTCTGACATCGAAAAGAAAAAGGATACAGCCATATCATTGCTCACTGGGCAAGCAAATGGAGAATGGATTTATCAAATCAATCATCACAATTCATTTGGCACACTTCAAAGAATCATTGGATACGTTTTAAGATTTATAAACAATACAAGGTTCAAACAGAAGTCTAGATCAGAACACATTGGTCTATCGACAATCGAACAAGAACATGCATTGGCGGTCATCGTCAAATTCATTCAGGCCTGTGACTTCAAAGAAGAAATCCAAAACTTGAAGCAGCATAATGAGGTCAAAATTAACAGTTCACTGTGCAGTTTATGACCATTTCTAGATGACATGAATATTCTCAGAGTGGGGGGACGTTTAGAAGCGGCTGCACTTTCATTCGACGCTAAACACCAAATGGTGCTTCCATACAACGACCCGCTGGTCAAGTTACTCTTCATCAAAGTGCATGAAGAGAACAAGCACTGTGGACCTCAAGCGTTGTTGGGAACCTTGAGGCAACGTTTTTGGCCTATAAAGGGAAAAACAACAGCTCGATCAATTGTCCAGCATTGTATTCGATGCCATAGGGCTCGCCCTCAATTAGTACAACAAATTATGGGAAACCTGCCAGCTACAAGAGTGACACCAGCTCGACCATTTATTAACACTGGTGTGGACTTCGCGGGACCTTTATGGGTGCATTATAAGGTCCGAGGAAAAAGGCCAACTAAGGCTTACTTAGCTGTATTCTGTTGCTTTGCCTCCAAGGCAGTTCATCTGGAGTTGGTAACCGATCTGTCAACAGACGCTTTTCTTGGAGCTCTCAAAAGGTTCATAAGTCGAAGAGGTCGCTGCCTAAACTTATATAGTGACAACGCAACAAATTTTATCGGAGCAAGAAATCAATTAACGGAACTATCATCAGCAATTTACTCATTAAACGCTCAAGACCAAATTAAGAAATCATGCAATGAGAAGGGAATACAGTTCCATTTTATTCCTCCCAGATCTCCCCATTTTGGTGGACTGTGGGAAGCTGCAGTTAAATCTGCAAAACATCTTCTACTAAGAAGTGTTGCGTCAGCTTCATTGACTTATGAAGAATTGGAAACTGTTATTGTAGAAATCGAGGTTATATTGAATTCTCGGCCACTAACGCCACTTTCATCGGATCCTTCTGATTTGACTGCATTGACGCCAGGGCATCTTCTCATAGGAGAAGCACTCACCGCCCAAGTAGATAGTAGGGCAAACTCAACAAAACTATCCCTGTTGTCACGATGGAAGTTAGTGTCGCAATTAAAACACGATTTCTGGAAGAGATGGTCCAATGAGTATCTTAATGAACTCCAACAACGCCAAAAATGGACAAAGCAAACAGATAATGTTAAACTCGGGGAACTGGTAATTATCAAGGAGGACAATGTTCCTGTCATGCGTTGGCCTCTTGGCCGAATTGTAGAGGTATATAATGGACCTGACGGAGTAGTACGTGTTGCTGATGTAAAGACTGCAACGGGAACATATAAACGTGCAATTCACCGCCTCGCTCGACTACCCATAGAAACAGACACTGGCACAGAATCAAGGGAAGATATAACCACAAGAAAACGAAAGGACGAAACAAATGAAGAACCACCACGGAGAACAAAAACGGCACGGAATTACAATTTAATTACAGTATTGGCAATACTGTTAATGTTGCCAATAGCATGGTGCGATCCAGTTAAGATAACAAAGTTTGATCCAAATGCAGGCATTCACTTTGAACACATCGGATCAAGCAAAATCATTAACAGTGAATGGAAACTGGTTGTGTACTATGATCTGAAACCATTACGTACTGAAATCCAACTACTAAAAAATGGCACCACAACTATGAATCACATGTGCGAACAAATACAGCCAACAACAATATGCGATGAACTAGTCACACAGTTTCTCGCCGGGGCCTCCAAAAATGTTAATTTTATTTCGTGAAGATATTCTAGCACATAAACTAGGATATCTCGCCGGGGCCTCCAAAAAATGTTAGTGTATGGATTAACTTGCCAGTACTTGAACTGGAAGTTAAGGTCGAAAGGAATTTTTGATTTGAATTTCTAGTACTTGAACTAGAAATTCCCGATGAAATGAAAACCAAGTTGACTCTTTTGCTTTCTGATTTCAATTCATTTATTAACATTTATTATTGACTATTTATAACAAAATTGCATATAAGTAATCTTAATACATAACTCGTCATAATAAATATCAAAAAATACCAATAGTAAAAAACAAAACTTAAATTAATGTAAGAACGCTGGCATAGCATATTTTGTGAAGCTACATATGTATATTTCAATATTAAAGCCGCGGACGGAAATTCGCAACAACACAGGTGTCGAATTTCTGTTCGCTTAATATGAACAACAATTTAAACTTGTGTCGAACAAAGTGCAGTGAACCTTTGTTCTAATTACTGCCGAATAAATAAAATACAGAATAAAATAAAGACAAATGAATGAATAAAAATTGCTATGCTAGCGTTATTAATGAATGCGTTAAAAAACATTGCTGGTTACCAAAATAGATAAAAAAAAAAAAAAAATGACGTGCAGCAACACGGTAGAAATACTAGAAATCCTCCAAATCAGCGTCACGTTTCTGAGCTGACGCCCGGACCTGTGCGGCCCCGTAATAATAATATTAATGACAATTTTGATTTTTTAGACCCCCCACCAGCACCACAATAAGTTGTGATGCTGGGTGTCAAACTGACAAAAACCTTGATGTACAAATTTTACCTTTAAAAATTTTAAAACGCGAACAGCCTCGTTCGGTGACTCCTCTTCGGCAGTTCAAACCATGGCATATTAAATGCTCAGAATACCAGGCGGCGAGAAGGAGAATTTTTCAGGAGGAGGAACGCAAAAGTCACCCAGAACCTAAGCGGAGGAGGCGCTCGACTGCAAGGTTGAGACGATTTTGGAAGAAAATCAGAGCGCTTAAAAAATTGGTTTGTTCGGCGTTGTTGACTTCGGCTCCCGAAAATGATATTCGCCCCTATGCCCCGGTCTCATTAGCCGGTGAAATGTTGGTAGGTTTAGTCGATACTGGCGCTTCTGTAAGCTGCATAGCCAACAATTTGGCATATAAAATTATGTCTAACAAGCAGCTGAAGTGGTTAAAGTATTCGGCTAAATTGAAGACAGCGGATGGGACGAATCATTTTTCGGCAGGTGTGGTTGACACTCCGATCACCTATAAAGGTGTCACCAAACAGCTTAAATCTTTGATTGTTCCAACTTTGTCTCAAGACTTGTACTTAGGTGTCGACTTTGTTAAGGCGTTTGGTTTGGCTAGCGACCTTTTCTGGGAAAATTCCCTTTCTCAGTCAGCGGGTGACATTTCCGAAGTGAGCTCAAATCACCACGTATTGGATGCTCGTCAACAAGCACGGCTGCACGCCACCATCTTATTGTTTCCTTCTTTTTCCGAACAAGGCTTAGGCCGCACCAGTTTGATAAGTCATGTCATTGACGTAAGAGATGCTAAACCAGTCAAACAACGGCATTTCTCGGTGTCTCCTGGTGTTGAAAAACTTCTGTTTGCTGAAATCGATCGTATGTTAGCGCTTGGCGTAATCGAGGTGTCTCAAAGCGCATGGTCTTCTCCGGTGGCATTGATCGTCAAACCCAACAAAGTTCGTCTGTGTCTCGATGCGCGCAGGGTCAATGAGGTCACTGTGAAGGATGCCTATCCTCTGCCACTCATTGATGGAATTCTCAGTCAGCTTCCAAAAGCTCAATTTATTTCGAGTCTGGATTTAAAAGACGCCTTCTGGCAGATTCCATTAGATGAAGCGTCAAAGGACAAGACCGCCTTCACAGTGCCAAATCGACCGCTTTACCAGTTCGTTACAATGCCTTTTGGCCTATGTAATGCACCACAAACCATGTCACGACTGATGGACAAGGTCATACCGGCGCACTTGAGAACTAAGGTCTTTGTTTACTTAGACGATCTATTGCTGATCACCGAAACCTTTGACGAACACGTTTCATTGTTACAGGAGGTAGCCCGATGTATGCAGGACGCTGGTCTCACCATAAATATTGAAAAAAGTAAATTTTTACTTAAACAAATACACTATTTGGGTTACATAATTGGACACGGAACTATAAGTACGGATCCGGACAAAGTGAAAGCAATTTGAGAATTTCCTCAGCCGAAGACGGTTCGACAACTTCGCCGCTTTTTTGGTGTCTGTGGATGGTACCGCAGGTTCGTGCCCAATTACGCATCCATTTCGACCCCGTTGACCAACATGCTACAAAAAGCAAAAACATTTGCCTGGAACGAAGAATCCATCGCTGCTTTTGAGGCCCTCAAAAATAGTCTGTGTAGTGCTCCTGTGATGCATAGCCCAGATTTCTCGCGTCCATTTTCTATCCAATGCGATGCTCCTCAATATGAAGTTGGAGCCGTTTTGGCTCAACGCGATGATGAAGATAGTGAAGTACCCATAGCTTATATGTCTCATAAGTTTAATCAAGCCCAAAGAAACTACACTGTTTCTGAGCAAGAATGTCTGGCAGCTGTTATGGCCATTAAGAAGTTTCGAGCATATGTCGAAAGACATGAGTTCGAGGTAATAACCGATCATGCTTCGCTCAAATGGTTAATGGGTCAAACCGACTTGCACGGCAGGCTCGCTCGATGGGCATTGAAGTTACAGGGTTTTATATTCACTATACGTCATCGAAAAGGTAGCCAAAACGTTGTTCCCGACTCCCTATCTAGAGTGCATTCACCTGAGAATGTTGAAATTGCAGCATTAACCGAGAATGAAGCGGACCCTATCCCAGCAATAGATTTTCAGTCCAAGTTTTTCAGAACCGAAGCCTACCTAAAATTGATTTCTGACTTTCAACTAGACGGCCAGCAACAGCCTGACATCCAAATAGTGGACGGCTTAGTTTACAAGCGGTGCGAGTTTGCAACCGGAGACCCCATCCAAGAGGACCAATCCCGGAAACTCTGGGTGCCGGAAGAATTGAGAGCGGCTCTCATAGTGAATGCTCACGATCACCCAATGAGTTCACATGGTGGTATTGGAAAAACGCTCAGCCGTCTCAAAATCTTTTATTTTTGGCCCTGTGAAATTTGCAAACAGACTAAGGCCCCAAATTATATACTTCGTCCGCCTATGGGACAGCAAGCTACGTCTGTGCGAATCTTTCAGAGACTCTACGTGGACCTTTGGGGACCATATCCCAGGTCACGCTCAGGGAACGTGGGTATGTTGATTGTGTTGGATCACCTCTCGAAATTTCATTTCTTAGAGCCAATACGAACATTCACCGCCCGGAATATAGTAGAATACCTGGAAAAACGAATTTTTGCTGTTTTTGGGGTTCCCGAACTGATTACGACGGACAACGGTGTTCAATTCCGAAGCTCGCTGTTCAAAGATCTCCTTAAGAAATATGGGGTGACGCATAAGCTGATAGCAAATTACTCTCCACAGGCCAATGCTGTTGAACGCGTAAATCGTTCAATAATTGCCGCTGTTCGCGCATACATTCATCCCGACCAAAAAGAATGGGAAGAGGCTTTGTTCTCAATTAGCGCAGCTCTCCGTAGTTCGGTTCACTCTTCGGCTGGTTTTTCGCCATATTTTATTGTTTTCGGACAAAATATGATGTGCCATGCCACGGGTTACGAACTGTTGCGAAAATTGAAACTTCTAGAGGACCCAAGTGCGCAGATTAAGCCGGAAGAGAGAACTGAGCTAATCCGAGAGCAGGTTAGGCAGAATTTGCGTAAGGCATTCGAAATAAATGAAAAGAACTACAACATGCGCTCGCGTCCCACCAGTTTTGAGGTTGGTCAAATTGTATACCGTCGCAGCTTTGCCCAAAGCTGGCCAATGTGTTCGAGAAAGCTAAAATTGTGAAAAAGATGGCCTCTGTCTACTACGATCTGATGAATATGGCAGGCAAACGGCTTGGCGTATTTCACGCCAAAGACATCAAAGCGTAGTGCCTTCAGTTCTTGTAAGACGTGGTTGACTGATTACAATAACTGTTTTGTAATGGCACAAACGCCTCATGAATACCCTTTTCATGATTATTTACACCATGCGTTAAGTGTGAAATGGTCCTTAACGTACGACCTACGTGAACGTACCCGCATGACGTGCGATTGGCACCACTGAGGTGACAAAAGATGGCGAATTGCCGAAAATTGAACGAAAATGGCGGATCAAGGTTGGCGAAGCAGCGCAGCGACCGGCCACCGTTCTTTTGGATTTGTTTCGTTGCTCAGGCACAACGTGCGTGCTCGTCATCGGCTAAATTGTAGCGTAAACTTTCGTTAGCTACTAATAAAGAGGCAAACTCCGTGGTTGGAACTGCATGAAATTGCAATTAAGAGTAATTCATAAATACATTCCTGATTAGAAGAGCAATAAATAAAATTTCAATTTGGAAATTAGGTTGCACAACTTTTGTCGGTTGCGGAAGCATCGACGAATGCACAGGCTATTGCTGAATTCAAACGAAGATACCTTTAAGAAACTTTTAACGTGAGCTATGCAGTTTGGGGTTATTTCCACTGAATATATTCAAGATCACCTCATATTCATCAGTCCATATATATGAATAAGGTAAATTCTTTCTTCCTTATACCCAAGTGTTCTTGGATCAAATCCTCTTCGAAAGCAGCAGAACAAACAAAATCGATAGGAAAGAAGATACAACACAAAATTAGAAATTGTAAGAAACCCCTGCAAGTGGTGTTTAATACAAATAATATGCTATATACAATATTATATATATATTATATGTATATATTCATATATATACAGTGACTCAAAAAATTGATCGCATGTTCAGGAATTTCTTACAAAACAAATATTACAGGAAAACGAAAAAATGGATTATGAAAAGATTATATATTTTTACAAACTTAATTTTTCTTAAATAAAAAAACACATTCTTTTTTTAATTTTTCAGAATTTGTAGTAAAATAAATTAGAAAAATTAATTAAACATATTCGATCATTTATTTGAGTTTAAAAGTTAATATTTTGTGTAGCCTCCGCGTGCTTCCAAAACAGCATTTATTCTTCGTGGCATGGTTTCCACCAAATTTTTGCATAAATCCTGTGACAGTACATTCCATTTTATCTGGACTTTTTGCCAGATATCATCGAGTGTTCGTGGCGCACATTCACCATCCCTGAATCCGCGTTTAAGCTCCACCACAAGTGCTCAATCGGATTTAAATCAGGTGATTGCGGTGGCCAGTACAAGACGTTTATAGAATTTTCCTGGAACCACATTTTTGTTATTCTAGCCGTATGTTTTGGGTCGTTGTCTTGCTGGAAAATCGATTCCTCCAAAACAACTCCGAACATATCCAAATTTTGGAAAAGGTTTGCTTTCAAAATATTAATGTAGTCCTGTGCTGTAATTTTTCCTGCAATTTTATGACACTTTACAACTTCAATCCAAGTCATACACCCCCACAGCATTATTGAGCCTCCTCCAAATTTCACTGTTGGCTGAACATGTCTACTGGATAATTTTCCACCTTTTTTTCTCTAAGTCCACTGCCTCCCATCAGACCCATATTTGTTAATTTTAGTTTCATCGCACCATATAACCTTGTTCCAATCGTCAATGCTGTAACTTTTGTACTTACGGGCAAATTTGAGGCGCAATTTCTTATAGCGATTAGACAATAAGGGTTTCTTTACCTCAAAGCGACCTTTAAAACCATTTTTTCCTAGAAGATTTCTAATTGTTTCGTCCAAAACATGAATGACGTAATTTATTTTCAAGCATTTATTTATTTCAACAGCATTATCGTGTACCCCATGTGTAATTTGATGTATTATTCGACGCCTTAATAAATTTGATATAATGGGTTTTCGTCCAGCGCACTTCTTAATCGTCAAATTTTCACAATGAGCGCGAACTTTGCTAACTGTTGAAATAGAGCACTTTACATATAGAGAAATTTGCCTATGAGAAACACCCTCACGCAAGAAATGTTCAATTTGCTTAAACTTTTCAGGTGATATTGCTTAAATCTGAAAGATTTTTCAAATAATTACATTTTGTAGTTACAAACTTAAAAACTAGTTTAGTTTTACCTTAAATAAACAAGTCTCACTAAAATTAAAGTTAATGACCACATTCAATAAAATAGTTTCGAAGTTTGGTTATTCTTTTATTATTTTTTAGCAAACTCAAAAAATTGATCGAATGAACTTTTAGTGTTTCCAGTCCAACACTTAAATAAGCACTGAAATTTTTTAAATATATTACTGCCAAATGAGAATAATAATATAACAAAATTAATAACCGTTACTTTTACAGTAGTGGCTTTAATAATTTGTACACAATCTACTGCTACACGCACTGCTTACACACATGCGATCAATTTTTTGAGTCACTGTATATATGCATATGTATATATATATAAAGGAATACAAATATTCATTTTAGTTTATTCTTAAATTGCACTATCGATGCGCTCAAACAAAACATACAAGATTATGAAATAATTGCAATTAAAAAAATGTAGCTATGATATTGAAATGCAGATTTCTTTGTAAAAATTCATAGAATATTAAATGAATTTGCATTAGAAATGTATATTTATGATTTTTTTTTTAGTTTAACTAATTCTAATTTTAACTACATTGAATACTAGTTCTCTAATTTGGAATTAAAATTATAAGTTTTTCGCTTTATTGATAATTTAAAAAATTATTAAATTTGGAAGCAACGTCACGAGAAAGAAAATGTGTAAAACATTTGTGAATGAAATTGAACAAAGAATTTAATGTTCGTTTACGTTGTTTTTTTTTTTTTCGTATGAAATATTTTTCAGGTTTGACTTTGAAACTTGTTCGTGTTGTTATTGGTATATAGAATTAGCTAGTAAAAAAATAAAAAAAACCCAATTAGATGAGTCGATGAGTCAACGGAATTTAGTAACCCAAGATTTTGGGGTCAACAAATCGCATAGTTTGAACCTATCAGGAGTGCAACTCGCGCCGAGAGAGTCGATCGATCGTACTCCGCATCGAAATGCTGCTGCTCAACCGTCGGTTTCCGATTCGCAGTTGAAGCATTTGATAAACGAGGCCGTCCGAATCGAACTCTCAAAGCTGCAGTTAAAGTCCAGCCATGTACAGAATCCTCTGCAGGGTTCGGATTCTCCTAGGGTTCTGCAACCGGATATGCAATTTTTATCGAGACCTCCACCAAATTTAAATCCCGGAATTATGAATCATCCCTATCAGCACCAAGGTGAGGCGCAGGGCCATCCAAGGCAAGTCATTATGGGCACGGTGGCATCGGGATTCCACGACCTCCCGCAGAATTTGCAACGTCGGAAAATGTGGCAAATGCGATTAATAACTGGAAAATCACATTTTCGGGAAAAGACGATGCATTAACTGTAGATAAATTTATTTACAGAATCCAGGCCCTGACGGTGCAAAGTCTGCGTGGAGATTTTGGGAGCCTGTGCTGCTACGGCCATATGCTGTTCACGGGTACGGCATTGGACTGGTTCTGGCGCTACCACCGAAGCGTTGCTAGGGTTGAGTGGTTCGCCCTGTGTGCTGAGTTGCGTAGCCAATTTCGAGATCGTCGAAACGACCTCGATATAATGGATTTGGTGCGCAGCCGCAAGCAGCGCTACGACGAAAAGTTTGATGAATTCTATGAGGCTATATTGCAATTAACCGATAGATTGCAGAGCCCTATGGATTCCGACGCCCTGCTGGGGATTTTGCAAAGAAATTTGCGTTTAGATGTGAGACGTAGTTTGCTCTACGTAAGCATCAACAGCATAAGCCAGTTGCGGACGTTAGTTCAGAGACGTGAACTGTTGGACGAGGAATACGGTAGAAATACTAGAAATCCTCCAAATCAGCGTCACGTTTCTGAGCTGACGCCCGGACCTGTGCGGCCCCGTAATAATAATATTAATGACAATTTTGATTTTTTAGACCCCCCACCAGCACCACAATAAGTTGTGATGCTGGGTATCAAACTGACAAAAACCTTGATGTACAAATTTTACCTTTAAAAATTTTAAAACGCGAACAGCCTCGTTCGGTGACTCCTCTTCGGCAGTTCAAACCATGGCATATTAAATGCTCAGAATACCAGGCGGCGAGAAGGAGAATTTTTCAGGAGGAGGAACGCAAAAGTCACCCAGAACCTAAGCGGAGGAGGCGCTCGACTGCAAGGTTGAGACAATTTTGGAAGAAAATCAGAGCGCTTAAAAAATTGGTTTGTTCGGCGTTGTTGACTTCGGCTCCCGAAAATGATATTCGCCCCTATGCCCCGGTCTCATTAGCCGGTGAAATTTTGG
Organism: Pherbina coryleti; assembly: GCA_943735915.1. NCBI lineage: Eukaryota > Metazoa > Arthropoda > Insecta > Diptera > Sciomyzidae > Pherbina > Pherbina coryleti. The sequence goes on from OX030948.1 coordinate 92,965,813, forward strand.
TAGGTTTAGTCGATACTGGCGCTTCTGTAAGCTGCATAGCCAACAATTTGGCACATAAAATTATGTCTAACAAGCAGCTGAAGTGGTTAAAGTATTCGGCTAAATTGAAGACAGCGGATGGGACGAATCATTTTTCGGCAGGTGTGGTTGACACTCCGATCACCTATAAAGGTGTCACCAAACAGCTTAAATCTTTGATTGTTCCAACTTTGTCTCAAGACTTGTACTTAGGTGTCGACTTTGTTAAGGCGTTTGGTTTGGCTAGCGACCTTTTCTGGGAAAATTCCCTTTCTCAGTCAGCGGGTGACATTTCCGAAGTGAGCTCAAATCACCACGTATTGGATGCTCGTCAACAAGCACGGCTGCACGCCACCATCTTATTGTTTCCTTCTTTTTCCGAACAAGGCTTAGGCCGCACCAGTTTGATAAGTCATGTCATTGACGTAAGAGATGCTAAACCAGTCAAACAACGGCATTTCTCGGTGTCTCCTGGTGTCGAAAAACTTCTGTTTGCTGAAATCGATCGTATGTTAGCGCTTGGCGTAATCGAGGTGTCTCAAAGCGCATGGTCTTCTCCGGTGGCATTGATCGTCAAACCCAACAAAGTTCGTCTGTGTCTCGATGCGCGCAGGGTCAATGAGGTCACTGTGAAGGATGCCTATCCTCTGCCACTCATTGATGGAATTCTCAGTCAGCTTCCAAAAGCTCAATTTATTTCGAGTCTGGATTTAAAAGACGCCTTCTGGCAGATTCCATTAGATGAAGCGTCAAAGGACAAGACCGCCTTCACAGTGCCAAATCGACCGCTTTACCAGTTCGTTACAATGCCTTTTGGCCTATGTAATGCACCACAAACCATGTCACGACTGATGGACAAGGTCATACCGGCGCACTTGAGAACTAAGGTCTTTGTTTACTTAGACGATCTATTGCTGATCACCGAAACCTTTGACGAACACGTTTCATTGTTACAGGAGGTAGCCCGATGTATGCAGGACGCTGGTCTCACCATAAATATTGAAAAAAGTAAATTTTTACTTAAACAAATACACTATTTGGGTTACATAATTGGACACGGAACTATAAGTACGGATCCGGACAAAGTGAAAGCAATTTGAGAATTTCCTCAGCCGAAGACGGTTCGACAACTTCGCCGCTTTTTTGGTGTCTGTGGATGGTACCGCAGGTTCGTGCCCAATTACGCATCCATTTCGACCCCGTTGACCAACATGCTACAAAAAGCAAAAACATTTGCCTGGAACGAAGAATCCATCGCTGCTTTTGAGGCCCTCAAAAATAGTCTGTGTAGTGCTCCTGTGATGCATAGCCCAGATTTCTCGCGTCCATTTTCTATCCAATGCGATGCTCCTCAATATGAAGTTGGAGCCGTTTTGGCTCAACGCGATGATGAAGATAGTGAAGTACCCATAGCTTATATGTCTCATAAGTTTAATCAAGCCCAAAGAAACTACACTGTTTCTGAGCAAGAATGTCTGGCAGCTGTTATGGCCATTAAGAAGTTTCGAGCATATGTCGAAAGACATGAGTTCGAGGTAATAACCGATCATGCTTCGCTCAAATGGTTAATGGGTCAAACCGACTTGCACGGCAGGCTCGCTCGATGGGCATTGAAGTTACAGGGTTTTATATTCACTATACGTCATCGAAAAGGTAGCCAAAACGTTGTTCCCGACTCCCTATCTAGAGTGCATTCACCTGAGAATGTTGAAATTGCAGCATTAACCGAGAATGAAGCGGACCCTATCCCAGCAATAGATTTTCAGTCCGAAGCCTACCTAAAATTGATTTCTGACTTTCAACTAGACGGCCAGCAACAGCCTGACATCCAAATAGTGGACGGCTTAGTTTACAAGCGGTGCGAGTTTGCAACCGGAGACCCCATCCAAGAGGACCAATCCCGGAAACTCTGGGTGCCGGAAGAATTGAGAGCGGCTCTCATAGTGAATGCTCACGATCACCCAATGAGTTCACATGGTGGTATTGGAAAAACGCTCAGCCGTCTCAAAATCTTTTATTTTTGGCCCTGTGAAATTTGCAAACAGACTAAGGCCCCAAATTATATACTTCGTCCGCCTATGGGACAGCAAGCTACGTCTGTGCGAATCTTTCAGAGACTCTACGTGGACCTTTTGGGACCATATCCCAGGTCACGCTCAGGGAACGTGGGTATGTTGATTGTGTTGGATCACCTCTCGAAATTTCATTTCTTAGAGCCAATACGAACATTCACCGCCCGGAAAATAGTAGAATACCTGGAAAAACGAATTTTTGCTGTTTTTGGGGTTCTCGAACTGATTACGACGGACAACGGTGTTCAATTCCGAAGCTCGCTGTTCAAAGATCTCCTTAAGAAATATGGGGTGACGCATAACCTGATAGCAAATTACTCTCCACAGGCCAATGCTGTTGAACGCGTAAATCGTTCAATAATTGCCGCTGTTCGCGCATACATTCATCCCGACCAAAAAGAATGGGAAGAGGCTTTGTTCTCAATTAGCGCAGCTCTCCGTAGTTCGGTTCACTCTTCGGCTGGTTTTTCGCCATATTTTATTGTTTTCGGACAAAATATGATGTGCCATGCCACGGGTTACGAACTGTTGCGAAAATTTAAACTTCTAGAGGACCCAAGTGCGGAGATTAAGCCGGAAGAGAGAACTGAGCTAATCCGAGAGCAGGTTAGGCAGAATTTGCGTAAGGCATTCGAAATAAATGAAAAGAACTACAACATGCGCTCGCGTCCCACCAGTTTTGAGGTTGGTCAAATTGTATACCGTCGCAGCTTTGCTCAAAGCAAAGCGTCCGAACACTTTAGTGCAAAGCTGGCCAATGTGTTCGAGAAAGCTAAAATTGTGAAAAAGATGGCCTCTGTCTACTACGATCTGATGAATATGGCAGGCAAACGGCTTGGCGTATTTCACGCCAAAGACATCAAAGCGTAGTGCCTTCAGTTCTTGTAAGACGTGGTTGACTGATTACAATAACTGTTTTGTAATGGCACAAACGCCTCATGAATACCCTTTTCATGATTATTTACACCATGCGTTAAGTGTGAAATGGTCCTTAACGTACGACCTACGTGAACGTACCCGCATGACGTGCGATTGGCACCACTGAGGTGACAAAAGATGGCGAATTGCCGAAAATTGAACGAAAATAGCGGATCAAGGTTGGCGAAGCAGCGCAGCGACCGGCCATCGTTCTTTTGGATTTGTTTCGTTGCTCGGGCACAACGTGCGTGCTCGTCATCGGCTAAATTGTAGCGTAAACTTTCGTTAGCTACTAATAAAGAGGCAAACTCCGTGGTTGGAACTGCATGAAATTGCAATTAAGAGTAATTCATAAATACATTCCTGATTAGAAGAGCAATAAATAAAATTTCAATTTGGAAATTAGGTTGCACAACTTTTGTCGGTTGCGGAAGCATCGACGAATGCACAGGCTATTGCTGAATTCAAACGAAGATACCTTTAAGAAACTTTTAACGTGAGCTATGCAGTTTGGGGTTATTTCCACTGAATATATTCAAGATCACCTCATATTCATCAGTCCATATATATGAATAAGGTAAATTCTTTTATTATACCCAAGTGTTCTTGGATCAAATCCTCTTCGAAAGCAGCAGAACAAACAAAATCGATAGGAAAGAAGATACAACACAAAATTAGAAATTGTAAGAAACCCCTGCAAGTGGTGTTTAATACAAATAATATGCTATATACAATATTATATATATATTATATGTATATATTCATATATATATATATGCATATGTATATATATATAAAGGAATACAAATATTCATTTTAGTTTATTCTTAAATTGCACTATCGATGCGCTCAAACAAAACATACAAGATTATGAAATAATTGCAATTAAAAAAATGTAGCTATGATATTGAAATGCAGATTTCTTTGTAAAAATTCATAGAATATTAAATGAATTTGCATTAGAAATGTATATTTATGATTTTTTTTTTAGTTTAACTAATTCTAATTTTAACTACATTAAATACTAGTTCTCTAATTTGGAATTAAAATTATAAGTTTTTCGCTTTATTGATAATTTAAAAAATTATTAAATTTGGAAGCAACGTCACGAGAAAGAAAATGTGTAAAACATTTGTGAATGAAATTGAACAAAGAATTTAATGTTCGTTTACGTTGTTTTTTTTTTTTCGTATGAAATATTTTTCAGGTTTGACTTTGAAACTTGTTCGTGTTGTTAGTGGTATATAGAATTAGCTAGTAAAAAAATAAAAAAAACCCAATTAGATGAGTCGATGAGTCAACGGAATTTAGTAACCCAAGATTTTGGGGTCAACAAATCGCATAGTTTGAACCTATCAGGAGTGCAACTCGCGCCGAGAGAGTCGATCGGTCGTACTCCGCATCGAAATGCTGCTGCTCAACCGTCGGTTTCCGATTCGCAGTTGCAGCATTTGATAAACGAGGCCGTCCGAATCGAACTCTCAAAGCTGCAGTTAAAGTCCAGCCATGTACAGAATCCTCTGCAGGGTTCGGATTCTCCTAGGGTTCTGCAACCGGATATGCAATTTTTATCGAGACCTCCACCAAATTTAAATCCCGGAAAATCACATTTTCGGGAAAAGACGATGCATTAACTGTAGATAAATTTATTTACAGAATCCAGGCCCTGACGGTGCAAAGTCTGCGTGGAGATTTTGGGAGCCTGTGCTGCTACGGCCATATGCTGTTCACGGGTACGGCATTGGACTGGTTCTGGCGCTACCACCGAAGCGTTGCTAGGGTTGAGTGGTTCGCCCTGTGTGCTGAGTTGCGTAGCCAATTTCGAGATCGTCGAAACGACCTCGATATAATGGATTTGGTGCGCAGCCGCAAGCAGCGCTACGACGAAAAGTTTGATGAATTCTATGAGGCTATATTGCAATTAACCGATAGATTGCAGAGCCCTATGGATTCCGACGCCCTGCTGGGGATTTTGCAAAGAAATTTGCGTTTGACGTAGTTTGCTCTACGTAAGCATCAACAGCATAAGCCAGTTGCGGACGTTAGTTCAGAGACGTGAACTGTTGGACGAGGAATACGGTAGAAATACTTGAAATCCTCCAAATCAGCGTCACGTTTCTGAGCTGACGCCCGGACCTGTGCGGCCCCGTAATAATAATATTAATGACAATTTTGATTTTTTAGACCCCCCACCAGCACCACAATAAGTTGTGATGCTGGGTGTCAAACTGACAAAAACCTTGATGTACAAATTTTACCTTTAAAAATTTTAAAACGCGAACAGCCTCGTTCGGTGACTCCTCTTCGGCAGTTCAAACCATGGCATATTAAATGCTCAGAATACCAGGCGGCGAGAAGCAGAATTTTTCAGGAGGAGGAACGCAAAAGTCACCCAGAACCTAAGCGGAGGAGGCGCTCGACTGCAAGGTTGAGACGATTTTGGAAGAAAATCAGAGCGCTTAAAAAATTGGTTTGTTCGGCGTTGTTGACTTCGGCTCCCGAAAATGATATTCGCCCCTATGCCCCGGTCTCATTAGCCGGTGAAATGTTGGTAGGTTTAGTCGATACTGGCGCTTCTGTAAGCTGCATAGCCAACAATTTGGCACATAAAATTATGTCTAACAAGCAGCTGAAGTGGTTAAAGTATTCGGCTAAATTGAAGACAGCGGATGGGACGAATCATTTTTCGGCAGGTGTGGTTGACACTCCGATCACCTATAAAGGTGTCACCAAACAGCTTAAATCTTTGATTGTTCCAACTTTGTCTCAAGACTTGTACTTAGGTGTCGACTTTGTTAAGGCGTTTGGTTTGGCTAGCGACCTTTTCTGGGAAAATTCCCTTTCTCAGTCAGCGGGTGACATTTCCGAAGTGAGCTCAAATCACCACGTATTGGATGCTCGTCAACAAGCACGGCTGCACGCCACCATCTTATTGTTTCCTTCTTTTTCCGAACAAGGCTTAGGCCGCACCAGTTTGATAAGTCATGTCATTGACGTAAGAGATGCTAAACCAGTCAAACAACGGCATTTCTCGGTGTCTCCTGGTGTCGAAAAACTTCTGTTTGCTGAAATCGATCGTATGTTAGCGCTTGGCGTAATCGAGGTGTCTCAAAGCGCATGGTCTTCTCCGGTGGCATTGATCGTCAAACCCAACAAAGTTCGTCTGTGTCTCGATGCGCGCAGGGTCAATGAGGTCACTGTGAAGGATGCCTATCCTCTGCCACTCATTGATAGAATTCTCAGTCAGCTTCCAAAAGCTCAATTTATTTCGAGTCTGGATTTAAAAGACGCCTTCTGGCAGATTCCATTAGATGAAGCGTCAAAGGACAAGACCGCCTTCACAGTGCCAAATCGACCGCTTTACCAGTTCGTTACAATGCCTTTTGGCCTATGTAATGCACCACAAACCATGTCACGACTGATGGACAAGGTCATACCGGCGCACTTGAGAACTAAGGTCTTTGTTTACTTAGACGATCTATTGCTGATCACCGAAACCTTTGACGAACACGTTTCATTGTTACAGGAGGTAGCCCGATGTATGCAGGACGCTGGTCTCACCATAAATATTGAAAAAAGTAAATTTTTACTTAAACAAATACACTATTTGGGTTACATAATTGGACACGGAACTATAAGTACGGATCCGGACAAAGTGAAAGCAATTTGAGAATTTCCTCAGCCGAAGACGGTTCGACAACTTCGCCGCTTTTTTGGTGTCTGTGGATGGTACCGCAGGTTCGTGCCCAATTACGCATCCATTTCGACCCCGTTGACCAACATGCTACAAAAAGCAAAAACATTTGCCTGGAACGAAGAATCCATCGCTGCTTTTGAGGCCCTCAAAAATAGTCTGTGTAGTGCTCCTGTGATGCATAGCCCAGATTTCTCGCGTCCATTTTCTATCCAATGCGATGCTCCTCAATAGGAAGTTGGAGCCGTTTTGGCTCAACGCGATGATGAAGATAGTGAAGTACCCATAGCTTATATGTCTCATAAGTTTAATCAAGCCCAAAGAAACTACACTGTTTCTGAGCAAGAATGTCTGGCAGCTGTTATGGCCATTAAGAAGTTTCGAGCATATGTCGAAAGACATGAGTTCGAGGTAATAACCGATCATGCTTCGCTCAAATGGTTAATGGGTCAAACCGACTTGCACGGCAGGCTCGCTCGATGGGCATTGAAGTTACAGGGTTTTATATTCACTATACGTCATCGAAAAGGTAGCCAAAACGTTGTTCCCGACTCCCTATCTAGAGTGCATTCACCTGAGAATGTTGAAATTGCAGCATTAACCGAGAATGAAGCGGACCCTATCCCAGCAATAGATTTTCAGTCCAAGTTTTTCAGAACCGAAGCCTACCTAAAATTGATTTCTGACTTTCAACTAGACGGCCAGCAACAGCCTGACATCCAAATAGTGGACGGCTTAGTTTACAAGCGGTGCGAGTTTGCAACCGGAGACCCCATCCAAGAGGACCAATCCCGGAAACTCTGGGTGCCGGAAGAATTGAGAGCGGCTCTCATAGTGAATGCTCACGATCACCCAATGAGTTCACATGGTGGTATTGGAAAAACGCTCAGCCGTCTCAAAATCTTTTATTTTTGGCCCAGAATGGCAAAACAAGTGCGTGATTACGTGTTGTCCTGTGAAATCTGCAAACAGACTAAGGCCCCAAATTATATACTTCGTCCGCCTATGGGACAGCAAGCTACGTCTGTGCGAATCTTTCAGAGACTCTACGTGGACCTTTTGGGACCATATCCCAGGTCACGCTCAGGGAACGTGGGTATGTTGATTGTGTTGGATCACCTCTCGAAATTTCATTTCTTAGAGCCAATACGAACATTCACCGCCCGGAATATAGTAGAATACCTGGAAAAACGAATTTTTGCCGTTTTTGGGGTTCCCGAACTGATTACGACGGACAACGGTGTTCAATTCCGAAGCTCGCTGTTCAAAGATCTCCTTAAGAAATATGGGGTGACGCATAACCTGATAGCAAATTACTCTCCACAGGCCAATGCTGTTGAACGCGTAAATCGTTCAATAATTGCCGCTGTTCGCGCATACATTCATCCCGACCAAAAAGAATGGGAAGAGGCTTTGTTCTCAATTAGCGCAGCTCTCCGTAGTTCGGTTCACTCTTCGGCTGGTTTTTCGCCATATTTTATTGTTTTCGGACAAAATATGATGTGCCATGCCACGGGTTACGAACTGTTGCGAAAATTGAAACTTCTAGAGGACCCAAGTGCGCAGATTAAGCCGGAAGAGAGAACTGAGCTAATCCGAGAGCAGGTTAGGCAGAATTTGCGTAAGGCATTCGAAATAAATGAAAAGAACTACAACATGCGCTCGCGTCCCACCAGTTTTGAGGTTGGTCAAATTGTATACCGTCGCAGCTTTGCTCAAAGCAAAGCGTCCGAACACTTTAGTGCAAAGCTGGCCAATGTGTTCGAGAAAGCTAAAATTGTGAAAAAGATGGCCTCTGTCTACTACGATCTGATGAATATGGCAGGCAAACGGCTTGGCGTATTTCACGCCAAAGACATCAAAGCGTAGTGCCTTCAGTTCTTGTAAGACGTGGTTGACTGATTACAATAACTGTTTTGTAATGGCACAAACGCCTCATGAATACCCTTTTCATGATTATTTACACCATGCGTTAAGTGTGAAATGGTCCTTAACGTACGACCTACGTGAACGTACCCGCATGACGTGCGATTGGCACCGCTGAGGTGACAAAAGATGGCGAATTGCCGAAAATTGAACGAAGATGACGGATCAAGGTTGGCGAAGCAGCGCAGCGACCGGCCATCGTTCTTTTGGATTTGTTTCGTTGCTCAGGCACAACGTGCGTGCTCGTCATCGGCTAAATTGTAGCGTAAACTTTCGTTAGCTACTAATAAAGAGGCAAACTCCGTGGTTGGAACTGCATGAAATTGCAATTAAGATTAATTTATAAATACATTCCTGATTAGAAGAGCAATAAATAAAATTTCAATTTGGAAATTAGGTTGCACAACTTTTGTCGGTTGCGGAAGCATCGACGAATGCACAGGCTATTGCTGAATTCAAACGAAGATACCTTTAAGAAACTTTTAACGTGAGCTATGCAGTTTGGGGTTATTTCCACTGAATATATTCAAGATCACCTCATATTCATCAGTCCATATATATGAATAAGGTAAATTCTTTTATTATACCCAAGTGTTCTTGGATCAAATCCTCTTCGAAAGCAGCAGAACAAACAAAATCGATAGGAAAGAAGATACAACACAAAATTAGAAATTGTAAGAAACCCCTGCAAGTGGTGTTTAATACAAATAATATGCTATATACAATATTATATATATATTATATGTATATATTCATATATATATATATGCATATGTATATATATATAAAGGAATACAAATATTCATTTTAGTTTATTCTTAAATTGCACTATCGATGCGCTCAAACAAAACATACAAGATTATGAAACAATTGCAATTAAAAAAATGTAGCTATGATATTGAAATGCAGATTTCTTTGTAAAAATTCATAGAATATTAAATGAATTTGCATTAGAAATGTATATTTATGATTTTTTTTTTAGTTTAACTAATTCTAATTTTAACTACATTAAATACTAGTTCTCTAATTTGGAATTAAAAATTATAAGTTTTTCGCTTTATTGATAATTTAAAAAATTATTAAATTTGGAAGCAACGTCACGAGAAAGAAAATGTGTAAAACATTTGTGAATGAAATTGAACAAAGAATTTAATGTTCGTTTACGTTGTTTTTTTTTTCGTATGAAATATTTTTCAGGTTTGACTTTGAAATTTGTTCGTGTTGTTAGTGGTATATAGAATTAGCTAGTAAAAAAATAAAAAAAACCCAATTAGATGAGTCGAATTACAGATATTCGCCTGTTGTAAAACATCGTATACGACATTAAGCTGAAAAATAATGTCATCTTCATAAATTCTTGTTATCCTTGCGTGAATATTTCTTAATTTTTGTCTAAGATAAAACAAAAAGAATTAATTTTTAAAATTAAGTAGCTTTCTGTCGCTTAATTTTCCAGCATAATGAATAATTTTATAATTTTTGCAACTATCTTATAGTTTTCGTTTAGTTATGATCAAAGCTTTAAAATTTCGAATTCTTAAAAAAAAAACAACTCAAAACTGAACAGTGCATTTTATTTAATAATAGCTATTGCTGTTTAATTACTAAAAATATACTTCTTATATATAAATATATTTTTTTTTTTCAATCATTTAATTATACATTTAAACAAGTTCATCATTTATGCATATAAACTAAAAAAAAAAACAAAAAAAAAAATTAAAACCAAAACTATATAGTAAAACTAATACTAAAAATAAACTAAAAATGTAAAACAATAAAATAAAATTTTAAACCAAAATCAAAATTAGAATAAACATCAAACTCAAATTCAAACATAAAGTTAACCAAAATTAATACTAAACATTACATTAAAATACAAATCTAAAACTTAAACAAAATTTCTAAACTAAAATTACAATTTAAACTAAATTTAAACTTAAATTGAAATAAGAAATCTAAACTAAATTTGAAACTAATAGATATTTAATAATTTAAACTTAAACAAAATTTCTACAATTAAATTAAAATCTATAACTAAACTTAAAATTAACTTAAACTGAACTAAAACTTAAAAATTAAATTGAAATAAAAAGAAACCTAAACTCAAAGATATAACCTAAACGTAACTTTAAATTAAACTAAACCTAACACATAAATTGAAATAAAAATAAAACTAAAACATAAAACTAAAAATCTAAACTTAAACAAAATTTCTAAACTATCATTACAATTTAAATTAAAACTAAAAACTGAAATTAAAACTAAAAACTGAAATTAAAACTAAAACTGAAATATTAAAACTAATATAAGAACTAATATATATTTAATAATTTAAAAATAAAATTAAATTTAAAAATCAAAATTTAAAATAACACTAAAAATTAAACTACAACTTAAAATATTATACATAAAAACCATGTATCTAAAACTATGTATAGGAAATATATACGCGATTAAATAACAAATGTAAACAAAAATGTACAAAATATATACTTTATTATATATTAAATATATATTATATATAGAATAAGAATATATATAAATATGAATTATATAATATAAATGTGTATTAAAGACCCCTATTAAAGAAAAGAAAAAAATAGAAAAAAAAATGAACTAAATTTCATTTAAGTGGTTAGGGATGGAAGTGAGTTTGCGTTAGGGAGGATCCCAAAATATTCGCCACCGATCCTCACGGTGGGTGGGAAACGTGGGGCATGGGCCATACCATCAGGTCCATGAGCGTCGCGGTTGGGGTTGAGTGAAGGAACAGAGCCCCCCCCTCTCACTCAGAAATTAAAATTCCGTTTTGTTTTTTTTATTATTATCTTTCTTAACAGATACATGAGTTCACAGGACGAGCTCACCAAACCCAAAATCCGCACGAGATTTTTTTGTGTGCGGCAAAGGGGTGCTACCGGTCCAGATAAGAACCCCCCACTTCCCGAACTGGCAGCAAAGTGGCACGCAAGCTCGTGCGGGCCCTGGACGGTAGCACCCACAGGTGCGGTTGTGCGCGTACGCGGGTCGGCCGCCCTGGTTTTTTCTCGTCTGGCACTGTGACCAGGAGCGCCTCAAAGGGCGCTCTCCAAACATAATATAATAAAAACCAGGGCGACCGAATAGAAAAGCAAGCGGGCGCACGCCGAGGCCGAAAAGACGTCCGCTACACTGCATATAATAGGACGGGCATGATTAGTGACTTATAGAGCGTGAGTTTTGTTCGTCGAGAGAGGGCTCTGCTTCTCAATTGCCTACTTAGCCCAAAGTAACACCTGTTGGCAAGAGTAATCCTTCGCTTTATCTCAATATTTAAAACTCGGTTCTCAAAAATACCCGATAGCGAAAAAGTTTACCGAAACTTTAAGCTTGAAAAACCAATTCTATTTTTTCAGCAATGAGTTTATTTGACAAAGCTTCCCAGCTAGACAGCTCTAACGTAGTTGCAAACACAATGAAACAAAATTTGGTGTTCACTAACACACTCTTACATTTTGTTGTCATGTTAAACAAGGAAAGTTGTATGTGTTTAAATAGCTTGCTCTTTTACGCAGCAAACAAGCTGGGGGTGTAAAAAAAAACTTTAAGCGGTGCAAGTGTAAGTCACGCAATAAATAATATCCTAAAATAATCAACTTATATGATGATGGCCGTGGCGCAGTGGGTAGCATATGGAACTTCTATGACAGAGGACCGCGGTTCAAATATCGCATGAGATATAAAGATTTTCAATGTGTTGTTTAGTTTTCAAAATACAGTTCAAAATTCATAAAAAATAGACAAATTAACAAATACCTTCTTTCTAAATTTCCTTGCTAGAGTAAATAATAACAGCGTTATTTTCAGGGGCTTTGTTTTTTAACAAAAAAACAAGTAAAAGTAAATGTTTTACTTTAATTGATCTTTTGTAAATCTATCCATTAATAAAAATAGAAAAAAAAACATTTCTAAGCAAAATAACACAAAAAAAATTTGGCTGAATTTGGTGAAGGGTTTGAACCCGCGCATGGTTGCGTTAAAGGTCAGCGCGCTAGCCGTTACACTATGGTGGAAAGGTTTTGCGAGCCGCTAACTGCGTAGTTATGTAAACAGCTGAGCTTGTTATTAAATTCTTTATGGAATTTGTAATTGGTGTGAACAGAGCAGCTAAAGCTTTTTTTAATGAAAACATCATATGAGGCAGACAGAGATGCCAGATCACACGGATAGGCAAAAGGCGTTAGAATTTTCAAAACGTTAGAACAAACCGAACGTGCTTTGTATGGATAATTTTATATGAACCTAACGTACAAGGCGTTAGGTATATGCCATATATATGGCATATCTAACAGTTAGGTGTCTAGCTGGGTTGTTTATCCTGTGACTAAAGAGTATATTTTATAGAAATATTGATGAAAAAGTCATTTTGAAAATTTTGTTTAAAGTATTGGGTACAAAAAAGTTTCGACTTCATGTATCACTATAAACTGACAATTCGTCATAGTTGCCAACTTCATAGAAAAAGTATACAACAATTGAAACATTACTTGGAAACACTTTTCGTTTGCTAGCTAATCTTTTAAGCCGCAGTTTCCTGTGTTATTTAAGCGAGTATACATATGATAAGCGGGCGTTTTTTACAGCACGCTTGGTAAAAAACACAGCTTATATACGTGTATATACATTTCTAAGGCTAATTTATTTTCACTTATGAGCTGTAGGATTTTCCTCGCAGGCATGGAGCTATTGGAGGAGGAGGAGGAGGAGAAACTAAAGATTTGTCGAAGTCCCAAATATTGGATGAGCCTATACCTCAAAGAGCGAATCAGAAGGGAAGATACTTCACTGATTTTGAAAATTTGCAAAGTGAACCACAACGGTTCAGTGAAAATTTTCACAAATCGTCTGCAATTTTCGATGAATTATATGAGATACTGCTTCTACACTTGGCTCCAAAACGAATCACTAGGCCAAAGGATTTTATCCCAACCAAGGCATAGCTTTCTATTTGCAAATATGAATATATAAATACGATTTTTATATATTTAGCATCTGGCGACTTACAACGTCATCTTGCTTTCTGCTACAGGATAAGCAAGCAACACTTTGGAAACATTATTGATAACGTGTTAAGCCATATGTAACACTCTTCAAAAAGAAATACCTCGGTATAATGAAGACATGATTTTAAAAGTCGTTTATTGCATTTGCAAAGAGTGGTATTTTCCAAACTGCGTTGGTGCAACTGATGGGAAACATTTGAGCATCATAGCTCCTGCAAAAAGTGGTGGCATATTTTATAATTACAAAGTATGTTAAATGCAAAATTTTAGTGCTTACAACTGAAAAACTTTATTTCATAGCAGTTGTTGCTGCACGTCATTTTTTTATTTACTTTGGTAACCAGCAATGTTTTTAACGCATTCATCAATAACGCTAGCATAGCAATTTTTATTCATTCATTAGTCTTTATTTTCTTCTGTATTTTATTTATTCGGCAGTAATTAGAACAAAGGTTCACTGCACTTTGTTCGACACAAGTTTAAATTGTTGTTCATATTAAGCGAACAGAAATTCGACACCTGTGTTGTTGCGAATTTCCGTCCGCGGCTTTAATATTGAAATATACATATGTAGCTTCACAAAATATGCTATGCCAGCGTTCTTACATTAATTTAAGTTTTGTTTTTTACTATTGATATTTTTTGATATTTATATTATGTCGAGTTATGTATTAAGATCACTTATATGCAATTTTGTTATAAATAATCAATAATAAATGTTAATAAATTAATTGAAATCAGAAAGCAAAAGAGTCAACTTGGTTTTCATTTCATTCATCGGGAATTTCTAGTTCAAGTACTAGAAATTCAAATCAAAAATTCCTTTCGACCTTAACTTCCAGTTCAAGTACTGGCAAGTTAATCCATACATTAACATTTTTGGAGGCCCCGGCGAGATATCCTAGTTTATGTGCTAGAATATCTTCACGAAATAAAATTAACCTTCAAGTTTTTGACTCAACAATTCAATTCAACATAATTTTTCAGTTCAAGTACTGAAAAATTCAATTCAAGTCAACGTAATTTTCCTGTTCAAGTACAAGAAAATTTATATACATCGACATCGGAGCTAGTGGATCATCAAAAGGAGCTCGGTGAAGAAATCTCCCGAATTATTAAAAACTTCAAAAAGGATTCGGCAGAGCGGAAGTCAACTTCAGCTTACTATAACGAGCGGTTAAGACGATTGGAACAAAGTTGGAATGACTTTGAAACAACAGATGGAAAGTTAAGGATGGTTACAGAACAACCATTGCAACAAGACTACTTTGTATCTGGATACTACGATAAAATCAGCAGCATAGTTACCAACTATCGAGAAATCTTCCAAGCAGAAGCCACTCGGTTCAAGGCAAATGAAGAGATGGAAAACATGCCAAGCATAGCTCCTCGACAGATAGCACCAGGAACATCGACCGTGAAGACAACAACATCTCAACACGTAGCAGAAAATACACCAAGTTTGAGAGAATCATCTGGAGTTTCCACCCAACACGGACTGGTTCGAAAGATGACTGCTCGAATGGGCACATTGAAGCGAATACTCGAAAACCTCGAAGCAGTCCAAGAAAACCAGCCAGTGCAGTTTTATCAATTTAAGTTAAATAACATAAGCCATCTTTGGACCCAAATTGAACTGGTGTACGACGAACTTTGGGAACACTTTGAAGATCCTTCAGTGGCAGGCTTCGACCAAGCGGAGTACGAACAACTAGAAGAAATGGTACAATATCAGCTAGTAGAGCTCGCTATAAGAGCAGATCAATGTCAAGGTAACAGATTCGTTGATCCAACAATGCCACAAGAACAAACCATGCGAAGTGCAGTTCATCTCCCAAAGGTAACTCTCCCACAGTTTAATGGCGATTACCTGAAGTGGCAACAATTCTCGGATCTGTTTTCCCAAATGATCGACAAACAACCAATAGCAGCAGTGCAAAAAATGTGGTACCTAAAGGCCAACGTTACAGGAGAAGCGGCAAAACTAATCAGTCATTTTTCGTCAACAGAAAACAATTATGTAGCCGCTTGGACGTTATTACAAGAACGGTACAACAACAAAAGGGTAATTGTGGCTACGCTAATCGAAAAGTTAGTGAATCAGCCATCAGGAACCTCAACTGCTGCAACAATGAAGAATTTACACGACACAACACGTGAATGCATCATGGCCTTAGACAACTTAGAGGTTGATACAAAAGCATGGGATCCGATCCTTTTTCATTTGCTTCTAAAGAAACTTGATCGAGCAACACACATGCGATTTGAACAATCATTGACAAATCCAAAGGAATTACAAAATGTGGATGACTTCTTGCTGTTTCTTGAAGGACAATTTCATACACTGGAAGCCATCGGCTTTAAGAAGAAGGCGGCATTGCCACAACTGCCTACTAGAGTTGTGTCTACCATAACAACATCGAGCAAAAGCTGCAAATTATGTGAAAATGGTAATCATCCATTGTACTACTGCAAGAAATTTTTACAGCTGTCATCTACAGAACGTCAATCATGGGTCAAAAAACAACGATTGTGTGTCAATTGTTTCAAAACCAATCACACGTCAAATAATTGCAAATCGAGATTTTGCTGCAAGTGTGATAAGAAACACAACACGTTGCTACATAAGGAAACCGGAAATCAAAGGCAACAAACCACAAAAATACCACCAGCCGATGTAGCTATTAGTAACATTCCAAATGCAACCGTTTCATCAGCAGCAGTAAGTAACGTGCCAACTCAAGCATACGTACTACTTGCAACAGCAAAGATAAAAATCACTGCGACCAATGGCAATTCAGGGGAATTTAGAGCTATATTGGACTCCGGATCGCAGGTCAACATCGTCTCAGAACGTCTCATGAGAAGACTATCCATAGCACCGAACAAGGCTTCATTGTGCATTGAAGGAATTGGTGATGCTCAAAAGAAGGTCACTCAGAGAATTAATGTCAAAATGCAATGGCAGTTTTGCCACAAATTTAGAAGCGTTTGTACTCCCAAACATTATTACCTATCAACCGAATCTTCAACTTGATACTTCAAAGTGGAAGATCCCAGCCAACTTACAACTGGCAGATCCAGACTTTTGTAAGCAAGGTAAGATTGACATATTGCTTGGTGCCGAGTTTTACCTCAGTCTCCTGGTACCTGGTCATATAAAGTTAATGACTACCGGCCCAATTCTCCAAAACACTTCACTTGGTTGGATTGTGAGCGGAAAATGTAGATCATCTGAACCCTCGGCTGAATCACAGACATGTGCAGTTTTCGGTATAAAAACAGATACCGATAGCAGAGATGGTCCACTAATCGAAGCAATTGAAAAGTTATGGATGAATTCGAATATTGCTTCGATAAAATGGATGAATTCGAAACAACTGAAAGGAGTATGTCACCAGCAGAACAACAATGTGAAGCACACTTTCTTCAAAACATGCGCAAAAATTCCCAAGGGCGCTTCATAGTAAAATTTCCATTTCTCGAAGATCCAGCAGCATTGGGAGAATCAAGGATGATGGCCCACAATCGATTCCTTGGTCTCGAACGTCGACTTCAAAGGAACCCAGAAGTACGGAAACAATATGTGGAGTTTCTGAAAGAGTACGAAAGATTAGGACACATGAAGAAATTGCATCTTGACTCAATTCCATCTCCTAAATATTTCATTCCTCATCACTGTATCCTGAAACCCGAGAGCACCACAACCAAATTGCGAGTGGTGATCGACACCTCCGCCAAAACCACGACAGGGTATGCATTAAATGATTTAATGCATACGGGGCCCACAGTTCAAAGCGAACTATTTTCAATATTGCTACGTTTTCGGTTGCCACGATTTGTCTTCACAACCGATATCGAGAAGATGTATCGGCAGATCCTTATACATCCAGATGATCAACGGTATCAAATCATCATTTGGAGAGAAGACCCAACAGCAGAAATCAAGTACTATCAATTGAACACTGTCACATATGGTACACGGGCAGCACCATACCTGGCGACCAAATGTCTGCAACAAATCGCAAACGACAACATGCTAAGTCATCATTTGGGAGCTCAAATGTTGCAGGACAATTTTTATGTAGATGATGGTCTTGGAGGATCAGACAGTCCAGCTACAGCCATAGAAATGCAACAGCAGTTAGGTTAGGTTAGGTTAGAAGGGAGGGGCAACCTAACGTTGCCTGCACGGGGGCCTATTGGTCCATTGTGGTTCCCTATATCTGTGGTCCTAAAAATGTCAAAAACAACTAAGTCTTGTTAGTCACTGGAGCGAGGTTGGTTGAACCAACCGGTGCTCCGTATAAATTTGAAAAGATCCATCAGTGCTACATCCACGAGCTCCTGCAGTTCTCCGTACACTCTGCTTCCCATGTGGCGAAGTCGGCGTTGTTGGAGGTTAGGACACTCGCAAAGCAGATGTTTGATGGTTTCTGTTTCCTCGACATCTCCACAGCTTCTGCAGAAGTCTGGGTGCGGAATTCCCAGTCTCGAGGCCATTGTGCCTATACAACAGTGCCCCGTGAGGACTCCTACTAGGATGCGAGTTTCATTTTTACTCATTGAAAGTAGGGATTGGGTCCTTTTTTCGCAGAGTTTAGGCCAGAGATAGCGAGAGATAACACAGTCGTCTCTATTTGACCAAGAGTTATTTGTGTTATTTCTATCTTTATCATTTATTTTCTTCTTGAATTCTCCGATTGGAGCCATGATCGACCCAATCACAGAACTTCTTTACAGTTCTGAGCCCTCTCTTGCCAATCTGTCTGCTCTTTCGTTTCCCTCTATGTCACGGTGACCGGGGACCCAGCAGATATTAATCTTGTGGGGAGGACTCATTCTGATGAGAGCTTGTCGGCAGCTCAGTACAGATTTCGAATTTGTTGTTTCGCTGCGGAGTGCTTTTATCGCAGCTTGACTGTCCACAAAGATTGTTATCCTTGATGGATTGATGTTCTTTGTTAGGATTGTCGTAGCCGCTTTTTCGATCGCGAAAATTTCTGCTTGAAAGACACTACAGTAATCTGGTAGTCTGTATGACAAGGATAATTGTAGTGCACTGCAGTAGACTCCGGCCCCCGTGCCATTCTCCATTTTGGATCCATCAGTGAAGATCTGGATGTCGTGTTCACTGAAAGGGTGGTTCGAATCCCATTCTTCTCTTTTTGGAAAGGAGAATGACATGTTCTGCCGAAACTCTATTTTCGGGTTGATGTAATCCGAGGTGGAAGCGAGATCCTCAGGACTATACTTTGTGAGTATAGAGGCATGTCCATGCGTCCAGTGCCTCCAAAGTTTAGCTTCCTTAAGTCGAAACGCCGCTTTGGTTGCAGTGGATTTCATGTACTCGTCCAGGGGGAGAAGGTTCAATATGACCTCCAGGCCTGCCTGAGGCGTTGATCGTTGTGCACCTGTTATTCCTAGACAGGCCAGTCTCTGTACTCTAGAGAGAGAGTTGAGGTAGCTTGTCTTCTCAGTGGCCTTCCACCATACAATCGAGCCGTAGGTTAGTATGGGTCTGACGATAGCCGTGTACATCCAATGGATGACATTGGGTTTCATCCCCCAATTGGTACCGAAGGTTTTCTTGCAGGCATAGAAGGCACTGGTTGCTTTCTTTATTCTTTCATCAGTGTTGCTTTTCCAAGTAAGCTTTGAATCAAGGATTACTCCGAGATATTTTGCTTTATTGGATAGCTGCAGGGTTCTGCCATTTATTTTTGGGAGGCAGAAATTTTCAATCTTGTTTCTTTTTGTGAATAGCACCAGTTCGGTTTTATCGGGATTGACCCCTAGTCCGTTTGGTACTGCCCACGCGACAGTTTCTTTAAGTGCTGTTTCTATCATGTTGCTGATGGTTGAAAGATGCTTCCCTCCCACCAGCAGTACGACATCGTCAGCATATGCTGTCACTTTAAAGCCTTTTTCGCTGAGAGTAGTCAGCAGTTCGTTTACAACTAGGATCCAAAGCAAGGGAGATATGACTCCCCCTTGAGGTGTTCCTCTTGAAGTTGTTTTCCTTGCTTTACTGTTTCCAATTTGTGTGTTGATGATTCTGCTTTTCAGCATTTCAACAATCCAATTGGTTATCTTATCTTCCACTTGTAGATTTTCAAGAGCTGCCCTTATTGAATCTGTGCTTACATTGTTGAAAGCCCCTTCGATATCAAGAAAAGCAGCTAGGGTGTAATCTTTGAAGTGGAGGTTTCTCTCAATTACCGAGACTACCTCGTGTAGCGCTGTTTCCACCGACTTACCTTTAAGGTAGGCGTGTTGTTTGCTACACAGGTTTCGGTCATTAAGGAACGATCTTATGTGTTGATCCAGAATTCTCTCTAATGTTTTCAGTAAGAAAGAAGAAAGACTAATGGGTCTATAATCTTTTGCGGTGGAGTGAGTAGCTTTCCCAGCTTTGGGTATGAAGACTACTTTCACCTCTCTCCAATTTACGGGCAAAAGCCAGGTTGAGATAGCCGGTAGAGCGTGCTGAAGCATAGCGGGGGTGATACCATCGGGTCCAGCCGATTTATACGGCTTGAAAGATTTAATCGCCCACTCTATTTTGTGCTCTGTTATTAAATTGGGTATATCAATGTGGGTTTCTGGGAAGATGCTTCTGTATCTGTACGGGTTCGCATGTATTGCGGGATCGGTACAGCCAGGGAAGTGGGCTTCCATGAGTAGTGTCACTGTCTCCTGGCAAGTTTCCGTCCACGAGTTGTCTGAGCGTTTAAGGTAGCCCGGGGCTACCGGATCCTTTGATAGGATTTTGCGTAGTCGGGCCGCCTCGCTAGTGTTCTCAATGGATTCACAGAAAGATTGCCACGATTTCCTTTTAGCTCTTCTTAGGTCTCTAGTGTAGGAATTGAGAGCAGATCTGTAAGAGTCCCAGTCTGCCTCTTCCTTGCTTAAACTGGCCCTGTTATGCAGACTTCTAACCTCAGTTCTCCTTGCTTTGAGATCGCTGTTCCACCATTTTTGTTTGGGTTCGCGACTCCTGGAGATGGGGCAGAACTTGCAGAAAGCCTTATTCATTTTCCCTGAGATGAAACCGACTGCACTGTCAATGGCTATACTGTCAGAAAGGTCATCCTTACATGGGTGAGAGATCTGAGTTTCTAGCCATCTAGTGTATTCAGTCCAGTTCGTTCTTTTTGGGTTTCTGAATGGTTCTGTGCGAGTAGTGTTCTCAAAGTCAATATTAAAGAGTATCCTAAAGTGATCTGAAAAAGAATCGATAGGAGATACCCTCCAGTTTCTAACTAATTCCCTATTTTTTCCTAGTGCAAAAGTGAGGTCGAGAATCTCCTCCCTGACTCTATTATGGAAAGTGGGATGGTCTCCCTTATTACATAATGTCAAGTCTGATGTAAGGAGGTATTCAAAAATGGACTCACCTCTTCTATTGATGTCCTTGCTGCCCCATTGAATGTGGTGTGCGTTTGCGTCGCAGCCCAGCACCATAGAGATGTTCCTGGTGCTAGCGTATGTCGCTAGGTCCCGGACTGCCTTCGGTGGTGGGTCTGCTGCTTCATATGGCATATAGGACGAGGCCAAAATGATTGGGTGATCATTTGACTCCGCCCTTATAGCCACCGTGTCTCCGTCGCTGAATCTATGAAGAAAAAGAAAATTTAGAGATTTCTTCACAAGAATGCAACTTCTTATCTTGTTACCTTCAGTGGAGTGAAACAGGTTAAACTGCTTCGCCCCTAGTCCTTGTACCCTATTGGCTATTAGCCAGGGTTCCTGGATTAGGGCTACGTCCACATCCTTCTCCTGCATGAAGATCAACAGATCTTCAGTGGCTGCTTTGCAGTGGTGCAAGTTAATTTGCACTGTCTGCAGCATCAGCGCCTTTACCCTCCCCATGCACCCTGACTTTCACTGCCCCGAGCCCAAATTTCAGCACCCCTGATCGACCCCTGATCAGATCTACTGAGGTTTTGTCCATGGCAAAGGTAAGTTCTTTACCGTTGCCATTGGAACCCTTTTTGGACTCGAGTAGTTTCCAGTCTTTCACGTTGGCCCAGTCATTCTGCTTTGCCAACAGTCCAACTATGGAGCTGTCCTCGTGCGCAGCAGGAGGTGGGATCCAAATTTTGGCTAGTCGGCGAAGCGGAAGTGCTGCGCGGGGTAGTACCTTGAGCTTGGCCCCCTCCCAGAGTTCTCCTATATTAGAGATGGTATGGGAGAGGAACTCAAGGGACTTCCCGTTGCTGCACCCGACGATCTTCACCCCCCTGGCCCACCCAGCACCGTCAAACTTATACTCCTCGGAGTCGCCGTTTTCGGTATTGGCCATCATCTTCTTGAGGATCTCGTTCTCCACAAGCAGCCATCTGTCCAGCGATATCCTACCGTCCGGATTTTGCTGGTCGATGATGGCTACCTGCAGGTCGCTAGGCGCGCCTTCGAAACCAGGGGAAGGTCTGGGCCTTTTGGGTCCGTTTCCTCTGGTTTCATCCTCGCAACAGCAGTTGATGAAAATACTGAGCATACATGGATTCAATTTACGAAAATGGTGTGCAAATCATCCTAAACTATTGAAAAATATTCCACAAGGTGACCAGGAAGTAAATTTAGACTTCTCTAAGGACAGTAATGACTCAATAAAAACGCTTGGCTTATTGTGGTTACCGAAGGTTGATGTATTCTGCATCAGAACAACGCTGGATCCTGTAAGGGAAATTACTAAACGAACAATCAGTTCCGATTTAGCACGACTGTTTGATCCTTTGGGGCTATTAGCACCCGTAATTGTTAAAGCAAAAATATTCATACAGCATCTATGGCAAATCAAGTTATCCTGGGATGAAGCTCTACCATCAGATCTAGACGCCACATGGACAGCATTTCGAGAAAATTTGAGCAACCTAAACAACCTCAAAATACACAGACACATTTTTAAGGGAGAACCGTCATCATCAACTCAACTACACATCTTTACTGATGCTTCTGAAAAGGCCTTCGGTGCGGCAGCATATTTAAGAGCAACGTTGAAGGATGGCAGGATAATAACGCGATTATTATGTGCAAAAACCCGTGTTGCACCGCTCAAAACACAACCCTTGCCACGACTAGAACTTTGCGCCGCACTAGTCGGTTCCCAACTCGCAGCTAGAATCAAAACAGATTGTCAAATAAAAAACGAAGCTATTTTCTTTTGGACCGATTCAGTAGTTGTACTTCATTGGATTAATGCACAATCATCCACATACATACTTTTGTGGCAAACAGAGTAGCAAAATTCAAATGTTAACTTCACCTATGCAATGGCGACATGTTAGTTCAAAGGCAAACCCTGCTGATTTACTATCAAGAGGATGTTCAGCAAAGGCATTGGCTGACGATGCACTTTGGTTTCAGGGACCAACGTTCTGCATGGCAAACAAGAACTATGGCCCCCAATGTGGTCCAATCAGCTGAAAATTCCTTCTGACATCGAAAAGAAAAAGGATACAGCCATATCATTGCTCACTGGGCAAGCAAATGGAGAATGGATTTATCAAATCAATCATCACAATTCATTTGGCACACTTCAAAGAATCATTGGATACGTTTTAAGATTTATAAACAACACAAGGTTCAAACAGAAGTCTAGATCAGAACACATTGTTCTATCGACAATCGAACAAGAACATGCATTGGCGGTCATCGTCAAATTCATTCAGGCCTATGACTTCAAAGAAGAAATCCAAAACTTGAAGCAGCATAATGAGGTCAAAATTAACAGTTCACTGTGCAGTTTATCACCATTTCTAGATGACATGAATATTCTCCGAGTGGGGGGACGTTTAGAAGCGGCTGCACTTTCATTCGACGCTAAACACCAAATGGTGCTTCCGTACAACGACCCGCTGGTCAAGTTACTCTTCATCAAAGTGCATGAAGAGAACAAGCACTGAGGACCTCAAGCGTTGTTGGGAACCTTGAGGCAACGTTTTTGGCCTATAAAGGGAAAAACAACAGCTCGATCAATTGTCCAGCATTATAATCGATGCCATAGGGCTCGCCCTCAATTAGTACAACAAATGATGGGAAACCTGCCAGCTACAAGAGTGACACCAGCTCGACCATTTATTAACACTGGTGTGGACTTCGCGGGACCTTTATGGGTGCATTATAAGGTCCGAGGAAAAAGGCCAACTAAGGCCTACTTAGCTGTATTCTGTTGCTTTGCCTCCAAGGCAGTTCATCTGGAGTTGGTAACCGATCTGTCAACA
This sequence comes from Pherbina coryleti, assembly GCA_943735915.1. NCBI lineage: Eukaryota > Metazoa > Arthropoda > Insecta > Diptera > Sciomyzidae > Pherbina > Pherbina coryleti. The sequence goes on from OX030948.1 coordinate 92,989,715, forward strand.
GACGCTTTTCTTGGAGCTATCAAAAGGTTCATAAGTCGAAGAGGTCGCTGCCTAAACTTATATAGTGACAACGCAACAAACTTTATCGGAGCAAGAAATCAATTAACGGAACTATCATCAGCAATTTACTCATTAAACCATTTTGGTGGACTGTGGGAAGCTGCAGTTAAATCTGCAAAACATCTTCTAATAAGAAGTGTTGCGTCAGCTTCATTGACTTATGAAGAATTGGAAACTGTTATTGTAGAAATCGAGGCTATATTGAATTCTCGGCCACTAACGCCACTTTCATCGGATCCTTCTGATTTGACTGCATTGACGCCAGGGCATCTTCTCATAGGAGAAGCACTCACCGCCCAAGTAGATAGTAGGGCAAACTCAACAAAACTATCCCTGTTGTCACGATGGAAGTTAGTGTCGCAATTAAAACACGATTTCTGGAAGAGATGGTCCAATGAGTATCTTAATGAACTCCAACAACGCCAAAAATGGACAAAGCAAACAGATAATGTTAAACTCGGGGAACTGGTAATTATCAAGGAGGACAATGTTCCTGTCATGCGTTGGCCTCTTGGCCGAATTGTAGAGGTATATAATGGACCTGACGGAGTAGTACGTGTTGCTGATGTAAAGACTGCAACGGGAACATATAAACGTGCAATTCACCGCCTCGCTCGACTACCCATAAAAACAGACACTGGCACAGAATCAAGGGAAGATATAACCACAAGAAAACGAAAGGACGAAACAAATGAAGAACCACCACGGAGAACAAAAACGGCACGGAATTACAATTTAATTACAGTATTGGCAATACTGTTAATGTTGCCAATAGCATGGTGCGATCCAGTTAAGATAACAAAAATTGATCCAAATGCAGGCATTCACTTTGAACACATCGGATCAAGCAAAATCATTAACAGAGAATGGAAACTGGTTGTGTACTATGATCTGAAACCATTGCGTACTGAAATCCAACTACTAAAAAATGGCACCACAACTATGAATCACATGTGCGAACAAATACAGCCAACAACAATATGCGATGAACTAGTCACACAGTTTCAACGCACAAATACAGAGCTAGACCTTGAAAAAGGTTTGTTAGGAAGCCATCGTCAAAAAAGAGGTGCACTTAATTTTGCAGGAAATATGGCCAACTCGTTGTTTGGGGTTTTAGACTCAGAATATGCCCATCAGATGTCACAAACGATAACTGCCATCAATGACAATGAACAACATTTGACAAGCATGATGAAAAAACAGATCTCGGTAGTTGATTCAACCATTAACATCATCAAACATGATCAAACCACAACTCAAATGGCCTTCAAAAGGCTTGAAGGAAGATTGATAGACATCAAAAATCAATTACGGCATAATGAACAGGAGGAACAGAGAGAGCAGACATTTCAGATGTTCTTATCATTAGCCTTTCAATTATCTATTATGACATCAAACGTTCAACGTGTGCAAGCAGCACTCATAAATGTCCTTACAAATGTTCATAACGGACAGATCAGTCCTCAGTTGCTCTCACCACAGTAACTTAACGATGAAATTTTAAAAATTACAGCACATTTAGCCCCAACCATGCAGATCCCAGGTTATCAAGGTGATCTCCTATCGATATACAAGCTTATGAAAGTTAAGGCGGCGATAACAGAGAACCATGCAATTTTCCAGATAGCTGTTCCTTTAACCAACCTCAATCAATTTAATTTGTACCGGCTGATACCAATTTCCACAAAAATTAACAACACTATGGTGGCAATAAAATTGCGTACAACAATTCTGGCAATCAACGTACATCGAGATCAATACTTTCCAACCACAGGTGAAATGTTACAATCTTGTTTTATAATGGAAAACGAATTGTATCTATGTGCCAACAACCAACCCACATACAATAAGGGATCAGAAGTTTGTGCTTGCGAAGTAAGTTTGTTCAACAGTGAAACCCGATCACATTGTAATCTTGAGAATAGGGAAGATCATGTGTGGATACAAGTCAATGACAGAAATCGATGGTTGTTTGCTTTATCAACCCCAATTCAAATGACAGCAGTATGTGACAACCAAGTCTCATGAATCTCATTGGAGGGGTCAGGTTTTATCGAGTTAAGAGCAGAATGTGTGTTAAAATATCAACTCTTAACCATAAAAAGCAACCCGATGCTATCATCATCTACAAGGACTTCCTACACTGCATTTGGACACATTGCCAACGTAAATGTAATGAAACCAGCATCACTTCCAGTCTTGGATACCACAGCGATTGAATATGAACCCACATTAACAGAATTGTCAAAGCTGCAAGAAATTTTGGACGCACACGAAATCAACGATTTCTCCAATAAACTGCAAACTCATCATTATCATGGCTTCGCAGTAGGTTACTCGGCCTTGTTCCTAAGTGCTGTTATTATCTTGACCATCGTTATCATGCACAAGCGGCACAAAAGGCAGCACGAACGAGCTCCATCAACGTCTACCCAAACAGCACCTACAAACTCACCAATGGAAGAACTTCCACCGTCAGATGTAGTTCCTAACGCCCAGCCACTAGTAGCTCCTCGGCATTCTTACAGCTTCTGTGTGGACATATAAAACCACAGGTGGATTGTTGAACATTCATTCAACGCGGGGGAGGATGTTGCTGCACGTAATTTTTTTTATTTATTTTGGTAACCAGCAATGTTTTTAACGCATTCATCAATAACGCTAGCATAGCAATTTTTATTCATTCATTAGTCTTTATTTTCTTCTGTATTTTATTTATTCGGCAGTAATTAGAACAAAGGTTCACTGCACTTTGTTCGACACAAGTTTAAATTGTTGTTCATAGTAAGCGAACAGAAATTCGACACCTGTGTTGTTGCGAATTTCCGTCCGCGGCTTTAATATTGAAATATACATATGTAGCTTCACAAAATATGCTATGCCAGCGTTCTTACATTAATTTAAGTTTTGTTTTTTACTATTGATATTTTTTGATATTTATATTATGACGAGTTATGTATTAAGATCACTTATATGCAATTTTGTTATAAATAATCAATAATAAATGTTAATAAATTAATTGAAATCAGAAAGCAAAAGAGTCAACTTGATTTTCATTACATTCATCGGGAATTTCTAGTTCAAGTACTAGAAATTCAAATCAAAAAGTCCTTTCGACCTTAACTTCCAGTTCAAGTACTGGCAAGTTAATCCATACATTAACAGCAGTGATAGCCACTTGCCATGCCTATTATAAATTTGGATTAATATTTATACATATTTGGACATCGGCGCGTTGGTAGTGAGGGTAATTGCAATATTTTTTAAAAACTCACACATTTCATCGTTGCAGTTGACGCTTTCCCTTTAAGGAAGCGAATGATCAAACCATTTAATTCTAAACCCATTTTGCCTTCACAAAGAATTTTTAATTACAGATTAAGGATTTTTGTATCCCTAACGAAGCATTCAACGATCGAATGCTATACGCACGATGTTGTTAACAAATGGAAATTTGTATTCCTAACGAAGCTGCCCGCCAAATCGTACGACATACTTTCGTTTCTTACTTAATTCCATGGTATAATTATTACAAGGTAGCATTGACAGTTGCTAGGGAAACCATCTCCTGTCGAAAAATATTCTCAAAAAGAGAGCGTACACAATCGGCCATTGAACACACAAACACTATTGAAAACGTTGAAGTGAAAAAAACAACAACTCCAGATACATTTCCACAAACAGCTGTTTTTGACAAATGTTTTCTTGTAGAAGAGAAAATAAGCAGTTGTCAATGCAACATTGTATTATTATACCACGACTTAATTTAAACTATTATACACAAGCAGTTGTCAAATTTAGCACTGCCAGATCAATGCATGTAAATTTTGTATATTTTCTTTTCAGATTTTATGTATTTTTTGCACTGTTACGTGTTTGTTGGAAATGCCTGCTTTCATGGGCGTCCGCAGGAATTTTTCGAGGGGGGGGGGGGGAAAAGGTATGCATTGGTGTGCACGAATATGAAAATGAGCATGGAATGTTACCTTTGAAATTTTTTTGCCTGAGTTTTTCTGTGCAAACTTTGTAAACACTGTTTTTATATGAAAATTTATATTTTTCACTTTAACTTCCAGTATAATGAACTTTTGGCTTGCAAAATCATACTTACATTTATTAAACGTATTTAAAAATATTTAAAATAATTGTCGTTCGTTTTTAAATATAGTTAAAGCTCCGTGCAGACTGAAAAAGATTACAGGTACTAGCATACCCGTTCCCAGCGTTACTTGGGAGTAGAAATATGATATGAAAACATATTTTAAATAAACACTCAAGGACCAAACATGTTTAATTAATTTTATTTTATTTGAGAATATTTCTTATTTAAATAAAAAGAGTGTCTTCTTATTAAAATGAAAAGAGTTTCACCTTAGTAAAATAAAAAAAAAAAATACGATATATTGGACTTATGGCAGCATTGCAGCAGAAATTAACTGAGTGCAACTATCCACTCAAGATGGCAGCGTAGAGAGTTGTAGACTTTCGCCTCTCTCTCTCAACAAAGAGCGTAAGCTATTGTTTGATGTTATTTTTTGCTGCTTATACATACAATGGCAGCATGGATTAAAATGCATACATTCTTAAATAATTAAATAAAAATTTTTACCAAAAACGTAGTACCCAGTAGCAAGGTCGCTTCTTAGAGCAATTGAATAGTGAAAGAATTATTAAAATCGGTTTAGCGGTAAAAAATCCGAGCGATAAAAATCCGAGAGAACCCTTTTATCTAATAGTACAGATATAGATGAATAATCGTTCAGTTATGAACAGAGCAACATGCTAAATGTTTTTTAATTAGACATGAATGTTTTATATAATTTTAAAAATTTTTTTTGATTAGCGTTAGTTTTTTTCGAATGTGTAACATTCAGTCTATGGAGGGTCAGTAGTAGTGTTGGAGAACTATAGAGAGTCGACACCATCGATAGTCTACGATTGTTTATTCCTTCAAAATTGATAGTATCGATAGTTTCTGTTATAATGAAAATGTATTCATAAATAAAGGATAAGATTATTTTAAACATCCGCAACTTTTTTTATTCAACAATTAAAATTATTTTGAAGCAAAACTATGTAATTGCAAACTGATAAAAATAATGATAAAAAGGTATATATATAAGAAAAATAGGCATTAAAATAAAATGAATTTTTCTGAACCAACTATTTTGAAATGCCATTTAAGCCTATAAATTACGCTATAAAAACAAAATACGTCATTTTTTTTTTAGTGGCTTAAAACTCTTTCTCTGTGAATATTTTTTTCACTAAAAGGTGTTTTTATTTAAAATTATGTTAACATTTGTTTCATTTGTTTCCACTGTTTTGTCTTTAAGTAAAGAACGTTGTTTTGTAATAGTGCGTCCCGTTTTCCCACCACCCCGCTCGGAGTCAACCGAGTTAGCGGGAAAAAACAAATATTACAAAATTTGTGTATTCCACTGTGAATACCGGTGTTGAAAAGAGGCATGTCCATTTCATTAATCTGTGAAAAGCGTGAATATTATCTATCATTCAATGTTTGTAATTCTGCCGTTTCTTACCTTCCAAAATAGTAAGGGATCGGTATCAAATACTGCTTTTGGCCTTTCAAAATTCATTTTTTCGAGATACATGGCATTATTATTAGATTGTTATTTACACGGCTTTATACGAAATCAAAGAAATGCTTCATTACATTGTCCAAAATTGGAGATCATCAACATTAGTTTCGCAAACTTCTGATGGTTTCAATTTGGAGATTTCTTCTTAAGGCAGTAATGTAACCATTGCACGATTGAGATTGAAGACGGAACGTCATTCAACGCTTGTTTGGTTTTTACAATTCTTTTCACCATTAAATAAGGGCTATTCCACCGTGTGGCAATGTCTTGAATAAGATCCAGATTCCTTTTTGCTTTATTTAAAATTTGGCCATTGCAATAGTACTGCTTTTGAAGTAGTGTATGATTTTATACTTCAAAATGGTATTCAGAAAAAAAAAATATTCTAAGTTTTGGATTTCTTTCCACTATCGATGATACTATCGATATTGTAGAGCTTCGATGGTGTCGCTCATCGCTAGTGCCGATGGTGACTCACCATCGATAGTATCGCTAGTACCATCGATAGTTCTCCAACACTAGTCGGTAGGTTAATTTTTATTTTTCAATCCTTTAAGAATTCTTTTCTGATGAGCTTACTTGGTGGCAAGCGAAAAGAATTCTTAAAGGAAACCCACGCGCCTACACGGCTTTAACCAGGCATAAGGTAATGCCTGGTTAAAAGCGTTTTCCACTTTTCTCATCGGGTTTGTTAAAAGTAAAACTGAATTATAAGATCTGGCAACTCTATATATTCGTATTTTGCATTATATTAATTCTTCCTGTTCTTTGTTCTCTTCACCTTCTCATTCTTGTTTGAATCAAAAATCGTTGCGACCGATTACCCTTTCTGGTCGTCGAACCCAGAGAATGTGTTCAGAATGATGCAATTGCGACTGACGATTCAAAGTTGCTTTTATTTAGTATTTTTTTATTTATTTTTTCTATTTCATTTCAATGTATTGGTCTTTTCAATTGTGTGAATACAACACACACAAAAGAGAAACGTCAAGACATAATAAAAACTAAGGAAATGTCTCTGAACATATCCCATTTCTAGCAAAAATATGGCAACACTAATGGCACACAGAGATAGAATCGTCGGTCGCAAGAGAAGAACGCGAATAGATTCTAAGATTGGCGTTCGGCGATCCTCTCTTCTCGCTAATCGCTCAGAACACGTCCAGAATGAAAGCGATTAGCAATTGGCGAACTATTCAGACTGAATTGTCAGAATGTTTTGTTTTGTGTATGCATGATTAACATGAAGAAAACAGAAGCACAGACAACAGATGTCAGAAGATAATAAAACTTAAGAAAACAGCACTGAAAAAGCATCATTAGGAAAAATACGGCAACACTTATCATTTTGCATGTATTTTCCAGCTACAAAGATCGTCGGCCGCAACGATTTTTCATTCTGTTCAGGCTCTTAAGCTGTTGAATTCATTCGCTAATAAAATATTGTCGTGAATACAACCTCGTCTTTTTATTTCATAGCTAATGTAATTTTAACAGGGTTGAATATCTTTTTATATTTTTTCAGTTTCCTTAGTTCCCATTGTTAAGCTCCCACTTAGCAATGGGAAAATCCTATCCTAATACACAACATTGTTTTCATTAAACCCACCATTCTTTTTTTTTTAGATAAGCTAGGTTTATATTAATATTTATTCAAAGAATTTTTTTATTTCAGATAGTAAGTTATCTGTTTAATTTTTATTTTTATTCATTATTATTATTTATTATACATTGTTTACTATTTATAGTATATTATTTATTATTTTTCGTAAGTTTCTTCTTTATTTATTTTTAATCGCTACTTATTTTTTATCATACTGTTATTTATTAAAAATTATTTTGTGTATTACTTATGTCTATTTTTGGTATTTTTTATTTTATTATATATTTTTTTTATTATATATTTTATTACAATTATATATAAGAAGAGATTGGTTTTTGATTAGTAAAAATAATTGACAGTAGCTAGACTTGGGATGAGAATGATTTAATTCTCATTTCAAGTAAACTAATACTCGGCGAGAGTAAGTTATTTTTGCTCTCACTTTGAGTGTAGTTAGATAAGGACTCAGACATCGTTAGACTCAGACGACTAGACAACGGACTCAGACAGGACTTAGTGGCTTTTTTGAAACCGACATGTCTCTAGCTCCCTTTGGCAAAGTGCGTTGACACTTTGTTCAAAATTATCAATATTGTTTTAAACAAAGGTTGCGGGCCGCCTCGCAACTTTTGGTAGGAACAAAGTGTTGATACACTTTGCCATTCACACATCAAAGAACTTGGTGTTGATTTCTCAAATAATATTTAGACTCCACATATACAACACAATTAAAAAAAAACAAAAGTTGCACAACAGACGATAATTAGAGAACAAAATCGGTTGTTGATCGTTACTCAAGGCTGGTTATGCAAACTTTACGGAGCGTGTCGTAGCGCTACTCAAATTTGCTATATGAACAATGCCCATAAGTAGTTAATGAAATCTTAACAAAAACTGACAATACTCAGATAAAACTAAGTTTCGTACCACCCATGGTTGAATAAATAAGGTTGTCGCATGGGTGAGAGCGAGTTCCCATAAATGTCAAATCGAAGTTGACAGCGCATACAAAATCTGAAAACGAAAATTAATAACATGAAAAGCCGTTGAAGTTGTTGTTGTTGCTTTTCATTGATTTTGACAATTATGGGTACTGAGAAGAGAGTACGATCAGCCACGAGACAACCTTATTTATTCAACCATGGTACCACCTAATATCTTGTTTACATTACACATTTAACAATGCAGTTTGGCTATAATAGTTTGGTAACTGTTTCTGGTGTTTACACTGCCAGTAACGTAGTTTACTTTGTCGTTATCTGACGTTAATTTTTCGTTGATTCACAAAATTTTGAGACATATTGAAAATTTCATTTTCATGCAAAAAAAAAATTATAAATATTACAATATGTGTGATAAAAGCCTTGTAGGAGTTTTTGTTCATCATCAGCAGGAAGTGTTTTCTAAACTGGTGGTCTTTGACCGAATCATCAAAAGAAAAGGAATTGTTTTCTAATATTTTTTTGCTTTTTTTTTATGTGACATTTCCTTGTCATTTTTTTAATTTCCTTTTGTTCGTGATGAAAACACAGTGTTGCATAGCAAAATGGGTTGGTTTAGGTCGCAGTTTCAACTTAACTGCTTTGCGAGATAGTTAAGATTTTGTATCGGAAACTCTGCAGTTAAGTATCCAGTTTCAAAGTTAACTGTGTAGTTTCGAGGTAATGTAAACATAGTATAAGAAATCAGAACTTAAGAATTTAAAACTTTGTAACATAAAGGGTATGCAAAATCGGTTCGAATTATTCGGCGTTTCGGTTTTTTTTTTTACTAATCGAACCGGTTTTTTTGAAAATCGCTATTTTCGAATAATTCGAAAACCGGTTTTTTTGGCTCGAATTAGTCGACTGCTCGAATAGTTTAGAAATATATTAATCTCCAATTTAAAGTTGTAAAATTCTCCAAACCCCTTTTTTATTGCATTTGAGCAACGCTGTTTTTTTCTACTTACGTTTTTAGAATTCACTAGCGTTTCTAAATTTCTTATCTCTGGCTTCTATTTAATTTTTCTTTATTTGAGGTCGCTTAAACATATGCTTTGGTCATTTCTTTTTGATTTCTTTTGTTAAAACAGCATTTACAAGCGGCTGGCATATTTAATGCAAGTTTAACATGATTTTTATTTAACATTGCATTTGTTTTTACAAAATATATTGAATTATCAACAGCTTGACATGAACTCCGAAGTCTGGAAGTATTTTAAAAAAGATAAGAAATTCAACAAGGCTTCTTGCACGAAATGCCCAAAAAAAAATTAAAAGAATTAATTACAAAAATAGATAATCATTGAAAGCTATAAAACATGTGTTAAAAAGACTAAAAGAAAAACTCGAAACATAATTCTACCCAGTGAATCAAAACTACCGTTTTCGAATTCATTTATGAACCATTTCGGGTAGAAACGTTCAATTTCGGCACTCATAAATGAACCTTTTTTTGTATCATTCGTCGGATTAAAATGTCTCTAAAAAATTAACATTTTTTGGTCCGAAGTGAGTTAAAATAGAACCTTAAATTGTACCTTTTTTGTTCGAAATTTACTTAAAAAAGAACCATAGAAAAGTTATTTTTCGGCACTCGAAAATACACCCTTTTTGAATCAATAGCCAGACTGAATTGCCTTTAAAAAACGAACCTTTTTTGTTCAGAAATGAGTTAAAAAATTAACCCTTTTGTATTATAAATTTTATTATTGCATAATATTATTTGTTATTACATATCGATGATTTGTATAAAAAGAAATTATTATGATTGAACTCATTTAAGAATGCAAAAAAAAGAAACATTTATTATTCATTTCTGAACTCATTTATGAACAAAAATGGTTAATTTTCGAGGTATTTTTACCTACTAAAATAATAAAAAAATAGTCTTTTTCGACTCTAAGTAAGTTTTTTATGAATTTCGAAAAAGGAGTACAGTTTTTAGTTATGGGAGAACAGTCTTCACGAATTTAATCTTCGATAGCCAGCACTTTTAAGCAACAAAATAATAAATATAAAATTAAAAAAAAATTCTTCCCAAAAACGTTCACAAAACTCTCACTTTATGCAAAACCTTCGCTTATGGTTCAGAGTGTAGTACTGCATAAGTACTGCATTTTTAAATAGAAACTACAAAGATATATGTAGGTAAATAAAGTCAAAAACTTGTTCAATTTGAAAAAAACCGGTTTATCCGGTTTTTTCTGGTCGAATAATTCGAAAACCGGTTTTGTAAAAATGTTACTATTCGAAACCGGTTTTTTTATAATGTCGAATAGTTGCATACCCTAGTAACATATAAACAAAAATGTAACATATACACATAGGAAATAAAAATATATAAAATTTTTCAGTTGAGGGGGGCACGTGCAAATGAACGCAATAATGGTATACCACGAAATGAAATTACAATCGGATAACCCGAATCCGCACAAAAAAAATCACAGCCAAAAACGACAACCTCTTTAAAGCAAAAAAAAAAAAAATCGATCACCATTACCAAGTTTAGAAGCCTCAGGACCAGAAGTAATATCATCAGATGGTGGCTTCACTGGAGCTGGTTAGTATTTCAAAACGAATTTTTATATAAATTGAATATTTAGTTATTGTCTTTATTGAATTTCTTTTAGACTTAGGGAATATCAACAAAGATTCGGATGAATTCAAAGGGATTCTTTGGCGTAAAACGTTTATTTTCTACCATTTTCTTGACATGGCTATAACCAATACCTTCGTTTAGTATCGAAGACTCAACGCTGAAAAAAATCAAACTACTGATAGTGATGGAAAGATAGAAGCCATGACAATGTATAATTTCCGCTTGAGCATTGCAAAAGAACTCTGTGCTTCTATCGAAAAACGATCTGTTGGTCGTCCAACACCAGCCGAACAGCCAACCACCAGCAATGATGTTGGAAAAAAAGCAACACACCCCGTGGCAAGTGTGAGATTCGACGGAATAAATCATTTTCCTGAATAAGGATGGAAGAAATCCTGTAAACTATGTAAGAGTTCTGATACACACACGTTTTGTACCAAATGCAACCTCCATTTATGTTTTTTCAAAGCAAAAAAAATTTTAAAAAATATCACCTAGACGTTTGATACGTTTAACTATATATATATACACTGGTGGCCAAAACTAAAGCAACTCCATATCAGTATGGTTCATAAAATTAATAAAATTCATAATATTAAAGATAGAAAGATATTATTTTTTTTTAACATAACTATTTATTCACTTGTTGAAAAAAAAAAACTAAAAAAGTTATATTCACATATGTATGTTGTCAAGGGCGTCCACAAGGGGGTGCAGGGGGGTGCAGGGGGGGGGCACTTGCCTCAACTGAAAAATTTTATATATTTTTATTTCCTATGTGTATATGTTCCATTTTTGTTTATATGTTACAAAGTTTTAATTTCTTAAGTTCTGATTTCTTATACTATGTTTACATTACCTCGAAACTACACAATTAACTTTGAAACTGGATACTTAACTGCATAGTTTCCCATACAAAATCTTAACTATCTCGCAAAGCAGTTTAGTTGAAACTGCGACCTAAACCATCTCATTTTGCTATGCAACACTATGTTTTCATCAAGAACAAAAGGAAATTAAAAAAATGACAAGGAAATGTCACATAAAAAAAAGCAAAAAAATATTAGAAAACAATTCCTTTTCTTTTGATGATTCGGTCAAAGACCACCAGTTTAGAAAACACTTCCTGCTGATGATGAACAAAAACTCCTATAAGGCTTTTCTCACAAATATTGTAATATTTTGAATTTTTTTTTTTTGCATGAATATTAAATTTACAATATGTCTCAAAATTATGTGAATCAACGAAAAATTAACGTCAAATAATGACAAAGTAAACTACGTTACTGGCAGTGTAAACACCAGAAACAGTTACCAAACTATTATAGCCAAACTGCATTGTTAAATGTGTAATATAAACAAGATATTAGGTGGTACGAAACTTAGTTTTATCTGAGTATTGTCACTTTTTGTTAAGATTTCATTAACTACTTATGGGCATTGTTCATATAGCAAATTTGAGTAGCACTACGACACGCTCCGTAAAGTTTGCATAACCAGCCTTGAGTAACGATCAACAACCGATTTTGTTCTCTAATTATCGTCTGTTGTGCAACTTTTGTTTTTTTTAATTGTGTTGTATATGTGGAGTCTAAATATTATTTGAGAAATCAACACCAAGTTCTTTGATGTGTGAACGGCAAAGTGTATCAACACTTTGTTCCTACCAAAAGTTGCGAGGCGGCCCGCAACCTTTGTTTAAAACAATATTGATAATTTTGAACAAAGTGTCAACGCACTTTGCCAAAGGGAGCTAGAGACATGTCGGTTTCAAAAAAGCCACTAAGTCCTGTCTGAGTCCGTTGTCTAGTCGTCTGAGTCTAACGATGTCTGAGTCCTTATCTCACTACACTCAAAGTGAGAGCAAAAATAACTTAATCTCACCGAGTATTAGTTTACTTGAAATGAGAATTAAATCATTCTCATCCCAAGTCTAGCTACTGTCAATTATTTTTACTAATCAAAATCTAATCTGTTCTTATATATAATTCTGTATATAATTTTATATATAATTCTGTATATAATTCTATATATAATTCTGTTCTTATATATATAATTGTAATAAAATATTTAATAAATAAAAAATATATAATAAAATAAAAAATACCAAAAATAGACATAAGTAATACACAAAATAATTTTTAATGAATACTGTATGATAAAAAATAAGTAGCGATTAAAAATAAATAAAGAAGAAACTTACGAGAAATGATAAATAATATACTATAAATAGTAAACAATGTATAATAAATAATAATAATGAATAAAAATAAAAATTAAACAGATAATTTACTATCTGAAATAAAAAAATTGTTTGAATAAATATTAACAAAAACCTAGCTCATCTAAAAAATAGAATGAGGTTTAATGAATAAAAAGTTGCATATTAGGATAGGATTTTCCCATTGCTAAGTTGGGGAGCTTAACAATAGGAACGAAGGAAGCCGAAAAAATATAAAAAGATATTCAACCCGATGAAAAAAATGGAAAACGACCTATTACCTAATGCCTGGTTAAATGCGTGTAGGCACGTGTGTTTCCTTTAAGAATTCTTTTCGCTTACCACCAAGTAAGCTCATCAGAAGGATTTAAAAATAAAAATCATTCTACCGAACCTCTATAGACTGAATGTTACACATTCGAAAAAAAACTCAGGCTAATCAAAAGAAATTTTTTAAATTATAATAAACATTTATGTCTAATTAAGGTACTATTACCGTCTAGACTGCTAAAAATTAACATATATTCAACAATTTTTTTTCACTAAAAAAAACCGGACATTTGAAAATGTTTTTCAAAAATTGCCTTTTTTTACAACCTTTTTTCATATTCAAAAATTTTATATATTTTTTTTGTGGTCAAATTGTGGTGAACTTTCACACAGGATATAAAAACAAACAAAATGCTGCAAAAATTATTAATAACGGCCTAGTAGATCCGGAGATTAACTGTCCGCCAGTTAATAAAACCTAAACTCGAGAAAAATGCGTGTACAGTTTTTTTTACATTTGCGAGCCGAGAGCGCGCTTCAATTGAGTCGTTATATCTCGGCACTGGCTTTGAATTTCGATTTAATATTTTGGACAGTTATTATTGAAGGTATAAAGAATCTAAAAATGTAAAAAAACAAAAATTCATTTTTTGAAATTTCTAGACGGTAATAGTACCTTAAAAAACCATAAAGCATGTTGCTCTGTTCATAACTGAACGAGCATTCAAGAAAAACGAATATAAAAAATTTTTAAAATACAAACACAAGATAATCATGCACTCTTTTTATAAATTATACACACACACACACACACACACACACACACACACACACACACATTCATACGAACAAAAGATAAAATCAAAAAAGCTATTTTTAATGATAATAGAATGAAATAAATACCTTGAAAATATCTTTTTCAGTCTGCACGGATCTTTAACTATATTTAAAAATGAACGACAATTATTTTAAATATTTTTAAATACATTTAATAAATGTAAATATGATTTTGTAAGCCAAAAGTTCGTTATACTGGAAGTTAAATTGAAAAATATAAATTTTCATATAATAACAATGTTTACAAAGTTTGCACAGAAAATCTCAGGCAATAAAATTTCATAGGTAACATTCCAGGCTTATTTTTTTCATAAACGTGCGCACCAATGCATACCTTTTCCCCCCTCAACAAATTCCTGCGGACGCCCATGTATATTGTTATATGCCGCGTTCAAAGCAAAAGAAGGCAATATTTTTTATGCGCGCAAAAATCGAAAAGAAAAAGGTTCAGCGCAAGTGTGAGCACAACTTGGTTGCACGGCGCATCAAACAGCATTTGCATGTGGATGACGGTTGCAAGCGAACATTGAAAGTTTGCATGATGATTGGAAAAGAGGTTGCGGGGTACATGCTGAAGAGCATAAATGCTTGGTGTTTTTTTGATCGTGTTTATGCTTTGTTATGAAAGTATGTGTGTCTTCAATGCAAAATCTCAATTTTCAGCATTTTCTGAGTTTTGATATTTTAATAAATAAAATCGAATAGTTTTGAATGAAATAAATTTATAGGTTCTTAAAGGGATTTATCTTATTTTTACTTTTTTATGAGCAATGGTTCTAGATTACACTACTCAACAAGGTTTTCCACAACGAATTGCGATAACATAGTAAAATATTCCATAGAATCCGAATATCGTAATGTTTTTTTTCGATTGGCCCCAATTTTTTATGTAAATGGGAAAATTCAAAAAAATCCACTATTGGAAACACATACTTCACATAAATGCTTGTAAACACTTACATGCTCAGTAAATGAATTTTAATTTAATTGCATATAGTAGAGGAGTCATATGAACATTTGAAGGTATAATATGTGCCAATAGCATCAGTGATATGGATCTTATGATCGAAAACAGGTAAAAAAAAAATCACTTTTTTCGTTTTTTATAAACATATTTTATGTTTAAAGCCCTATATCTCGAAATAATTATATCGGAAAGAAAAATTTAGTCCTCTTATGTGATAGAGAATGTTACTACCAAAATTTAAAGTATATACGGGTCAATTGCATACAAAATTATCTTGTTTTGTCCCCGATCTTTTAACTCTGTTTTTAGGTAAAAACAAAAAGAAAAAAACAAATGTAACATGAGAAAGTGATCACTTAAGAATATTTATTGACAAAATATATTTTTTAAATGAAACCTTTTTAGCTTATTGTAAAACAAGTTCTCGAGTGCGAAAAAATGTTCTTCGAAAAAAGGGAAATTAATAAAACTAACTTACCTACGAAACGCGAAATTATTGAATATTTGTTGTTTTTAAAACAAAACTGTGATTCAAGTGTTCCAAAAAATCATAAACTATATAATTATATACCAATAGTTATAAAAGTTCTTCATGAGTAATGGCAGCGTGCAAACATTCCGATAGTAGAAAAAACAACGACTCGGAGGTACATAAATGGTCTAATGCAAGAACATTACGATGTACAAAAGCATCCTTTTCTAATACGATGAAGTCGAGTGGAACAAAATTTTTAGAATTTCTTTGTGCAAATGTGGCATCAAAGCAAACTTGCAATGTAATTGCACTAGTTTTCATAAAATTCCTCAAAGCGTTCAACATATTTTTGTTGATCAATGCGGGCTAAGGTTGTTGTCCCTTGATATTGTACAGGAGCAAGTTGAAGATGTTGATACAGCTGATGTTATATCTGCCATACCACAAACGTTTTTGTATTCTACTGAATACATTCCTTGCTCTAGCGATAATGATGACTGCGATGAAAATTATAAAGAAATTTCGAACAATACCGTCGAGAAATAAAAAGTATCGGACATTTCGCTCAGAAATTATTCTTTGGCTTTGGATCGGACGGATACTTCAGATCGCTTTGGATCATTGCTCGCAACCACGCTTATTAAAGATTTAAGCCTTTCAATTGCGGCAAAAGCAAGAAAAGATTTTTCTATTGACGTGGCTGGTAAAATTATAGAGAATTTCGATGACCTTTATATCGACAAAAACAAAATTTTAAGAGAGCGTACAAAATTTAGAGCAGAAGTCAAAGCAGCAACAACAAACAAT
This sequence comes from Pherbina coryleti, assembly GCA_943735915.1. Classification (NCBI taxonomy): domain Eukaryota; kingdom Metazoa; phylum Arthropoda; class Insecta; order Diptera; family Sciomyzidae; genus Pherbina; species Pherbina coryleti. Next base: position 93,006,143 of record OX030948.1, read on the forward strand.
GCTCTCCTGTAACGACTTCCTGTTTCCCAGGATCTATAGCTGGGATAGATCAGCGAGTGTCCAGGGTCGTACAATTATTTATTGATTTGAGACACTGATTTGGTTTTATGTTTATGTTTATTTTCTCTTGTAAACGTTATAAATTGTATTATATATATATTCAGTATGAAATTATATAAACTTAAGATATGATGTTACTCTTGGATCCTGGATTCCTGGTTCGGAGTATTCGCCTTTGCCTCAGTTCCCCTGTATCTTCAATGCCTTCACTGTCCCTTCGTGACACCGTGACGTGCGGATTCCTAGTACGGCTATACTTTGCCTAAAGGTTACTACTAACGTGTCTGTGAAAGACTGAGGATTCTTCTTTATCGGCGCAGTGGAAACTCGAACACCGATAAACAAGCGAATACTAACGAACTATTAACCTAAAGCTACTAAGGATAACTAATATGTCAATGTGAGACCAAGGATTCTTCTTTATCGGCGCAGTGGAAACTCGAACACCGATAAACAAGCGAACAATTAAATAATAAAAAAAAATAAAAAAAAAATATATATGTAAACTTAAAACTATCGAGGATCATAGGTATGTCTGTGTAAGACCCAGGATTCTTATTTATCGGCGCAGTGGAAACTCGAACACCGATAAACGAGCGAATAATAAAAAAAAACTAAACTTAAAACAAACTATCGAGGATATGTCTGCGTGAGACCAAGGATTCTTATTTATCGGCGCAGTGGAAACTCGAACACCGATAAACAAGCGAATAATAAAAAAAAATAAACTTAAATACAACTATCAAGGATATGTCTGTGTGAGACCAAGGATTCTTATTTATCGGCGCAGTGGAAACTCGAACACCGATAAACAAGCGAATAATAAAAAAAAATATAAACTTAAATAAAAAGAACTGTCAAGGATATGTCCGTGTAAGACCAAGGATTCTTATTTATCGGCGCAGTGGAAACTCGAACACCGATAAATAAGCGAAAACTAACGAGGTTCTACTAGGACAATGCTATGCGCACTTACCCCACGTCACTGCGTCTTTCTTGAAGGACAAAAGGCGATTTTCTGTATCGTTCTCTGCCGGCGTCTCTGCTGACGTTCCCTGTTGGCTGCGCTGTCGATGACTCTGCTTTGTCGATGCCAACGTCTCTGCTGACGTCCCTGTTGGCTGCGCTGTCGACGTCGCCGCTGACGTTCCTGATGGCAGCGCTGTCGATGCCAAAGTCTCTGCTGACGTCCCTGTTGGCTGCGCTGTTCGTATCCCTGTGAGCAGCACTGTCGATAATCCTGATCCTGCTGATGTCTGCTCCAACTTTGTGTTCCTGGCAGCGCTGTCGATATTTTAATCCTGATGTCCTTTTCTTAAGTTTTCGACTTAAATTCGCGGCGCACTTTAGCTGTTGCCTTGATCTCTGATATTCACCAACTGTCCAAAAACTTTCTGTGTTCTCCCTTTTATACCCTCGGTTCTTGTGCTTGTTCGTTCTCTTGTTGCAAGAACAAGCAACGCGTGGCCTAGTGACTGCTTGTAGTTTGTTGTTGTTTGTATTTTTCCGTTTGCTTTACTTTGAGCAAGCAGCGCGTGGCCTACGTGACTACTTGTGAGTTGTTGTTGCTTGTACTTTCTTGTTTGTTCGATCATCCGATTGTCCCGTTGCCAACATGCAACCTTACAGGGTGCTTGGTCCTCGCGCATGAAAAGTAAATTAGATTTAAGATTTGGTTAAATTCAATTATTTTTTTTTTATTACTTAAGGAAAATGCGATGATAAAATATAACAAAAATAAAAATCAATATTTCCTTTGTTTCAATAATTAAAGTAAAAAAAAAAGACTATGCGGAAAACTAAAATAAATATGTGGTATAAATTTATCCCTGAAGAAATTTGTCATCACACTCCTAAAGTGCATTTCATACGATGGAAAAAGAGAACTCACACTGAAAAAAAAAATAGTCCATGGCCTAGTCAGAACAACAGAGAAAAAGAAAAGCACGTTACAATATTAAAAGAGCCTGACTCTAAATTTGTTGGTTATGCCACCCCAACTGAGGGCACTGGAGAAGGAATCCAAAAAGCAATTGTGGAGGTGTTAAATAAGGAAAATTATCCATTAAACCACTTAGTTGCCATTAGCTGCGATGGCACTGCTGTCAATACCAGACACAACTCAGGAGTTAATACATGCTTTTGCACATGCATTGCAGTAGAATGTGTGCCTATTTCATTTTAATGAGTTATCTCTGGGAAGCTTATGTTATGAGAAATTATGTCTAGCGAAAACTATCCTCTAAATCTTTTTTCAATAATTATACTCCTAGTTATAAAAAAGAATAAACATAGTATTTTTAGGTTGCAGATCGTTTTAAACCAGTCTCAATGGGTGCTATGCCAAACAATATCGAAAATTGGAAATTAAGCGACGACCAGCGTTATCTATTCGACATGGTAGTAGATATTAATAATGGTGCAGTGATCGCGTAGCTAGTAAGAAACCTGGGACTTTTAGCATAGCTCGCTGGTTACCAACAGCATCAAAGATACTTCGACATTATATGACAAAAAGAACGCCATCTTCTAAATTACGCCATCTTGTAGAAATTATAGTAAAAGTTTATGCACCATTTTGGTTTCTGGTAGTCAGCCACAAGCTATTAATGGAAGTCGTCATGTTTTAAGTACTTATGGTGGATCCGTCAGTTACCTACTGATGTTCAATTACTTATCCGCCCAACGATAGAGAACAATGCTTCCATCCAGAAAATGTGTTGTTGGCAATGATAATAGACCCCGAACATGATATTCGATCAAATGAGTTTGAAAAAAGAGCAGCACGCCAAGATCCACCTTCAATGATCTGTGTTTTTCGAGTGCCAAAACATGGCGTAATAAATTTTGATAGTGACTCTTACGTTGAAATGATCTATTAGGATAAGTTCGAAATTACGGAACCTCCTTGCCTGCAATTTTACTCAGACAACCAACTTATAGATTTTCAATTTTCGGCAGACAAAATCATCAACATTCCAGGTAAATCTTATAGCGCAAACTTATTCGTATTTCACTTATATTATTCAAAAACTTTCACAGAATTTCTATGCCTTACACAAAACACCGAACGTTATGTTCACGTTGTGAGTGAATATGCACTTGCTATTACGGATGAAAATAAGAAGGGTCATATTTCTGCCAAACTGGAAAGCCGCGAGCGATACAGTGTGCTTGACTCTCGCCAAAATTTAATGTAATTTACAATTTTTTATCATTCCACTTCATCGTATTTAAAAAGATGCTTTTGTACATCGTAATGTTCTTGTATAAGACCATTTATGTACCTCCGAGTCGTTTTTTCTACTATCGGAATATTTGTACGCTGCCATAACTCATGAAAAACTTTTATAACTATTGGTATACAATTACATAGTTTATGATTTTTTGGGACACTTGAATCACCTTTAGGTTTTAAAAACAAAATTAAAGAAACAATAATAAAAAAAATGTTAGATTTAAGAAATTTAATAAAGAAAGTTCTATACTACGATTTGGAACTGCTATAACATTTTTGTATCAAAGTCAAACAAAGTACTTTTTGGGCAAGATGTGAACAAATTTTTAAGAAGTTTAATTGTATGATAAAAAAAATGATTTCAAGGGGGGGTAAATTGAGGTAACAGGGTTTACCAGATGAATGACTTCAAAAGTCCAAAAGCTGTGAGAAGAAAATGTGGTGCTAATTAAGCCCTTTTTAACGGTATATCCTTTTTTGAAATCGGACACGAGTTTGAACGTCCAATTTTGGTGAGTTAAGCTGGGTTTCATTTGACCAGAGTTTAAACGCGCACTGAAAAACTGGCCCTTTTCAGAAAATCACAAAAAAGAGAAAAAATCACATTTTGATGAGCATGTTTCTTAAAACTAGTAAACGCAGAAAAACTAATTCTATCTATGACTCATTACGTTGCTTTTCCATTTCAAATTTTAATAGTTCAAGTTGTAGTTTTTTCAACTGGTTTCTTTCTTGCAGTGCTGTTAACATGCGTGAAGTCATACTTGTTAACTCATTTTTCAAATCTGTTATAGCTTTCGCAACCGTATCGTTGTTTTTTTCGATTGCTCGATAGACTCGCCTTAGGCTACTTCCATTTTCTTTCTGCACAGATATGAGTTCCTGTACTTTTTCTTTTGTACATTATCCGCTCATTATCCTCGTCAAGGAATTTAGATAAGCGTTGCGAAATATTTTCCGGCCTTATCCTTTTTGGGGTGTTACAAGTGTGCGGTGTCTCCGCTCTCCTTTTCAATGAGGCCGACGGGATGTCGTCGCCACTTTCAGCATCATCTTCACTGACACCAATCGATATGCCGCTAACGCCCTCTACTGCCGTCGAAATTCCACATAAGCGGACAATAGACTCCTCTGAATTATTGAGTTGGTGCTTTACAAAAGGTCCACCACCATTTGCTATTGCTTCGGCTTTATTGTGCGCTCATTTTCTTTTAATGTCACTTTTCCACTCAGTCCAAACCTAAAGAAACCCAAAGAAAACACCGAAAGAAAATATTTAGAAAACTCGATCGGCTTTCATATATATAAGAAATAACTTTTTTCCATCCAGCAACTTCCTTTGACGGTGGACCTGCAGCATTTAGAACTCCCGCCAACTCCTGCCATAGGGAGTCAACAAGAGTCTTGTCACGCTTTGTGAAGCCTTTGGCCAGATCCAAATTGTTTTCCATAAAATTAAGGAAAATGGCGATTTGGATCGAGTTCTTGTGCTTTCCCCTAGTTAAAAAGAAACGATGTTTTATAAATTGAAATATTTTAAGAACAAATCGATTAACTTGCATTTTGCGAAAATATTGGGTTGTAAAAACGTTAGCAGTCAAATTAAAGAACCAGCGGTCAGCTGTTCGATTTGATTCAGACAATGAAATCGATAAATAGGTTTCTGTGACACGAAAAATCGATTCAAATTCTGTTTCGAAAATAAAACCAATATCGAAACCGACAAACAGATTCTGTAACACCAAAACCATTTTTGTCATTTTTAATTCTGATTCCGACAGTGATCGGTTTCTGTAACAACCCCGAATAATTGATATTAATTTTAGACTGCTTTAAATATACCATCATTTATGGCGACTACTCCATTAGTGTTATCTATCTATTTTTTATTTGTTTTTTTGAATCAAGTCTTAAAAAAAGTACTTACCATTTGTAGAAGCTGAAATGAAAATAAACTATTCCTAAGCCATACAGAAAGGGTTGATCCTTCCAATTGTTTTCTCGAAGTTTTAAGTATTTTTGATAGGCCGATAACGCTAAAATAAGTTACAAGCTTTTTATCAATTATATTCATGACTATTTGAAGTAGGGACAATTTTGAATATAATTTATAAGTAAATTACATTACAAATATATGTTCTAAGTTAAATAGTAATTAAATTCATAAATAAATTAAATACAACTTTGAAGTTAATTTATTAGTAAAATACGAGCTATTTTAAAATTTATTGGTTGTTATTTATTTGTTGATTCTAAGCCTTTATAGGCTTAGAATCAATAATATTTAATATTTAACAAATTAAAAGAAAAATACAGTTTCAATTAAAATAAATACAGTATAAAATAGATAAGTTAAAGCATTTAGATTTTTTTTTTGTTTAAAGGTATAATATACGTGTAGGAGCTGTTTTAAAAAAAATTTTTTTAAAAATAAGAAGTTTTTTTTATAAAAATTTTTATACACTTTATAAAAATATTTTTTTTTGTTTTTAAATACAGTTCTGGCTTTTATATAGAGGGCGCTGAAAATGGCATTGAAAAAAGACATCCAAAATGATTCGATGGATATGGCCTTTCCCATGTATCGGAAACAAAAAAATCAAATGACATTTTAAAGCATAGACCATATATTAAGCATCCCCCCTACGCAAGACCTACGGGGTTTTTTTTAATTATGGCGGAAGTTAAAGTAAAAAGTTAAAAATAGATACATTTTCGCGCGCTTTTTTGCTTATAAAAAAACAGAAAACGAAATAGATACTTGAATTTAGGGGGGATGCTTAAAGGACAAAATAACGAACAAAATGCAAAAAAAAATTATTGAAATTGAACCAATAGATTTCGAGTTATCTATCGAACCAATGGTTTAAGGTATGACGTAGTATTACATATTTAGTAAATGCATCGATAAGAACGAAAACATACTCTTTCTTGTCACTCTTACCACTAAGTTTTCCAGTGGCATCAATATGAATGGTGTGCCAAGGAATTGGAACCTTCGGTATTAAATGCAACTCTACCTCAATTTTTCCAGAATGCGACTTTGCAATTTTGCATGTAATACAATTTTCAATAAATTTTTGAACATATTTTGCCATATTGTCAAACCAATATAAATCATACAACTTATCGAGGGTTTTCTCAGAACCTAAATGCAGCAGAGCTTCATGAGCAGAATTCACAACAGACCACTTATATGATTTAGGAATTATTGGTAAACACTTAGTTCTCCCATTTCGTTGAATTTTTCGATACAATATACCTGATCTCATTTCATATGTTTTAAAGACGCTATTACCGGAGTCAAGATTAAGATTTTTGATTAATTCTGATATTTCAGAATCACGCTGCTGTTCAGCACGTAACCAATTGTCAGAAATCTCAGAAATGTTAACTTCTTTTTGCTTTGTTTCTTTAGCAATAGCGTGTGGCTTTTCCGGTAAAGGATTTCTAGACAAAAAGTCTGCATGACACAGTTGCTTTCCATTCTTATAGATAATATCAAAATCAAATGTTTGGAGAAATGCCCACCATCTATGCACACGTGGCGTCAAGTCTTGCTTCTTACGCGAAGATTGTAATGAGTTGCAATCTGTTACCACAGTAAACCTATGCCCATATAAATAATGCCTAAAATGTTTAACAGCATTTACCACTGCTATTGTTTCCAGTTCATAAGAGTGATATTTGGATTCAGCACTTGAAGTACGCTTACTAAAGTAGGCAATAACACGTGGCTGATTGTCATGTTTTGCATCAAAACAGCACCATAACCAATCGAGCTTGCGTCTGTGTGTAATTTGCAATGACACTCTGGATTAAAGATGGCTAAAACAGGTGCGTTTGTTAATGTGCAAATAACTTGCTGCCTTATATTTTCATGTACAGGCTGCCAATCTATATCACTTTTACATGAACTGGTGAGTGCGTACAATGGTGCCATAAATTGGGAAAACTTTGGAACAAATTTCCTAAAGTAGGATAATAAAAAAAAATAAATAACTGGCCATTTCAGCCCTTGAAAGGACTTTGACCTAGCTTCTTATGATCAATTGTGTTGTGCGTGTTATTAAGTTTGTACACAATTGACCGAGAAATGGACCTACAGGTTTAACGCCGACTCCGAACGGCGATGAACGTAATGTTCTTATTCTCAAGAAGCTTTACATGGCATTTTGATAACTCTCTGAGGTTTGCTATTGTCTGCAGAGACAGTCTGCCGTACAGAAAAATTATTTTAATTCAAATAATTTTCTGTCGCTGCTGGGGTTCGAACCCGGGTGTCCAGGTTCGTTGACATAGCGGCCACGCACTTTAACCAACTACGCCACGGACGCCTAAAGTAGGATGCCAACCCTATAAACTGTCGTAACTGAGTTACTGTTTGAGGTGGTGGTAATGCAACCAGGGCCTCGATTTTTCTAGGATTTGGACGAATTTCCCGTTTACAAACCTCAAAGCCAAGATACTCCACTTTCTGCTTCATGAATGATATCGTCCATATAGACCACTACATAAGTTCTGGTCAATTCTCCTAGCGCGTACATAACAGCTCGCTGAAATACAGATGGAGCGTTACGCAATCCAAAAGGCATCGTCAGATATTCGTAATGGCCATCAGGTGTCACAAACCCGGTCTTTTGAACTGAATCAGGGTGAACTGGCACCTGATGGTAACCACTGACCATATCCAATGTAGTGAAATAATAGTAGCCATTCAATCTGTCAATCTGATCCGATATTCGCGGTAGTGGGAACCTATCAGGTATTGTATTGTCATTCAACTCCCTATAGTCCACACACATTCTATCCGTTCCATCTTTCTTTTTTACTAACAAAATGGGACTAGCAAATGGAGAAAAACTTGGCCGAATCACATTTGCTTCAAGTAACTCATCAATTTTGCCTCTTACAATATTGCGCTCGCTTTCACTTAACCGATACGGACGCCTAAAAACTGTTTTATTAGGATCTTTCAATTGAATTTGCATTGGCTGTACTTTAGCCCTATTTTAGGAGTCCCTTGAACAAAATAATCTTTGAATTCAGTCAAAATTGAAATCAGTTTCGGCATAAATTTTAAGGGCATGTCAGTATTAATTTTATCTACCTGATGCTCCCAAGTTTCTACATCACACATATACACATGGCTGAACCGATCAAATCTTACACTGTCCGCAGTAATTTTTACAGAAATACCCTGGCTCAAAATATCACGACCAATTATTATATTATAACACAAACTTGAATCAGGCAATACATGAAAAACTATCTCTAGATCAATATTGTTAATTTTAATAACCGATAAAATTTGTATAGTGCTTGCATGCTGTTAAGACTGTTTTTACCTATACCCATCATTCTGATACTACTATACAACCGTTTTCCTTGAATCTTACCAGATATAGATTCTGTTATGAGGGAACACTCCGCTCCGGAATCAAAATAAAATTGAAATTTCTCACCAGCATGCTCCATAAAACCAGTCGGACTGCTGACTGTGCACAGGTTTACACGCTTCTCAACAGTTTGGCCGGATCCAATGGAAATGTCTTTAGTAGGACAAGTGGATGCATAATGTACCATTTTGTTACATTTGTAGCACACAATTGATGACGATGAAGTTTTCTTTGAAAAATCAGGATGTGATGGTCTGCTTTCATTCTTCTTGCAAGATGCTGCTTTGTGACCAAGTCTTCCACAACGATAACAAGTAACCATTGCATTTGTTGAAAGTTTGGGTCGTTTAATCTCAGGTCCATCTTCTTTTAGAAAAACAGATCCTGCCCTGTCAACTGACAAAGCCTTTAATTCATTTAGCATTTAATTTCTGGTTGCTATTGCCGATGTGAAAGCCAAACGTCGCATTCGCGGTTGAAATTGCGCAATGTGAGCTAATGCAACAGAAATCACAATTTCTTCCGATGACAAATTTTTGCACCTCATCATAAGTGACGTCATCAAAGTCGAAGCATACGATGCCAAACATTCACCATTCCTTGGCCTGTCCTTTTGCAACTTAATTAAAAATGCTGCCATAGTTTCTGCGCTTTCATAACGCGTCGAAAAGATAGTTTTGAATTCAAGCCAGTTCATACCTGGGAAACAGATCTGCGAAAGCCAGGCCGATGCTGAACCTTTCAGTGAGGTGCTCAGTGCAATCATAAGTTCTGCACCTTGAAGTGGCTGTTCACCCACACACATATCTGCTGTCGAAATCAAGGCAGATGCGTCTATAGTTGCCGTGTCTGGATTAAACTCTGGCAATTTTATACTCCTTTTGTTTTCTTTTGGCGCATTCATCGCCTGCAACAGGGCCATGACATTTTTATTTTGCTGCTCGAACAAAATCCGCCATCTTGCCTCGGAGCCATTTTCCGCGAACTCTGAAACAATTTCGCCATTAACAAGTCCATTGCTTCCTTTATTATTTGTTGCTGAGGAAGGCGATCCCACTTCTGATGTCGTTTTATTCATTTTTTTTAAAAAACCCAATATTAATTTTCTTACAATTTGCTAACTCCTCTCCATTATTTATTTTCACTCAATTTTACAACATTTAATTGAGTGATATTTTTGTATTGTTTTCGTTACACAAACCAATCGAAAATAGTGCAGCGCTTGCACATGCTGCCGGTCAGCGTGCAAGCAAATTTCATATTTCCGTGGTTGCGACATCTACTCAAAGCACTTGACTTGCTTTCGATCAACATCCATTGGTAGACGCGACGTAGAAAACGAAAGAAAGAAATAAATAAGAATAAGTTATGTTGTGGTGGCATGTGGTGGCTATGATGGTACCACTACATTCGTTATTCACTCATTCAACTTTTTGAAAATAAAATGAAATTGAATGGATTTCTTTTTCAGCTCTGATTGTGTTGTTATTCTAAACGGCAACTGTTGAGTCGGCTGAAAACAGCCATTGTTTTTTGTGTACTATACATGCTGCTGAAGTTTGCTGGTGTCGCGTGTATTATAATCAAGTCGCTCAACATTTCTCTACAACGACAGATTGGAGACGTGTTGCTCGCCGTTCGCCGCGCATATAGTGTTCGGGCTATTAGTTTCAAAATAAATGAAATGGCGCCACGAATGAACTCAGTGATGCTTTTTTCGTAGTTTCTACGATAATCGTACTACGAAGGATTCAGTGATAGAGCTGTGGCGATATGTTGTAACTTCACTATCGAAGCGAACATCGAATCGAAGTTTTCGATCAGGCAGTATGTTGTAACATTTTCGTTCGACAGGCGATTTGGTTTGTTTCGAAGTTATGTTCGAACATTTGATAGCTGCACTCTAGCGTTTTTTATAATACAAATAAAATTAAAAAAAAAAAAAATAAATAAATAACTGGCCATTTCAGCCCTTGAAAGGACTTTTATGATCAATTGTGTTGTGCGTGTTATTAAGTTTGTACACAATTGACCGAGAACCGGACCTACATGCTTAACGCCGACTCCGAACGGCGATGAACGGAAAGTTCTCGTTCTCAAGAAGCTTTACATGGCATTTTTATTACTCTCTGAGGTTTGCCATTGTCTGCAGAGAGGTGGCGGCCGTACAGAAAAATTATTTTAATTCAAATAATTTTCTGTCGCTGCTGGGGTTCGAACCTGGGTTTCCAAAGTTCTTTGACATAGCGGCCACGCACTTTAACCAACTACGCCACGGACGCCACATTCAGTTATAATAAAATAAAATTCAGTTATAATAAAATTCGATAGAAATGACTCAATTATGAATTCTTAAAGCGCGATTGCATTTCATGTGACAGTTAATTCTTGCCACAAACTATGCACTGTTTGGTTGTTGTTGGTGCGCATAAATGCCTTGCTGACCATATTAGGGTGCCTCTCCAGAAAGTCCACCAACCCCTCAAATTGTTTGATGTTTTTTTTTAAGAATTCCTGGAAGTGAGGTTAGGTGTAGTAAGTTAAGTTCAACTTAAAACATATACTTTTATTTAAGCCTATAGTTTTATTATTTAACTAATTTAAGGTCATAATTCAACATTTCTGTTCTTTACTAAGAGAAAACATGTTTAAATAAATAAATAATTACATTTATTTTTGTTTCGATACTCGTTCACCGCCACTAAATCAAAGTGATATTTTATCGCAAATATTGCCTGTCGAAAGTGTTAAAACATACCGACTTTCGATAAATTCGACAGCTTCGAAACTTTCGAAGTTACAACATGTTGCCACTGATTATCATCGCCGAAACGAATCGTTACGGAAAAGATTCAGTTCAAAAGTGGAATGTTGCTAATCCTAATAAAAAACAAAAAATATGGAAGGATGTTACTGAAAGTGAGAGTTAGATGCATTTGTTGCAATTCTTTTGTCTGGTGGTGTTTCACACAATAACATGCAAAAGTCCGCAGTTCTGTTGCGCACAGATGGCCTACCTATATTCAGAGCAGCTATGTCTCATAAGCGATTCATTGCATTGTCACGATATATTCGGTTTGATGATGGGCGAACACGACCATATCGTTTGGAAAATGATAAAGCTGCACCAATTCGTGACATATGGAATTATTGGAATGAAAACCTTGCCAAGAACTATAGCCCACATGCGAATTTCACCACAGATGAATAGCTGTTTCCATATCGTGGCAAAACTAAATTTACTCAATATATACCGTCAAAACCTGCGAAATATAGTATAAAAATTTGGTGGGCTTGTGACTCGAAAACAAAATATCCCTTGCAAAGAAAATTATATACTGGTCAGGCACAAGGAGACCAACGTGAAATTAATCAGGTCGAAAATGTAATGCTTCAAAACGCAAAATCGTACAGTAACAGTGGTCGTACAATTATTGCTGACAATTTCTTTACATCTCTGGAAGGATCAAAAAGACTGGCCGTACTTGGTCTCGGATTCGTTGGTACAATTCGATCTAATAAAAGATGTATCCCTGATGAAATGAGAAAGAATCCCTCTCGTCCTGTCCTTTCATCTTGCTTTGGATATAATGCCAATTTAGTTTTAATTTGCAGTTACGTGTCGAAAAAAAATAAGTCTGTGAACTTGCTTTCCACCGTACATTATATAAACGATTGTCAAGGTGAAGCAATGAAACCTGAAGCAATATTGTTTTATAATGCAAATAAAGCTGGTGTCGATTGCATGGATCAAATGGTGACACATTTTACGTCAAAACGATCAACGAAACGATGGAGTTTTGCATTTTTCTGCAACATGTTGGATATTATGGCATTAGCCGCATTTTGCGTCCGTGGCGTAGTTGGTTAAAGTGCGTGGCCGCTATGTCAACGAACCTGGAGACCCAGGTTCGAACCCTAACAGCGACAGAAAATTATTTGAATTAAAATAATTTTTCTGTACGGCCGCCACCTCTCTGCAGACAATGGCAAACCTCAGAGAGTAATCAAAATGCCATGTAAAGCTTCTTGAGAATAAGAATTTTCCGTTCATCGCCGTTCGGAGTCGGCGTTAAGCCTGTAGGTCCATTTTTCGGTCAATTGTGTACAAACTTAATAACACGCACAACACAATTGATCATAAGAAGCTAGGTCAAAGTCCTTTCAAGGGCTGAAATGGCCAGTTATTTATTTTTTTATTTTTTTTTAGCCGCATTTTGCATTTGCAAAGAAGTTGACGGCACCAAAGGCTCTGACGCTAGACGAAATTTCCTATGCATGCTATCAAACACATTGGCCCTTCCAAACATCGAACAGCGAATCTCCAACCCTCATATCAACAAACAATTCAGTAATCATTTGGCCTTTGGATTGGTTTCCGGAAGACAAATAAATGTAAGTATTCAAGTTCGATTAAATAACATTTTCCGTTAATTTCCATTTCGACTTCACTTCATTTTATTTGACTCGTTTTCAGTTCCTTGTTTAATTTCAGAATGCACCAGAAGTAGTGACTGGCATTAGTGGAGCTACTACATTTGAGAAAAAGAAATATTGCAAACTGTGCGCACAAGGAAATGAAAAAACTCGCCGCAAAACTCGTTTCTTTTGTTCAAAATGTTTAAATGCAGTATGTCAACAGCATTCAAAAGTGGATTATGTTTGTTTTTCTTGCCATTCAGAGAATGAGTAAAAATTTTGGTATCGTAATTATTCAGAAAATTGGCTTAATAAACGTTAATTACAATATTTTTGAAAATAAAACTTATAATACAGGGGTTTCCAATAAGAGGTGTTATTTTGGTATTCAAAGGAAAATGCATTTTTTTGAGAGAAATGATCGGATGTTTATTTCATAATAAAGAGGAAGGTATGCCGTTAATAATGAAAAACAACATCAGCCAAATGGCCACCACGACCACGCTTACAGGACAATATCCTTTTCATGAAATTTTCCATAACCAAATCGCAAAGTGGCTGCCCTATGTCCTCGATATCCTCACGCATTCCATCTTTGAGGTCTTCAATCGATGCTGGGCAGTTGGCGTAGACCTTATCTTTCACGTGGTCCCAAAGGAAGAAGTCGCAAGGTGTTAAATCACAAGATCTCGGTGGCCAATTGTGATCACCTCTTCGAGAGATAACACGGCCCGGAAACTTTTCCCGTAAAAGATCAATGGTTTCGTTGCTTGTGTGGCACGTAGCGCCGTCTTATTGAAAGTAAACGTTGTCCAGATCAATACCATTGTTCCATTTTTAGTAATGGCGTAGTTTCTACTTGTCAAATGTCAAAGAATAAAAGCTTTAAAAAAGACACAATAACACCTCTTATTGGAAAACAATATATAAAAAACTTTTTTTACAGTTTTTTTACATTCTAAAAATTTTTCTTCAACTTTTTTATTTGATTTAAGTAATTAAACACATGCAAAAACGACCGAGAAAAACAAAATAATTAAAATATTTATCTAAATTATATATAAACATGCCTCATGTGCCTCATGCCTTCCCATATAAACATGGGAATGTAACTCGCCAAACGGAGGGTTAATGTAGGGTAGATACAAAATAGAATCAAGTCTGACTTATGATTATGAGCAAGTCGTGGCTTGTAGGGTAGAAACATATCAAGTTTCTACAAGTCAAGTCGAAACTTGATTATTTTCAAGTTACTTGCTTTTCAATTGACTTGTTGCAGATCTCTGAACTACATCGAGCTCTTTCTTAGAGTTGCTACCAACAATAATCATTTCAATATTTTCATTATGTAGCTGGCCTTTACTTCGGTTTCTATTATGCTTTCTATTGTGCACTACATTCCACCTGTCACTTGGGCCCATAGGCAAAGGGGGAGTAAAAACAGCATCATCAGCACCATCACCTTCAACAGCAGCATGACAAGAATTAAACGAAGCCGAAAGGCCACGAGAACCCATTGGAACAGCGTTAGTAATCTCAGAACCGGTTTGTGACGAAGAAGGAAGTGGGAAGAGAAAACACAGGCATAGCAGTAGGGGCACCGATCGTTTTAGCATTAGAAGCAGACTTTAACCTTCATCGGTTCCTTATTTCGAGAAACGAATAAGTTCCTTGTGTGTAAATTTTACACACTTTTTCAAGAACCATATTTTCATCGATGAATGAAATGAATGCGATCTTGTCGTTAAAAATTATTTATTATTTATTATTTTATTTATTTTTCAAACAAAAAAAATTATTTTTAAAATACCAACCAAAATCCTAGCTCGATTTGATGAACTTATATTAAAGAAATATCAACTTGAAGTTGAAAAGTGTGTGTAAAATTTACACAAGGGACCGATTAAGGTTAAACAACCGACTTCACTTGTTGCCTTGCTTTTCTTGTTACTATTGTTGTTGTTATTATTGACATTTGTTTTAGGCACACTAATTGCATTATTATGTAATAACTGTAGATTTGCAAGAGAAGCTGCAGAGTTACAGAGTGACTTATCGTTGCCTGAACTTAGGGAGATACTACCCGTTATTGCATTTGCAGTTATCTGTTTAGCTTTCGTTTTTGTTATTGCACCACTCTCATGATGTGTCACATCACTAATACAATTAGGCTTATCAGCAAGTAGATCACTCATGACTTTGAACTTAGATTCAAACAATTTATTTAGATTATCCAACTCAGCCTAAACAGCATTTAAGTTGACTTTTTTCAATTCAGATTTCACGGTAGATAACAATTCAGCTTGACTTAGAACCAAATTTGCAGGAATATCGATGCACTTTAAGCAATAATAGCCAAAATGTCGGTTGCGTTCCAACAGTCTAACATCATAGTCCGTCAGTTTTACTTCACAGCAACCTCCATGGAAGACTTTGCCGCAGTAGCCTTTGCATGGAACTAATAAATTTTCATTTCGTGAAAAATTTTTTTCATATTTACCGCAAGCCACCTCCATTAAACAGCAAATTATAAAGAAGATTGTTTAAGATTAGCGCACAACTAGAACTAACATCCACTCTCAACGAGTGCAAAGCATTGACTGAATACCATCCACAATTGAGCATTTGGTATAAATCGGACAGAGAGAGCATAGTAAATTTGAGTTTAATCGATAAGGTTTATCAATTTAACTTCAAAAAAGCTGAATTATATACTTGATTGCAATATGAATTATATTTTAGAATACATTAATGGACATAACCTTGATGAATCCATTATTTTTTTATTTGGAGCTCTTTGCTATGATTTCTCAGTCTGTGCAGTTTAGCCTCAAATTTGCGAAAAAGGGGATTAAAAATGCTTCGCAACTAAGAACAGGGCCTCGAAGAAATATGTCTGTAGCTTGGACTCAAATGACTTGGAAACCTACAAACGTTTTTTCTGGAATTTGAAAATCAGTCAGCTGCATTATATCACGAGTATTTAGATATTATTAAGCTGACAATATTGTCTGATCCAAAGAGATTCTGGGGATTCATTAATACTAATATGAAATCTGACGGGTTTCCTTCATCTTTTAAGACCCAAAATGGATTTACAGACGATTCTGTCATAATAAGTGGCCTATTTGACAATCTTTTTAAGGAATCATTCATTTAGACTAGGGTATGCAAAACCGGTTCGAATTATTTGGCGTTTCGGTTTTTTTTTAATTAGTCGAACCGGTTTTTTTAAAAATTGCAATTTTCGACTAATTCGAAAACCGGTTTTTTTTTGGCTCGAATTATTCGACTGCTCGAATAGTTAAGAAATATATAAATCCACAATTGAAAATTGTAATATTTTACGTTTTTACATTTCACTAACGTTTCTAACATTTCTTATTTCTGGTTCATATTTCATTTTGCTTTATTTGAGCTCGTTTAAGCATATGCTTTCATTGCTTTCATTCCTTTCATTGGTCATTTCTTTTTGCTTTCTTTTGTTAAAACAGTATTTTCAAGCGGCTGGCGTATTTAATGTATGTTAAACATGATTTTTAGTTTATAATGCATTCTTTTTTAAAAAATAAATTTAATTATCAACAGCTGGACATGAACTCCGAAGTCTGGAAGTATTTAAAAAAAGATAGGAAACTCAACAAGGCTTATTGTACGAAATGCCCAAAAAATCTAAAAGCATTAAGTACAAATATAGAAATAACCATTAAAAGATATAAAACATGTGTCAAAAGGATTGAAAGAAAAACTCGAAACATAATTCTACCCATTGAATCAAAACTACCATTTTCGAATTCATTTATGAACCATTTCGGGTAGAAACGTTCAATTTCGGCACTCATAAATGAAACTTTTTTGTATCATTCTTCGGACTAAAATCTCTCTCAAAAATGAACCTTTTTTGTTCGGAAATGAGTTAAAAAATAACCATAAACTTACTTTTTTGTTCGGAAATCACTTAAAAAAGAACCATAGAATACTAAAAAAGTTTTTTATGAATTTCGAAAAAGAAGTTCAGCTATTATTTTTGGGAAAAATTTTCACGAATTTAATCTTCTATAGCAAGCAATTTTAAGCAACAAAATAAAAAATCAAAAATTAAAAAAAATTCTACTCAAACACTTTCGAAAAACTTTCCCTTACACAAAACCTTCGCTTATAGTTCAGTAGTACTGCAGTTCAAGGTAGTACTGCATAAGTACCTTTATTTAATTTATTAAAAAATAGTTGCTATTTTTGTTAAATAAAAACTATATAGATATATGTAGATAAAAAAAGTAAAATATTTATTTAATTTGAAAAAAAAGGTTTTCCCGGTTTTTTCTGGTCGAATAATTCGAAAACCGGTTTTATAAAAATTTTACTATTCGAAACCGGTTTTTTTATAATGTCGAATAGTTGCATACCCTAATTTAGACTCTCTTCAAGCAGATATGGAATATTTTGAATATATGAATTATGCACCCAGAGTATCTTAAGAATCTTTATCCTTTACCTCAGAGGATATTTTAAAATATATTAGTTCTATCGATGAAGATTTTAGCGCTGGACCCGATGGAATTCCTGCCGCAGTGTTAACTCAATGCGATTCAATTTTGTGTCAACCACTTTCTTTGTTATTTAATAAATGTATTAACGAAAGTTTTTTTTTCTGTTTTAGAAAAATCATTTAAAATGTTTGCAGGAATCATGTTATTAACTACAGACCCATTGCTAAACTGTCATCGATTCCAAAACTTTTTGAGCGAATCGTGTATGATCGGGTAAAAAGTCACTACCGTGAAGTCATTACAATTCGTCAGCATGGTTTTATTAATGGCAGATCTACGGTATCTAATCTACTCGCTTTTACAACGTGTTGCTTAAATACCATTGAATCTGGTTGCCAAGTCGACTGTATCTACACTGATTTTAGCAAAGCATTTGATAAGTTTGCTTATCACACCACACAATTTAATTCTATTTAAAGTTAAGTCCATTGGATCTTATCAAATACGAGCGATCGAAATACAGAGCGATCTTATAAAATACGATTCCGAGGAGTTTCGTCTGCTGAGTTTGTTGCGTTATCAGGTGTTCCTCAAGGAAGTCACTTAGATCCACTTCTGTTTATTTAAGCCATTAATAATGTGACCCATATCATTAAAAACTCTCATCTGCTCATTTATTTTTTTTTTATTATTGCAATCCTTATTCAATATAATAAATTCATAATTCATTTTTATGCATTTGAAAATAAAAAGCTTACACATATTTAATAATTTAAGATTACATTATTACCTCAGACGGATTTAATTCCGTGTATAAGAGGTGTAGAAAATTAAGAAATAATTAATAAATACGAATTGGAATGAATGATTTTAACCATTTAGAATTACAAAACAAAAGTGTAAATAAGGCACACTTATATCACAAATATCTAAATGAGATCAATACGTATATATAAAATCAGGTATATGATTACACTGTGCGACAATTTAAGGGTCAATTGAAATAACCTCAAATATCTAAATGGTTTCTAATAGTGGATGGTCTATATATTATGCCCTCATACTCAGTTTTATCGGATTAGGTCAAATAAAAGAGAAATTCAAGGTCAAACTTCACCTTTAAGTCACAATTTTTTTCTTATAACTCTTAAACTAAATTCAAATTCTATGTAGTAACTGCATCTAAATATTTGCAATGGATGATTCTTTACATTTAAAGACCATTTTTTGCTCAAAAAGTTACGTAAGGGGTTTAATATTTTCTTCGAAAACAGGGCTTTTTTAAAAAAAAATAAAATTTTCAATAGTTCAGTTACTATGTAGTTGTCTTCAAAAACAATCAGATTTTGCTGAATTTTTGCATACCTGTGAAAAGATCACAACCATTAAATGTGTGCATCCAAAGATATTCGGATTCAAAGATTACCAACGGTGGTAACTTCGTTAATGTAAGCCCTAGCGTAAAATCATTCAAATAAAACTTATAGACCCAACAATTTTCTTCAAAACTGTCCTTAACATGTAAACCGAAAGAGTTACCGTTTTAAAGATATGAGCGTGAATGTGTAATTACAGCATTTTACAGCAAATTAAAGTCGAAAATTTTAATTATATTTACTTAGTTTGAGCGAATTAAGGTCTACGTTATTACATTGATTTCAATTAAGTAAATATGGTAAATATTCAGATTGTTTCAAGTATTTTTTAAAGTATGCATATATTTTTTTCAAATGTATTTTTAGATATGCACAAAAATTTTAAGTTATTTCATAAGTGTGATAATTTCTTAAGCTGCTAATTTAAGCATACTCATCGTAGGTTACTTTTATGAATCGTTTTTCCTTCAATCAAAACTGTGGATCCCAAATCTTTTTCAATTATCTTTTCAATGAAAATTTTGTTAAATTTATTTCCTAATCGCTTATTCCTTCTCAAAAATACTTTTTCTCCGGGTTCATACGATTTAGTAATTTTGTTTTTATTAATTCTTTCTAAATTTAGTTTTTGGGTGTGTTCTAATCGCTTTTTTATTTCAACTAATTCAACTAACTTTCCCGTTGGATAGTTATGAAAAACATCGATTGGCTTAGCATTTATTACAGAATGAATACTATTATTATATTTATGTGTAACTAATAATACTAATTCATTGGTTTCGTTAACCTGTTGTTGACATTTAAGACAGCGTCCAATTTCCATCAAGGTGGAATGAAACCTCTCTACCTGTCCATTGCTTTCGCTATGAAGAGTTGGTATGAAAAACTGTTCAATTAAAAAATGGTCTCTTAGAAGTGTTTTAATTTTGTTAGAACTAAAGGCTTTTTCATTGTCAGATACAATTCTTTTAGTGTGTTTAATTTCAGAAGTATTTCTAATAATGCATCTTTAATATCTACTGAAGCTCTAGATGCAATAGGTTTAACTATAGCAAATTTTGAAAATTTATCTATACATGTCAGGAAATATTTTTTATCTGTTATAAATATGTCTAAATGCAGTATTTCTCCAGGTAAATTTGGGGTTGGCGTCTTTCCGATTTTAGGATTTGGTGGTTTTCTTTGATATTTATTTTCTAAACATATTCGACAGTTAGCAATTATAGACTTCAAAGATTTCTTTATGTTTGGAAAATAATATTCTCTTGAAAATTGTTGAAAGTTTTCTTGTAAACACCGGTGTGCGCGATTATGTTCATTAGTTAACGCTTCGTGTTGGTCATTTTTGTTCGTTAAGTCAAATTTATTTATTATTTCAGTCTACGGATATAATCTTACAGACTAATACATTTAATTAAATACAGTAAATAAATTTAATCTAAATCTATACTCGTTTACATCGAAATTTATTATATGAGAGAGACTATTGCACAAATCGATGCACCTAGCAATCGGTTCATTAGCAGCGTAATTTGTCCTATGAAAGGAGTCTATGACTAATCTATTATTTCTTAAATCTCTGGGTGGGCTGTAAATGCGAAATAAACTAGATAGTTCTGTACATACAATTTTACCAGAGACAATATTATATGCAAACATTAGAGAGAAAACCTTACGCCTATCCTGAAGGGAAGTAAGACCGAGAAATTTACGTCGAGCAATATATGAAGGGAGACCGTCTGGCCAACACATTTTACATAAGGCATATTTAGTGAAACGTTTCTGGACACTTTCAATTTTATTAGAGTGAACTTCAAAATATGGATTCCAAATCAGGCAGCAGTAGTCTAAATGACTTCTAACTAAAGACACATACAGAGCCTTTACTGTCAAAGGATCTTTGAAGTCTTGTGTATTCCTTTTAATAAAACCAAGCATAGAGTATGCTTTAGCTACAATAAAGTCAATATGATTGGTGAATTTCAGTTTAGAGTCAAATAATATACCCAAGTCTTTGACTTCGTTACTCCGCGAAATATGACAGATATTTATTAAATAATCGAAAACTATTTGGTCGGAACTTTTAGTAAATGACACTACACTGCATTTATTTATATTTAATAAGAGTTTGTTTGAAACACACCATTTGTTTAAAACATCTAAATCAGACTGGAGGTTATGACAGTCTGCCGGCTTAGAAATTTTTAAAAATAATTTAACATCATCCGCAAACATAAGACACTTTGAGTGTTGAAAATGCTGCGGTAAATCATTAATAAAAATTAAAAATAGAAGTGGTCCACAGTAGTACCTTGCGGTATACCGGAAAAAGCATCAACTAAAATGTCAGATTTAAAAGAGCCTATTTTCACAAAAAGTTTTCTGTTAGTTAAGAAACTTTTAAAGAATTTAATGAGGTGGTCAGACACTCCAAACTGCTTCAACTTATTTAAAAGAATGAGGTGGTCTACTTTATCGAAAGCTTTCGAAAAGTCAGTATAGACAACATCTAATTGGCTATGCTGCTCAAAGCTGTTGATTATCTGATTCGTAATCAACGCCAAATTAGTACATGTTGACCTTCCTGGAAGGAACCCATGTTGTAATGCACTTATGTGGTTTTTTATATGAGACAAAAGCTTTGTTTTAATGATATCATCAAAAAGTTTCGCAAATGTACCTTGTTTGACAATCGCTCTGTAATTGCCTACATTACATCGATCGCCTGATTTAAAAATCGGAGCTATCGAACAAGTTTTCCAACATTCTAAAAAGGTAAAATAAATAAAAATAAATAACTGGCCATTTCAGCCCTTGAAAGGACTTTGACCTAGCTTCTTATGATCAATTGTGTTGTGCGTGTTATTAAGTTTGTACACAATTGACCGAGAAAGGGACCTACATGTTTAACGCCGACTCCGAACGGCGATGAACGTAATGTTCTTATTCTCAAGAAGCTTTACATGGCATTTGATTACTCTCTGAGGTTTGCCATTGTCTGCAGAGAGGTGGCGGCCGTACAGAAAAATTATTTTTAATTCAAATAATTTTCTGTCGCTGCTGGGGTTCGAACCTGGGTCTCCAAAGTTCTTTGACATAGCGGCCACGCACTTTAACCAACTACGCCACGGACGCCACCAGATTTTAAAAAGGTGCATTCATTTAAACATTTCTGAAATAGCATTACAAGCGGTGTAGTTAAATTAACCAAGGATAGTTTAAATAACATGGGAGAAAAACCGTCATGATCGGATTTATAACTAGATTTTAAGTTCAAAATGGCATTTTTCACATCTTCTTCGTTAACTAAAAAATTTTGCAATGGACTGGAAATTGTAGGGACAAAGATGTACCTCTGAGTATTATTGTGTTTTTCATAAACACTTTGAAAATATTTCGCAAATAGATTACAAGAATCCAGAGTATTGTAAGATTTTTCATTTAAGTATTCTAAACTTGACGGAAATCCATTCGTTTTCCGCTTCGTATTTACAAAGTCCCAAAAAGCAGAAGGATGAGATTTGAGTTTAGATTCGATGTTATACATATATTGTTTAAATAGAAAGCTGTGGAGAAAATCAAATTCCTTACGAACGCGAACAAAGTACAAACGATCTGATTCACTATTAGTTTTCTTAAACTTTTTCAAAGCTTTATTTTTTATAGTTTTTAGATTTAATAACCTGGCATTGAACCATGGAGGCTTGCTATTAGAACTGCTGCGTTTTAAAGGAACAAATTCAGAAATTGAAAAACTTAATTTTTCACATATTGTATTATAAATATCTCTCGGATCGGATAGAGCACTTAGAACTGACCAGTCAACGGAGCCTAGGTATTCATTAATTGAAAAAAAGTTACCATTTGAAAAATCGCGATAGTAATTAGCATACATAGGATTTATATCAAAGTTATAAAATTCAAAAGATATATGCAACGCTTTATGATGAACTGTATTTAACGAAATAGGCTGCAAATTTAGATCACATTTGGATTTTATATCACAAGTGGTGAAAACAAGGTCAAGTATTCGATTAATGTCGTTCTTGACGGAGTTAATTTGTTCAAACCCATTCGATAGCAAGAAGCATATTACAAAGGAATCAGTTTCAGATTTTACATTTAATGGCACTAGCTTTTTCCCTTCCAAAGACCATAAAATATTACACATGTTAAAGTCACCTAATAAAATAACCTGTTGATTAGAGTTTAAACTATTAACAACAAATTTGATATTGTCAATGTGTTTTTGGTAAATACTTATATCACTATTTGGTGGGATATATGACAACAAAAAGTAAATAGATTTCGATCCCTCAAAATTAACCTTAACACACATTTGCTCTACACTACCATCTACTACTGGCAAAGCTATTAACTTACTATTTAAAAACGGCTTAATAGCTAGAAGTACCCCTCCCCCCCTTTCACGTCCTGTAGAAATTTGACATCGGTCGCATCGGTGGACAATATAGTGCTCATCCAAAAATTCTGCATTTGAAATATCCCTGTGCAACCATGTTTCAGTTATGGCCACAAAATCATATTCATGCAGAGACGATGATCTCAAGAACTGCGAGGATTTAGTTCGCATACCACTCGCATTTTGATAGTAAAGCGAATATTTCGTCATCTGGGTTGCGTTCGTAACATTGCATGGAGCTGTCGAAGAACTATGGTGAGCTGGTAAGAGGGTGGATCTAAGCACCTGCAAGGTAGGCTGATGAGCAGTGCTTTGAGTTTGCGATGAATGTTGTGAAGAATGCAGTGTTAACGAGTTATCAGTTTTCCCCTTCCGGCTGTAAAAAAGAAGAAGTGAACGGCCGTACACGTACATTAGCAGGCCACAACTCTGAGTTATAAACTTTATCATAGTCGCTACTTGCTGTTCCTACTTTAAAGTTTACATTTTTTAGTGTTGCTTCATCCACACCTCTTTTTGTAAGGCGGAAACATTTAATGTTACTCTTAAGTATACTAGTATGTGTAGCAATGTAGTCGCTCACGCTTTCAGCAGTGACCGATGGCTTAAACGAAGAGAGATGTAGATATTTTAAGGGAACAGCCACGTCGAGCTCATTGCTTGCATTGTTACCAACAATGACATTAACTATCTCGGTATTTTTATTTTTTACTTCCTTTCTATTGCGCAACGGAATCCATTCTGAAGTTGTAGGCATTAGCATCGGAGCATCATTTACAGCGGCAGCAGCATAAGAGAGCACCCTACGCGAAACAGCAGGTGGAGACACATCAACAGTGGTGGTAAGTGGCAACGGCAGGGATTGAATAGCAGAGCCTACAGTGAGAGCATTGGCGGGAGAGTCTAATGAACTTGACTTCTCAAAACTGGTTTTAGAAGAAGATGCCGCATTAAGCAAAGCAGACTCAACGTTAAAAACTTTATTGTTATTGTTAGTGGCATGAATGTTATTTGTTGGGCCTATAACAGCTGATTTATTTATGGGCTTAGCAATATTTTTTTGGCTGGCAGTATTGAGTAAGAGATTGGATTAAGCATTTAAAGCATCATAAACAGAGCCACGCAGCTCTTTGATCTCAGTAGTAAGAGATGAAATAGCGGAGGTAACTTCATTTTCCACTAGTTTTTGCTTGATGAGGTTTAGTTCTCCCTGCAAGTTGTCGATTTTATGCATTAAGAGCACTTTATCCTCTTGTAACGAATTTATAATAACGAGAGCGCGGGAGCTCTCCAATCTTAGGGCGACGAGCTCGTTAAGCACTCACTGTAAATTAATTTTTGGTTGGTGTTCGTTTAATATTTCTTGTACTTTAAGCTGAGTTGGAGTGTTTATTTGCTGATGTTGTGACGTTTGGATATTTTGCTGTGTTTGATTTCGCTGGTTATGCTGTTGTTGTTGTTGTTGTTGTTGAAGAACTAGATGTCTGTGTACTTGTTGCTGTTGTTGCTCTTGATGTTGCTTTGGTGGGATTGCTATATGTTGCCGAGTTGGAGTGTTTTTTTGAGCTAGTTGTGGCGTTTGGATGATATTTTGCTGCGTTAAATTTTGTTGGTTTTGCTGTTGTTGATTATGCTGTGGTAGATGGCTCTGCACGTGTTGTCGTTGTTGCAGTTGATGTTGCTTTAGCGGGATTTCTTTATGCTGCTGAGTTGGAGTGTTAATTTGCTCTTGTTGTGACGTATGGATAAAATTTTGTTGCTGTTGATGTTGTTTTGGCGAGATTATTTGCTCATCGAGCGAACTGGCTGCGTTGGTATTTAAGTTAGGCTTTATTATTTCGTCGATAACAAGTAACTCAGTATGAACAAATTTTACACCAGGGAACTCTGAAGCAAGCCTGTTTTGAATTTCTGCTAGCGTAGGTAAATCGCAGTGAATAGCATTTGTTACATTAAAACTAATAACGTTTTTCAAACATTGAAAAAGATTTTCAATTGTGTTGAAGTAAATGGTATGTCGAATAAAGTTTTGAAAAATAATTTTGGTTGTTTTGCTAAATTTTGACGATTTTGATAACACTATTTGATTTTTAAATTGATTTACAGGACTTTTAACAGATTTAATAACATAACTTAATGAATCATCGCTATGTGCTGTAACAGATTTTTCACTTAGATTGTTGACAAACTGTCTTGAAAGTGCGTCAGCCACTTTATTTTCTCTTCCAGGTTTATAATGAAATTTCGGTGAAAACTCCTCAATAAAAGCACGCCAGCGTTTCATTTTTGAATTTGGATTTTTATCCGAAATAGCGAAAATCAATGGTTGGTGATCCGTGTAAAAATATTGATATCTTTAATACCATAGAGATAATGTCGGAGTTTTTTAAGTGCCCATACTATTGCAAGAAGCTCACGTTCGTTTGTTGCATAATTTTGTTGTTTTCGAAAGAGTGCGAGATATCATGGTAATGGGTATACTATTTTGTGATAATACAGCACCAAGAGCACTCGAGCTAGCATCTGTTGTGAGTTCAAATGGCCGATTGTAGTCAGGATATTGAAGAAGAACGTCTTCTGAAGCTAAAATTTTCTTAATTTTTTCAAATAATGCTATTGCTTCCGGGTCAAACGTTATTTTAACATTTTTCGAGTTGTTTGTTCCAATATGACCATTTTCTCCTCGAATATACCGAGTCAATTGTTTTACAATCGCTGCATAATCTTTCACAAATCTTCGATAATATCCTGAGAGGCCAAGAAATGATCGTAATGCTCTTAAGGTTTGTGGAAAATTATAATTCAGGATATCTTTAATTTTATTTGGACATGTTTTAATGCCTTTTTGGGAAACCAAAAAACCTAAAAATTCCACTTCAGTTTTAAAAAACTTCAATTTTTCTGGAGAAACTCGCATTCCTGCTTTCTCTAATTTATTTAAAATATTGTTTATGTCTCTTAGATGTGATTGTTCATCAGGTGAATAAATGATAATGTCGTCGATATAGACATGACAACTCTTGCCGATATCTTCTCGAAGTACGTCATCAATCGCTCTTTGAAAAATGAGCATTTTTTAGTCCAAATGGTAATCGGCAGAACTCATATTTTCCGTTATTGATACTAAAGGCAGTTTTTTGTCTATCTTTTTCACACAAAACAATTTGGTGAAAGCCGGATTTTAAGTCTAAAGTTGTAAAATATTGTGATTTTCCCAAATTTGCCAAAATTACCGATGTATCAGGTATTGGATATCTGTCTGAAATGGTCAAGTCATTTATTTTTCTAAAATCTATTACCATACGTAACTTTTGGTCTCCATTTTCATCAAACCCCTTTTTCGTCACAACATAAACTGGTGAGTTGTATGGAGAGTACGATTTACGAATTATACCATCTTGCAGTAGATTTTTTATTTTCTTATTAATAAATGCTGCCACTGAAATTGGATATGGGTAGCTTTTGGTGTAAATGGGATCACTTGTTGTTGTACGAATCGTAGCCTTTACATTTGTATTATATGGCAATGCTCTATTTGGGTCAGCGAAAGCATTCATATTTTTGCTCATTATTTCATCAAAGTAAGATTTTATATTGTGGCGTCCGTGGCGTAGTTGGTTAAAGTGCGTGGCCGCTATGTCAAAGAACCTTGGAGACCCGGGTTCGAATCCCAGCAGCGACAGAAAATTATTTGAATTAAAATAATTTTTCTGTACGGCCGCCACCTCTCTGCAGACAATGGCAAACCTCAGAGAGTAATCAAAATGCCATGTAAAGCTTCTTGAGAATAAGAACATTCCGTTCATCGCCGTTCGGAGTCGGCGTTAAGCATGTAGGTCCATTTCTCGGTCAATTGTGTACAAACTTAATAACACGCACAACACAATTGATCATAAGAAGCTAGGTCAAAGTCCTTTCAAGGGCTGAAATGGCCAGTTATTTATTTATTTATTTTTTTTAAGATTTTATATGGGGCGGGACAGAACTTTGTTCTAATGTTATTAGGTTAACCTGATTACAAAAAAGATGTTGTAGCTTAAGTTGTCCATTTTGATAAAATAAGTATCCTTTTCTCGTATCTATTACTGCGTTAATTTGTTTAAGAAGATCATAACCAATGATACCATCGAATGTATTTAAGCTTGGAAGTAAAAAAAATGGAGAAGTACAATCAAGGATGTTAACCAGACATTTTCTACTTATTATGTTATCTCCGTTTATTGGTTTTAATTTGAAAGGTTTTTCAAGAGGAATCACTCCTTTAAGAAATTTAAAGTCTTTGATGTAGTTTTTAGATGTTCCTATGTCAATTAAAATGCGTAGCTCCTGACCATTCGAGAATTTTTTTGTTATGAATGGTAGGAGCGAATCTAGTTTAAATAGTTTATTTCATTATTTAAGTCATCCGAGCTCGTTCGAGTATAGCCTTGACTAATGTCTTCTTGGTAGTTAGGTTTATCGATAAAATTAGATTTTAAGAAATCATTTTGATAGTAGTCTTCTTGCTGGTAATTATAATCATTAGTCTCATTTAAATATTTTGTTTCGGGCATATAATTTACTTTTTGATGTTTTGAAAATGGTGATTGGTTAGACTCTGCCTGTTGATGAGGTGTATTTATGGTCATCGGTTGATATGGTCTTTTTTGCTGGTGTGGTTTAGTGACTAAATTTGAATGTAAAAAACTGTTTTGTCTAAATTGAGGTGTGTTTTGTGTAGGTGTTTGACGTCTGTAGAGTGAAGTACCACGGTCTACTTCCATTGGAGTTGGAAAATTATTAAAATTTTGGTTTAAATGAATATCAGGGTTTATACTGCGTTGTAAACGTTGATATTGGGGCATTGTTGGCCTGAACTTTACCGAGTCGTCAACTTCAAAAGTATGTGCAAAATCAAATCGTTTATGATTAGTTTCAAGCTCTTGGGCTACAGCAAGTGCAGTTGGAAGATCCTTTGGTCGTGCGGAAAAAAGGATATCGCAAATAGGTCGTCGAAGACCTGATATAAAAACACGCAGTGCGTTCTCCCTTGCACGTTCGTTAAGAGCAGTAACTATATCGATGTTTTCGCTATGTAGCATTATTTGTTTATTAATAATTAAGGTTAGTTGTTTATCTACTACATCATAATAGTCTGTTAATAACATATTACCTTGCTTAAGTATACTAAGTTCATTTTCTAAAACATAAATTGGTCTTTTGTCGGAATAAGTTTGGTCGAGTCTTGCTATGATTGCCTTAAAATTGAGAACAGTATTGAAAGACGCTAGAGTAGCATTTGCAGAGTCTGTGATTTTATTTCTAAATATACCCATAGCTATATAGTATTTTTCTGAACCCTCTGTATAATAATTTATAGCGAAATGTGCAGCGCTTCGCCAAGCAGGGTAAGAGGCGTTTCCTTTGAATTCTGGCAAGGATTTTATTAAATCATATAATCTAAGCAAGAGTCAGCATCAACAAGTCGTGTTCTGTGTGCTCTGTTAAAAATGTTTTTAAAAGCGAGTGTTTATCATATAAACTTATAAATCTATTTGGAATCACGCAGTAAGTCATAAGCGTCACTTAATTTGCAAGCTGCCATCAATAAATAAGACGCGAATCTGCGTTTTTAATAAATTTATAAATTTATTTATTTTTCACTCATATTGATCACTCAACGTTGCTGAAAAACTGCTTTTTTGCCGCTGTATTAGTTTATAAATAAAGATAGCACTATAAACTAAACAGCTGTTCGTATCTTTCAATATACTGGTACAGGGTTGCCACATTGTGCTATGGATGATTTTTGTGGGAAATGCGACAAAAGCTTTGCCAGAAGTGGTAATGAGTTTGTTAATGTGCCATGTAGTGGATTTTGCAAGCGTTATTTTCATCGTACTTGTTGTGAAGCTCAACTGTCTGAATATCGCTACCTTAATATAGAAAGGCCCTAACTACCTTTTTTGTTACTTTTCAGGAGAAGGAAAAAACTAAATAATAATTAAAGTTTTGTAGTTGCGAATTTATTTTAAATGCAGTTTTTTATTGATGACACTAACTAATTTTATGCTGCAGCAATTTTTTTCAAATTTAAATTTCTTATTAAGTTGTGTTAGATAGGGCTTTTTGTATGTTTATTTCTTGAAAATTATTTCAAGTTAGGGCTTTTTATTATAAGGTTAAAACAAAAAATATCATTGAAATATTGCATTGCAAGCAATTTATTAAAACTAAAAACAATACAAATAAGGATAACAAAAAAATATATTGGAATAAAAATAAGAATTAGATGTTGTAAGGTAATTTATCATAAAAATAATGGCAATCGGAAGGAATAAACTTGTTTAGATATGTATTGTAAATGTTCCCATTTCTTTTTGTTCATTGCAATTCTCTATTTATACAGGCACCTTTGACATGGTCTTCAATACCTTTCTTAAATCTCTGTTAAATCTCATGTTCTAGCACTAATATCCGTTTTGTAATACAGCAACCCAGACGAGTCATAAGCTAAGGCACGCACCATATCAAATCACACGTACCATTCCGCTGGCTACATTTTATGGGTTTTGAAAGAGAGGCGTGGTACTTTTCAGCAGCCCGATTTTTCGGTATAACTTTCGAACTTTAAGTCACAAATCAATGAAACTCTGTAGGCACTTCCTATTTTGTCGTGTTCTACGACTAGAAAAATTGCACGAGCATTAGACAAAGGGGCGTGGCACCACCCATACATAAAGTTTTTATATCGAATAGCTTTGGAAGCTTTTGGAATGCCGTATAACAACGAAACTCAATATGGCGTTCCCACTTGGTGATATCCTTCTACTAGAAAGTAGAATATGGGAAGTAGGGCACTGGGACGGACATTGGAAAAGGGGTTGTGGCTCCCGCATATTTAAGCCAAATTTTTGATACCGAAAAGCTTTGAAAGTATAAGTCACAGAACATGAAAATTTACAATTGAGTTACTATTTTGTAATTTCCTGCTGATGGTGCGTATGGTGCGGTATGAGTTCGGTTACGTTTGCACATGAGTGCAGAAACAAAAACAAAATATTTTTTAAATAAAAATACAAAAACAAAAAAAAAATCAATTTTTAAACGGTCGAATTTCGACCAAAGGCGATACTCGTAAGAAGAAAACGTCGTTTCAAGGTAGAGCTTTTTAGTTCTCTTTCTGCAATAGTGCGATTCTACTTTTGGAAGTTCATTTAGACATTTTTGTAGAAATTCTCATTTTTCTTTATGTTAAAGGGGTCATCAAAAAATACTCTAGTGTATTTTGGGACACTCACACTACGACTCACTCGTATAAAGTGACTACTAGTGAGTTAGGGCTTTTTTTTTTGTTTAAAATTATTACAATGAGTTAGGGCTTTTTCTTAACTGCTTGTATTTTTGTTATTTTCAATCGGATTACTCCAAGTTTTTTATCAAAGTTGTATTTGGGTATGATTTATCGAAATCTGCAAAAAATCGATTTCGAAAAAAAATGAGTTAGGGCTTTTCTATATTAAGGTAGCGATATGATGTGAAACTGCTTAAAGCTAACCGTAATTTGGGATATTATTGTTCAGACTGTGTATCAGTATCAGATAAAATTGTAAGAATCACGAAAAATCTCTTCTTCCGCAAAAATTGGGGTTTGAACGCTTCTCATCAGATTTGAACAACAAAACTACATCGCTTAACAAAGATATTTCTGATCTAAGGAGTTTTGTGGAATTGAAGTTCAGTAAAATTGTGGATAGTATTGAAAATATCGTAGCATCAGCGCTCAAAAAAGAAGTTGCAGATTTAAAAAATTATGTTGAGAGTGAGTTCAGTAAACAGATGACTGTACCTAGCGACAACAACGAAAAACTGCAGAATTTTAAAAAAAGACTTATCTATAACCATGCCAGCTTCATCAGCTTGCACAGCTCCCCCTGCTACTCGCATCATATCTTCCTCACCTGCTCGACCGCACACATCTGATAAAGCTTCGGATCATGGGCACAAATGGTAGCTAATGCTTCACCATCAGTTAAGCATAGTGTTACAAATTCGCAAACTCTTTCATTGCCTAAAACTGGGAGCCCTTCATCACATTTAATTGAAGTTGAAAACCGGCCCACGCAAATTGAGTCTAACTGGATAGAGGTTCGTAATCGTAAATCAAGTAAGAGACACGGACAGGACAGTAATGTATTAACTCCACGCTCAGACATGAGTAGTGTCGAGTCTATCGAGAAAGACATAGCTCATGTAAGAATTATTCATGAAAATGCTAAATCTATTGTCACTGGAAAAAATCTAAACGCGGAGCTTGAAGTTGGATACACCTATCATCGTTTAAGCCATCAGTATCTGAAGATTACATAATTTCCTACATCGTCAAACACACAGGCATTGAAAGGCATCATTTCGCTTGCCATAAACTTTTAAAAAAAGACGCGGAGTTAGCTAATTTTAAGCGAATTACCTTCAAATTTGGTTTCTCATCGAGCTACTTCAGCAAAATAGTTGATCCATCTCTTTGGCCTGCTGATGTCAACATACGCTCATTCAATTTTTTATCAAAGCCAGTCTTAGCCACAACTTAAGTGTGAATACTCCTACTACCTCAGCGCAGCCGCTTCATTGCACGTCTTTAGTTAACGAAGATCACATGCTTCATCATAATACACCATCGTCACATCATGAACTTACCAGTAATCATCACACATATTCAATGTACTACCAAAATGCAGGCGGCATTCGCACGAAATCTCAGCAATTTCTTTTGGCGACCTCTCTCCATGAGTATGACATTATCACTCTAACAGAAACTTGGCTCAACGACACCATTAACAGTGCAGAGTTTTTTGATGATTTTTACCGTGTGTATCGCTTTGATCGATGTGCTTTAACTACGGGACGAGGGAAAGGAGGAGGTGTCCTGATTGCAGTCAGAGCTGATCTTAGTATTAAACTTATTTCTCTACCAATTAAAGATAAGCTTGTTGAACAAGTTGCTATTCGTGTTGATTTTTCATATAATAAGTCCATCTATTTCATTATTTCATACATTCCGCCTAATAGCGTTCTCGAACTATATATAAAACATTTAGATAATAAAGACTATATCGCTAATTTATTAACAATAAATCATGAAATGATAGTTGTTGGTGATTTCAACCTTGGCAATATATTTTGGGCTTATGAAGGCAATATTTTACTGCCTTTTAACTTAAAATCGGATATTGAGTCCTCTTTTATATCTTTTTTCTTAGCAAATGGTTTAAATCAAATCAATTTTGTTAAGAATGATATAGATAGAATACTTGATTTAATATTTGTTACAACCAATTTTAAGGCATCTTGTGACTCAAATTGTTCTCCTATTTCTAATAATAGCGTGCATCATAGAGCATTGACAGTTCATTTTGAATTATATCGGTTTGACAAAGTCGATCTTTTAACACCTATGGAGATCGACTTCGCCAGAGGTAATTTTGTCGAAATTAATCGCATTTTAGCTCAATATAACTGGTCTTTGTTAGATTCATTTTCTGATCCAAATGATGCGTATGTGCATATTTATAAACAATTTTATTTTGCTATAACTACTTTCGTACCAGTTAAATCAGTTATTCGACGAAATAAGCGCCCCTGGTTTAATAAAAGGTTGTCCCATTTAAAAAATCTTAAAAATGAAGCTTTCAAGAAATATCAGAATAGTCTAAACACTGCTGATCGAAGTCGTTTCGAGCAATTGCGCAATGCATTTAATTTTCTTCATAATTACCTTTATAACCAATATATTTTAAAAATAGAGTCTTAATTACAAGCAAAGCCATCTTATTTTTGGCGTTACATTAATGATAAACGTAGTTCTAATGGTATCCCTGTAAGTATGGAATATGAAGGTAAATCTTCGAACAATATGCGTGATTCCTGTAATCTTTTTGCAAAATTTTTTCAAAGTGTTTATGAAGACTATAGCAACCTACCTATTGGCACATTTGATACAGATTCTATCAACATCAACATTATCGAAAACTTCATCATTTCTGAAGAAGATGTCGTATCTGCAATTTCCGACTTAAAGCCAAGTTTTTAAAATGAAAAAGGAGGATTTCCACCCAGTTTCTTTAAACTATGTGTTAGCAATGTTGTGAAGCCTATTTTATTGTTATTTAATTTGTGCCTAAAACCAGGAAAATTTTTGGATATTTGGAAAACTTGTTCCATTTTTCCGATATTTAAATCAGGAAATCGTTCAGATGTCAAAAATTACAGAGCTATTGTTAAGCAAGTTACGTTTGCTAAACTATTTGACAGCATTTTGCATAAAAAATTATACGAAGTTATTAAAAATGATATTTGTGACTGTCAGCATGGTTTCCTGTCTGTTAAATTTAGCTTTAATTTCAAACCATATCACAGTTGCTATGGAGAAATTTGGTCAACTTGATGAAGTGTACACTGATTTTTCTAAAGCGTTCGATAAAGTAGATCACAGGATTCTTTTATTAAAATTGAAAATGTTCGGTTTTTCCGAATCGCTTTTAAATTTTTTCTTCAGCTTTTTGACTAACCGTAAATTATTTGTGAAAATTGACTCTGCTGAGTCGGAAATTGCAATCCAATCCTCTTCTGGGATACCTCAGGGAACGCACTGCGGTCCTTTACTTTTCTTAATATTCATAAATGATCTGCCAAAAATTTTCTCCTTTGCTAAGTGTTTACTTTTTGCGGATGACGTCAAACTTTTTTCGGAGATTACAAATACTGTTGATTGCTTAAAATTGCAAGCTGAATTATATAAATTCAACAATTGGTGCTTGCTTAACAACCTTAAATTAAACATCAATAAATGTTGTATAGTTTCCTTTTCAAAAAGCGTTCAACCTATTCACTTCGATTACAGCATTGAAAATTGTGTTCTGATACGTAAAACTGAAAATAAAGATTTGGGAGTTATTTTTGACTCAAATTTTAATTTTAAGCGCTTTGATTTTATTATTGGTAAATCCTTCGCTTTGTTAGAATTCATTAAGAGAAATTCGGTTAATTTTAAAGATCCATTAACTTTAAAGGCCCTGTATGTCTCTCTAGTTAGATCAAAGGTTGAATATTGTGCGATTATTTGGAATCCGTTTTATGATGAGCACTCAAATCGCATTGAAAAAATTCAAAAGCTGTTCACAAAATATGCTCTACGCAAATTAAGTTGGCCTGAAGGTCTTCCGTCATACGAGTCTAGAAGGAAATTGCTAGGGTTGCAATCACTAAAAGATAGACGCTCTAACTGCTCCTTAATATTTGGTTATAACGTGCTATCCGCTAAGATTAATTGCCCCGATATATTAATGTTATTCCAATTGTATGATCCTCCTAGAAATTTAAGGCACAATAGATTATTCGAGGATAGCGCTCACAGAACTAACTTTGCACTTTATTAGCCTATAACTCGATGTAAGCGTATCTCCAATAGTCTTGCAGGTGTTTTAAATTTTAATGTTAGTCTATCGCGTTTTAAACTGGATTTATTTATTTTGTATAATTAGCTAAAATATTTTTAATTTACTTGCTTTGTGCCTTTCTTAGTGCAATCTAGTTTTTGTATTTATTAAGCGTTTATATCTCCAGAAATCACACTATGTATTAATTCTTAATTTATATTGTTACGTTATTATTATTTTTCTAAACTTTACATTCAATTTTATTTAATTCAATTAGTCTGTTAGATTGTTTATAATCAGTAGGCCGAACAAATAAATAAATAAATAAATAAATATATTATATATTATAAATTATAAATTATAAATTATAAATTATAAATTATAAATTATAAATTATAAATTATATATATTATATATTATATATTATATATTATATATTATATATTATATATTATATATTATATATTATATATTATATATTATATATTATATATTATATATTATATATTATATATTATATATTATATATTATATATTATATATTATATATTATATATTATAAATTATATATTATATATTATATATTATATATTATATATTATATATTATATATTATATATTATATATTATATATTATATATTATATATTATATATTATATATTATATATTATATATTATATATTATATATTATATATTATATATTATATATTATATATTATATATTATATATTATATATTATATATTATATATTATATATTATATATTATATATTATATATTATATATTATATATTATATATTATATATTATATATTATATATTATATATTATATATTATATATTATATATTATATATTATATATTATATATTATATATTATATATTATATATTATATATTATATATTATATATTATATATTATATATTATATATTATATATTATATATTATATATTATATATTATATATTATATATTATATATTATATATTATATATTATATATTATATATTATATATTATATATTATATATTATATATTATATATTATATATTATATATTATATATTATATATTATATGTTATATATTATATATTATATATTATATATTATATATTATATATTATATATTATATATTATATATTATATATTATATATTATATATTATATATTATATATTATATATTATATATTATATATTATATATTATATATTATATATTATATATTATATATTATATATTATATATTATATATTATATATTATATATTATATATTATATATTATATATTATATATTATATATTATATATTATATATTATATATTATATATTATATATTATATATTATATATTATATATTATATATTATATATTATATATTATATATTATTTATTATTTATTATATATTATATATTATATATTATATACAGTGAGGCCTCGATTTTCCGTGATTCGATTAACCGGCAACATCAATCATCCGTGAAAGAAAGACAATTTTTTTTTTTGCTTCGATTTAAATTTTTTTTTTTGCATCGTTTAACCGTGATTACCTCTAGTATCCGGGATTATAAGCACAATTTTTTTTTCGATTTCTTTTGAATAATCAAACACGATGTGAACATAGAGAAAATGGGGAATTCCCTTGTTTGCATACGATGAGTGAGAAGCATATAACATTTTTTTAAAAAATTACTTAACAATAAATTCTTATGCTTGCTTTTTTCTGGCAAAATACTTTTTTTTCTTATATTATTTAAACATGTACATTAAATGCTTGAATTTGTTACTGTAAAACTATGTAGAACAATATTCCTTTATTAATTAAAAAAAAATATATTAAAAAAACTACTAAAATTTGTTACTCAATTAACCGGGAAAATCGATTATCCAGAATGCTTCCGGTCCCGACCATTACGGATAATCGAGGCCTCACTGTATTATATATTATATATTATATATTATATATTATATATTGTATATTATATATTATATATTATATATTTGGTATTACCTTGGAATACCCTTGAGAAAATCTCGTGGTGTTGGTTTTTTGAAGGTACAGTTTATTTAGTTCAAATTTACAATGATTGAAAAGATTTATAAAAAATGATGCGATACGAGCGCTTGTCCAAATAAGAATGAAACTTTGATTTTTAACTATGCAATTCCAAACGAAAAGCTAGCTGCTTTTTCTTTTTAAGAATGACGTAACAAAGGGAATAAATTATAGGGTGTGTCGTGATTATTTAAAAGTAAGTTATTAGGGGGTTGCCACAATACTCCCCAGCTAGACGAAAGCTACCTGTATCGTGGTGGAAAGATGACATGACGGCCACTACGTGTAGATTTCGTCGATATTGGATGCGGAGACTTCGCCGGAGTTTCTTGCGATGATGTATTTTTATCCAGATCCGTGCTGGCTGAAAAAGCAGGTTTTAGCCTGTCGATACTTATGTTCGATTGTCTTCCTCGTATTGATACCGTGAAGAACTTTTTCCATCGTTTGATGACGGGGTACGGCCCATCGTACGGGTGAGTTAGTGAAGGACGAATAGAGTCGTTTCGCACAAAAACGTGTGTTGCCGTTTGTAGAGCTGGTGATACAAACGTTTTCGGTGTTGTGTGATGTGATGTTGCAGTAGGTCGTAATTTTTCCATTGCCTTCCGAAAATGTGAAACGGCCTCGCTGGTAGGCTCGGATATGTTGCATGGAGAGAAAAATTCTCCTTGGACCCTAAGCGTCGAACCATACACCAAAAGGGCTGGCGATGCGTTAATGTCGGGCTTGAAAGCGACTCGTAATCCAAGTAAGATAGATGGTAAATGGTGAACCCACCTCGATGGATCATTGCACAAAATGACTGTTTTAAAACTCCTGTGCCACCTTTCAACAATGCCATTTGATTGCGGATGGTAGGGCGTAGTGCGTAGATGGGTTGCACCAATCGTTGTAATCAGTTCGGTAAAAATGGCGGATTCGAATTGCCTGCCTCGGTCCGATGTTATGCGAGCTGGGACCCCAAATCTGGAAATCCAGTGTGAGAGCAGAGCTTTTGTAACAGTTTCGGCTGCTATGTCTGGTATAGGTGCTGCTTCTGGCCATCGAGTGTAGCGGTCAATGATGGTTAAGCAATATCGCTGTCCTTCGCACAATGGAAATGGACCCACGATATCGATATTGATGTGTGCAAAACGCTCTTTTGGAGGAACGTACATTTCGGGTGCTGATTTTGTGTGACGATGAGTTTTTGACCGCTGACAAGCCTCACAGTTGCGAACAAAAAGAGCTGTATCCTTTTTAATGTTCGGCCAAATGAATTTTGATGTCATCAGCTTGGTTGTGGCGCGTATTCCAGGGTGCGATAGGCTATGAATCTTCGTTAAACACTGTTGTCGATGTTTTTTTGGTATGCAAGGTCGAACGTTTGACGATGACGTATCACAACTTAAGTGTGTCTCACTTTCTGGAATTAAAAATGACTTTAGAATAAGTGAAGAAGTTTGTATACCTGGTTCGTTGAGCAATTTTTGAAGTTCAGCGTCCTGTTTTTGAGCTTCGGCGATTTCTGCGTAATTGATGATGTCTACCGACTGAATGCGCGATAGTAAATCAGCTACAGCGTTTTCGGGTCCTGGTGTGTGCCGGATGTCGGTCGTAAATTGGCTCACGAAATCCAGTTGACGTACTCGGCGAGGTGAAGCTTTTTCAAGCTTTTGGCGAAAGGCGTATATTAAAGGTTTATGATCGGTAACGATGTAGCAAGAACGGCCCTCGATCATGTATCGAAAGTGGCACACGCCCTGATAAATAGCCGCCAGCTCACGGTCGTACGTAGAATACTTCCGCTGAGCGCTGGTTAGTTTCTTAGAGTAGAACCCTAGTGGTTGTAGGTGACCATCAATATTTTGATGAAGCGCGGCGCCAACGGCAATATCTGACGCGTCGACATAGAGAGCCAATTCGGCGTCAGCGGAAGGGTGTGCGAGCAATGTTGCATCCGTTAACTCTCTTTTGCAAAGTTCGAAAGCTTCGTCGGCAGCTGGAGTCCAAGCGATCGTTGTGCGGTCGTTCTTTTTGTTACCCTTGATGAGAACTTGAAGTTGTGATTGATATGAGCTTGAGCGTGGTAAGAACCTCTTGTAAAAGTTTACCATGGCGATGAAACTTTTAAGATCTTTTGCCATTGTGGGTTTCGGGTAATTTCGAATAGCAGCAACTTTTTCGGGCAACGGACGTATTCCTTGCGAGTTGACTAGATGACCGAGAAACTTGAGTTCGCTTTTACCAAGTTCGCACTTTCCAGGGTGAATCGCAAGATGATTTTCACGAAGTCGTTGGAAAACTGCGCGTAGATCTAGACGATGTTGTTCAAAAGAAGACGATGCGATGATAATATCGTCTATGTATGGAAACACAAAATCTAAGCCACGCAAGACTTCATTAATTAGCCTCTGGAAGGTCTGCGCAGCGTTGCATAGGCCAAAGGTCATGAAGTTAAATTCAAACAAGCCGAAGGGCGTCGTGATGGCTGTTTTGGCGATGTCGTCTTCGTGAATAGGTACCTGGTGGAAAGCTTTTTGCAAGTCTATTTTAGAAAATACAGCCTTACCTCGTAGATTGCTTGTAAAGTCGGTTAAGTATGGCAAGGGGTAGCGATCGGGCAGTGTCTGTGCATTTAGCGCGCGATAATCACCGCAAGGCCTCCAGGTTCCATCACTTTTTCTGACCATGTGCAAAGGACTTGACCAGTTGCTTCTTGATGGTCGACAAATGCCCGTTTTCATCAGAAACTCAAATTCATCGCGTGCTGCAGCCAGCTTTTCCGGTGAGAGGCGCCGTGGGCGAGAAAAAACAGGCTGGCCTGTTGTTTCGATACGGTGTTCTATTAAGGACTTCGTCGTGGAGCCATATGGTGCTATTTTTGCTAAGTCTGAGAACTCGGTTAAGAGGTCAGCAAACGGGTCGGTCGCATCAAATGTTTTGATTTCCGTGACGTTGCTCATGATTGGCGTAGTAAGTCGTGATTTTAGTCCAGTGACGTTATCGATCAGCTGGTTGCGTCGAAGATCGATGAGTAAATCAAAATAGCGTATGAAGTCTGAGCCTATGATTGCGCTTGTAACATCAGCAATCACAAAAGACCAATGAAAGTCACGGCGAAGGCCAAGATCTAGCTTGACGCGTTTTTCTCCAATGACCTTGATGGGTGAACCATTGGCCGCATACAGTAGAATTGTGGTTGGACGAACATCATAAGATTTTGCAGCGATTGGAAGGACGGATACATCGGCGCCCGTGTCGACTAGGAATGTTTTATTGGAAAGCTGATCTCGTACCTGCAAGCGAAATACGTTGCGCTTCGTGGCGGAGTCTTCGCATCCTTTCGCCACGCGCGTTGAGAGTCAGGCTGAAGGTGCTGCAGAGCTCGATGGGACAGCTTGCTGCGAGCGTCGTTTGTGGCGGCATGGACTGCGGCACTTTCGGGCGTAACGACCGTGAGTTTGGTGATACCAGCATACGTTGTATCGTGCTGAAGAATCACCTCGCGCATTGCTTGCTGGTCGTTGTCCTTCACGGCTGTGTGAACGCTGACGGAAATTTGTTTGTCTAGAATTGCGAGAAGGTGAGCGCATTGTGAACTTTTCAAATCGCTTACCCAATTCCACTACGGCGGCACGCAGTTCGTTAATTTCGTTGGGGACTGGTGCTTCTACTCTGTTGATGTGATTTGGCGCGACAGCATCAATAATTGAGTCTGCAATTTTTGTAAACTCAGCGGCTGTGCCAGATGAAGCAGCTACCACTGGCTGCGCAAATTGTGGCAAACGTTTTGTCCACAATCCCTTCAGCGCTGCTTCGCCGAGCGTATTTCCCGCTACGCGTTTCATCTCGTAGTACAATTCTGAAGGCTTTTTGTCACCAAGCGGCAGCTCAGACAACAGGCGATTGAGGCGCCGTTGTTCGCTATCAGCAAAATGTTCGATGATTTGTTGCTTAATATAGTCGAATTTGTCGTTTTGTGGCATCGATGCTATAGCTTCGGTCTAGCGCTGCCAAGACTGTTGCGGTTTTCTGCTTGTCTGCCGTAATTCCAGATGCCGTGAACCAGAAGTCCATCGTAGTGAACCAAGCTTCAATATTTGAGCTTGCCATGGGTGGAACTGGCAATCTGGCGTAGACAACCGAAATGTTGCTATGTGCTGCATTTGCTGATGGATTGGTCGAAGTAGTTTCGCCTGCTGAAGGTGCTGTGGATAAGCCGCTGTCGTTCATTTTATTAACGTTGCTTTGAATTGCGTGCGCCGCAAAAGTTTTTGCAAAATCGCGTGATTCTATTTGTAACTGTTGTTTGTTACGGTACTCGATGAACGGCTTTTTCTTCTGCCACCACGAGATCACGTCGGGGTCACCAATTTGGTATTACCTTGGAATACCCTTGAGAAAATCTCGTGGTGTTGGTTTTTTCAAGGTACAGTTTATTTAGTTCAAATTTACAATGATTGAAAAGATTTATAAAAAATGATGCGATACGAGCGCTTGTCCAAATAAGAATGAAACTTTGATTTTTAACTATGCAATTCCAAACGAAAAGCTAGCTGCTTTTTCTTTTTAAGAATGACGTAACAAAGGGAATAAATTATAGGGTGTGTCGTGATTATTTAAAAGTAAGTTAGTAGGGGGTTGCCACATATATTATATATTATATATTATATATTATATATTATATATTATATATTATATATTATATATTATATATTATATATTATATATTATATATTATATATTATATATTATATATTATATATTATATATTATATATTATATATTATATATTATATATTATATATTATATATTATATATTATATATTATATATTATTAGAGTGGTCCTTAAAATCAACATCATGATGGATCAACTTAGATCGGCTCTAAATGTGAAAAAAAAATTTTTCGAATTTTTTCAGATTTTTAAATTGACTCTCTAGTCACCCTGTACGTTGATCTTTCTGTATTCTGTTCAAATTACGATTACGGCCAAACGGATACAGCTAGATTGATAAAATTTGGTACAGACAATATTTAGAGTCATAGTCTGACTGGGGTAAAAAATGGGTACAATCGAATAATGATTTCTCCTATCTCCCATATAAGCATTTTTAAACATTTAATGGGAGGTAGGCGTTAACAATAATCACTTAGGCTCATTTTTCGTCCCAAACAGCTTAATGATATTTAAGTTTGTAACGCAGGGAAGGATCAGCGTCACTTAAGCCGTATTCTTATATTTGTTCCTCTGCTTGACCGTCTGCTTATTGAATATGTTGAGCCCTGAGTCACCCTGTTCGTCCGTTTTTCTGTAGTATGTTGAAATAACGATTACGGTCAAACGGATAAAGCTAGGTGCATGAAATTTGGTACAGATAACTTAAATATCATTGAGCTGTTTGGGACGAAAAATGAGCCTAAGTGATTATTGTTAACGCCTACCTCCCATACAATGTTTAAAAATGCTTATATGGGAGATAGGAGAAATCATTATTCGATTGTACCCATTTTTTACCCCAGTCAGACTATGATTCTAAATATTGTCTGTACCAAATTTTATCAATCTAGCTGTATCCGTTTGGCCGTAATCGTAATTTGAACAGAATACAGAAAGATCAACGTACAGGGTGACTAGAGAGTCAATTTAAAAATCTGAAAAAATTTGAAAAATTTTTTTTTGACATTTGGAGCCGATCTAAAACAATCCATCTTGGAAATTCCAAAAAAAGCCATATAAGGACCACTCTAATATATTATATATTATATATTATATATTATATATTATATATTATATATTATATATTATATATTATATATTATATATTATATATTATATATTATATATTATATATTATATATTATATATTATATATTATATATTATATATTATATATTATATATTATATATTATATATTATATATTATATATTATATATTATATATTATATATTATATATTATATATTATATATTATATATTATATATTATATATTATATATTATATATTATATATTATATATTATATATTATATATTATATATTATATATTATATATTATATATTATATATTATATATTATATATTATATATTATATATTATATATTATATATTATATATTATATATTATATATTATATATTATATATTATTTATTATTTATTATATATTATATATTATATATTATATTAATCATTACGGAGAAAATTAACGTTGAAATCACCATAAATAACCAAAAAATCATACTTAAGTACCCTACTTGCAAGATCAGTAAAAAAAGGTTCAATGCTATTGCAACGATGGGGGTTATAAACACACGATACTAGTACTTTAGTGTTTTTATCAAAGATTTCTACATTAATAAACTCACAAGTACCACTACATTTATTTACAAACCTAACATTTAAATAGGACTTACAGTAGACAGCCACACCTCCAACTCGTTTTCCACATCTTTCACTACGAAATATTTTAAAACCAATAAAAGTATAAAATGAATCAGGTATATCATGTTTAAACCATGTCTCAGATATACATATAACATCAACAGGAGAATTCTCGAAGATATATCTTGCGTAATCAAGTTTAAAATCCATTCAAACTTCTGGCGTTAAAATGAACCACATTCAAACCATTATAACGTCTACATAAAACATGAACTAAGGCCTTGTAATTATCAATAGCACCATTAGAAGAATTATTAGAAAAGAGCATGATAAAGTAACACAGAAACAGCTTCAAACATTGAATTCATGAAAATAGATAACAAGAAAGAAAAAAGATTTGATAGGTGCATGGGAAAAGATAGTTGTAAAACATATAAGATAAGGGTTAGTAAGAAGAGAAAACTTAAATATAATATATTATAATAAAAGCACAATAACATCAATTTCAGCTTAACGAACATTCTCCGATAAACAAAAAAGATAACCAGATTAATACTTTAGTTAGAGATTCCAGCGACGCAGTCGACGCTCCTAGTGTCGTAAACCAATTTGGCCTCTCCATCACTTGATGCTCTCACATAAGCACGTCCACGCAGTGAGAACGCAGCAACAAGTCGATTCTCTTGCTTCAATTTGCTTGCATACAGCATAATCGCACGGTTTCCTTTGGTTAGGCTTTCGTGAAGATAAAATTTATCTCCTCCTCCACACCCAATATCATTGAGAGTGAGCTGTCGCTTTTTGGTTTTGCGAAATGCAGCAACAGCTTTGAGCAAACAATTGCGATCATAAGAAGACGAAAGCTTAACTATGATCGCAGAATCTTTTTTGTTATTTTTAGCTCTCACTCTGAAAACGTTGTTAAGTTTTGAGGTGACATAGTTGATGGAGTAGCAAATTTTATCAAACAGACTCGCAAGGTTCTCATTTTCAGCAAAGGGAATTCCGTTAATGATGACGTCTGTTGAAGCAGCATCGTTCTCATATTTTTCTAGTTGAGATCTGAGCACACTAACCTCATCACTAAGCACTGTCGAAAGGGGGGTATTGGACGAGGTTTGACTTTGTTGTTTTTTTTTTATTTCATTTATTTCCTC
Source organism: Pherbina coryleti (assembly GCA_943735915.1). Lineage (NCBI taxonomy): Eukaryota > Metazoa > Arthropoda > Insecta > Diptera > Sciomyzidae > Pherbina > Pherbina coryleti. The sequence continues at coordinate 93,050,552 of OX030948.1, forward strand.
TTTTATTGCACCGAGCTCAGCACAAGCTATTTCCACCACAGAAACTCTCTCAATTACATTCCGCAAGGTGGATTTAATATTAGCAAGCTCAGCAGAGACTTCCCCAATCCTCTCCATTACTCTTCCTTCAGACTCCGTTATTGCCCCAGTTAGCTGTTCAACAATACTCTCACTTATAGAGTTCAGCTTAGTCTGTAAATAAGGGTCCATGAGCGAAGGTGTAGCTGGAACCGCTGAATCATCTGGACGCGAGTTGATGGCACCAAGCGGGGTCACCGGTGCTGCAAGTTTTCTAGTTGTTGTAGCACTTCGGGTGTTTTTAGCAAAATTCGACATTATAACAAACTTAAGTTCACGATATTATTATGATTATTGTTAGTTAAACAAAAATTAAAACTGCTATGCTGCCCCAAAACTGCTATGCTGCTGCTTGTGATATGAAGAAAAATTGGTGTTTTTTTTTATTAGAAAATTATAGATTTTAACGCGTTGAGTTGCAGCCGCCGAAAAAAACACGTCTATTCACTGCAGGTTGACATTCCAAAATCTCATTCCAAATATGATTGGTTCTTTACTATTGCCTTTCATATATTTTTGACAAACTTCGCAGCGATTTATTATATTTTCAATATCTTTACTTAAAAAAGGCCACAAAACCAGTTCGACGTAAGTAACAGTTTTAGTACATCTTGGCGCATACTGTCTGGGATAATAACTCTATTGTTAAAGAGTAATAAATCATTCTCACAATAAATATTGTCTCTTACTTTGTAAAAGTACCGAGCTGCTTCAGGAACTTTAGAAACATATGAAGGTCAGTTGTTTTTACAATAATATTTTACTTTTGATAGTATACTGTCTTTATTTACTTCGTTTCTAATTTGTAAGTTTCTTTGATCGCTAATATTAATTGAGTGAATGATTTATCCTCTTGAAATTCTTCGTTGTCAACATTTCTTGACAATAGATCGGCAATATGTAAATATTTTCCAGCCAAGTAGTTAATGAAAATTTTAATAATTAATTTTAATAATTTTAGGCGCATCCTTTGCAGCCTCTTGCAATATAACTTTGATAAGTCTTTTTTAAAAATTGATATTAATGGCTTGTGATCCGTATGTACTTCAACTTCCCTACCGTATACATAGAAATTAAATTTATGAAATGCGAAACAAATAGCGAGTTACTCCTTTTCAATCTGAGCAAAATTTTTTTCACATTCAGTTAAACTTCTTGAAGCAAACGCTATAGGTTCGTTGTTTTGAAGTAAGCAAAATTGGTACATTTATTTTCGCTTGGTACATAGGTACATTATTTTCTGATTTGGTACATTTTGTTAAAGTTCACAAGGTCACAAAAACCGATATTTGATAGCACTGTTGGCGTAATGTTCAGTGTTCAAAGTTATGTGCACTGGAAACTTGCATTGCATGAAGTTCTACCTTTATTCTGAGGGAAAGAAAGAGTCAAAAGTAGAAGATATAATTAAAAAGAATATGAACAACCTAGATTTTTGAGACAATTTTTGTATAAATTAAAAAATGTAATTTACAATTGTTCAAGAGTGCTCTTCAAGTGTGTGCAGGTGGAAGGAAAAACGCTAATAATGGAAAGGTACTTTTAAACACTCAAGATTTAATATCATATAAAATGAAATAAAATCTTGCTTGAATATTTCTTGCATAAGCGGCCACTTCTGACTGCGAAAGTGAAGCTGAATGCAGCAAGTAGCTGTTTACTTTTTATTGACAAATTTATTTAAACTTGTAAAATTTTATTTTAAAGTGTTGATGTTCCTTCCTAATCAAAGACTGACTTCAAAGCGAAGTTTTGTCCAGAATGGCTGCAACAATTTTCTTGGCTGCAAAACAAAAATGAGACTGCATTTTGTATCGTCTGCGAGAAATCGTTCTTGAACCACTTGCTACATTTGTACAGACATCTAAAGAGTACTTTGCATAGCCAAAAACAATGAAAAGAATACAACTGTTTTTTCCGAAAAATTTAATATATTTATATTTTCTTTTTGTCGATCGATTCGTCTTTCCGTCCCACTGTGCATAAGTTTTATAAGACTTTGAAGTCTTATCAAACGCACCTGCATCGTTGTCTTCCGCGTCAATACTTTAGTTGTATTATAAATACCCACACCCGTCTCCGCTGAGCAGTTGTCAACCCTTGTCGACGGCACTATTGTGCACTTGGGTTCCACACCAAACAAACGTATCAGCTGTTCGCGGTTTAAATAAATTTAAAGTGCAAAAGTGTAGCGATCGCGCCGGCAAATTAACAAAATTATAACATTAATAATCGAATACGTGCGCGCAGTTTGTAAAATATAAAAAAAAAATAAGTGCCGATAGTGTCGCGACACAACTGCTGCACATTTTTAAATTTAATTTGGTGTTGAGAAACTCAATCAAAGGAAGCGCTGTATCCAATGCAAAATGCACAATAAAATCTCCACTTAAAGTAACGGAATTGTATCGTAATCTTTTTTGAGTATTCGCGATACTTCTGGTGTGTACTTTATTAAATGCTCATGGATGAATTCAATAATTCCATTCACGCAGTTTGCAACTTTCTTTATCTTATTTCGGTTTTTTTTTCTGATAATACTTACATCTTTCAGCATTGGTTTTCGGCATACTTTGAAACAGCGATTGCCATCGCCTAACTCTTTCCACTCTATTACAACAACTTCAATATTTCTATGATTGTTGTAATTCGCCGAATCGGTTACAGGCGCACGTGCACCGCAACAATACAGCGTGTGTTTGTTGTTGTTTATTCTTGTCGTTGTTAGTAAATATAGCGCATGCGACCGCGTACAACTTTTGCTACGTTGAAGGTTCCTTGTTGGTAATTTTGCGTATGGTTTCGTCACCGATTGCTTTTAGTTAGTGTTTTTTATGTTACTAATTCCTTATTGTACTGTACAGTATCTAGCGAAGGTCTTATCCTGCGAAGGATGAGACCATGGTCAGAGGTGTCTGGCGGCAGGCATAAAACGCTATGGGTGATTTCCCAGACAATAATAATCGCATGGAGGTCAGTAAAGGTCAAACAAGGGTTGGGATGTCAACCCAAACGTCGGTGGAATGCGTGACTGCTACCACCGGCGGGCACGGGGAGGAGCAATCCTCTCTACGTGTCGCCAGCAGTCACACCTCCCCTATGGTTGGAGCAGGCCATAGTGGTTGCAATACTACTGCCAAGAACACCCACAGGATGGGAGCAGGTCCTGTAGGAAAGTCAGCTACTGCCGTAAATCACTCACTACGTCGCGAAGGTGCCATAGTCGAAGAAGACTCGGACCTCGGCGGCAACTCAAAAGTTGACAACAAGCCTCTTCTATCCCCCCCAGACCAGTCAGCGGGTGCCAGCTCCTCTAGAAAGGAAGGGCCCAAGACGAAGTCGAAGGAGGGATTGAAGGCGAAGGCAAACTATAAAGCGGCCCTAAAGATCTGCAGCCGGCTCTCAGGTAAGAGCAATCTAACTTCCGAAGAGAAGGAGAGGCTCACCTGGGCCGAGCATAAAGTAAAAGAGGGCCGCGAACACTTCGCAAAAAACCCACGCTTCGCAGCCTCCACCATGCAGTATGCAAACAAGGTGGAAGAAAATGCGGCACAGAAACGCCAAAGGTCGGCGGAAAGCTCCAAGGCTGATGCTCCTGCGAACAAAAAGCAGAAGCAGAAGTCGAACACGCAGCCCGGAACGGAGGAGAAAACGAAGGCGAGCGAGGTAGCCAAACGACATCTGATCGTGGCACTTATAGACCGCAGCGATCCTCAGGGGCAAATGACTCTAGATAGATGGAAATCCGTAGAGATGAAGCTTCTAGAGTCAATGTTCACGAGGATGGAAGCCTTACCTAACTCCCCAATGCCCACCTTTGATGGTGCAGGTTGGCTGAACAACGTCAAAATCCTGAAGTGTAACGACGACCCGACTCTGGAATGGGTGAAGGGAGTAGTTCCGACGCTCCAAGGACTATGGGAGGGCGCCCAGCTGGAGGTAGTTGACAGGACTAGTATCCCGTCTCTACCAAAGGCGAAAGTGCTCATCCCAAGAGTCGTCCCACCAGACTGTGCATTAAAGCTGCTGAAAAAGCAGAACCCGGACGTGCCAACCGCTGACTGGAAGGTGTTGAAAGTTGCTGAGCCTCTACCTGGTAGTGGAGGCGGGCAACAATACATCCTCCAGATCAACAAGAAGGCCGACGACATCCTATACGCACGCTATGGGAAGATGGCATGGGGTGTGGGCAGTGTGTACCTGCGCCTCAAGAAGCGCCACCCCAAAGATAACAATACCAACACGCTTGAGTCCGGAGAGGTAGAGAGAGATCTAGGTCTAGAAGCCATGACTGATGCTACCAAAGGACTCAGCATAGACGACGCAGATGGAGTAGGAGGAACGACGAGTACAGTCGACCCCGTGGAGGTGCCTAATAATGCAGTTGAAGGTCCTCCAGATCAATCTGCATAAGAGCAAACTAGAGAGCACAGAACTCCTTCTCGTACTAGAGGAAGGAGGCTACGATGTGGCTTTAGTGCAGGAGCCGTGGATAGCCTCGGGCAACACAGTCTCCGGCCTAAAGTCAAAAAACTACAACACATTCTTCGCAACAACAGTAAGTAGAACGAGAACCGCCATCCTCACAAAGAAAGGCATCCACACCTATTTAATGTCTCTTTACAGCACTGACGATCTCACAGTCGTGACACTAGAGGGCGACGAAGGCAACAAAATCCTTGTCGCGTCTTGCTACATGGCTCACGACAAACCCGCTTTAAGCTTTAATATTAGCTTCAAATATACCCCATCTCAGAAAATCTTTAGAAACCCCGCTAATGCTAACTGGAAACAGTTTAAAAGCTTAGTTGAGTCTAGGCTACCTACACCCATAAATATAATCTCAGAAGCTGATATAGAGAGCTCCCTAAAGGCCCTAACAGAATTGCTTCTCAAATCTTATAACACATGTTGTAAACCCACGCGAACGAACCGACAGACTAGACCACCTTGGTGGAACTCAGATCTTGTAGAGGAAAGACGCGACCTAAGAGATTTCTTCAAGCTAGCAAAAATAGCTGAACAAGAAGAAATATGGAGGGAATACAAAGACAAACTAAAACTCTTTAAGAAGAACGTACGCAGAGCAAAAAGGACATCTTGGAAGAACTTCTGCTCTAGCATAGAGAAGACTACTGACACAGCAAGGCTTAGGAAGCTACTCTCGAAGCAGCCTTCCGTCCAAAGCCAGCTACGCAATGATAATGGTGACTGGACAGAGAGCAATCAGGAATCACTTGAGGTGCTTCTGAATGCGCACTTTCCAGGCTGTACCGGAACTCCGTCTACGAACATAACACAGTCATGGAGGAGTAATCCGCTGCAGATTCCACACGACCTAATAACAAACGACAAAATCCAGTGGGCAATAAACTCATTCTCAAGATACAAATCTCCTGGACTGGATGGAATAGTCCCAGCCATGCTGCAAACGACCATATCAAGAGTTGTCCCATGGCTCGAAACTATATTCAAAGGCTGTATTAGGCTAAATTATGTACCCGTTGTCTGGAGGACAGCAAGAGTTGTATTCCTGCCGAAATCAGGTAGAAGCAGCCACTTGTATCCGAAAGACTACAGGCCCATAAGCCTAACGTCTTTTCTACTAAAAACACTTGAAAAACTGATAGACCTGCACCTGAGGAATGGTGCTAACCGATCCGTGCTAGCATCAAATCAGCACGCATATACGAAAGGGAAATCTGTGGAGACAGCGCTACACTCCCTAGTAGCTCCCATAGAAAAAGCCCTACACCACAAAGAATACTCACTAGGCGCATTCTTAGATATTTCTGGAGCATTCAATAATGTCTCAACATATGCAATACTCAAGGGACTTCGCGCAATAGATACACCACCAGCAATCGAGCATTGGATAAACAATTTACTAAATTGCAGAATGGTCCAAGCTAAGTGGGGTACAACAACCATGGAAAGGGAAGCACGCAGAGGAACACCCCAAGGAGGTGTTCTCTCTCCCCTACTATGGAACCTAGTTGTGAACGAACTACTAAAATACTTTGAAGGAAAAGCCCCAAAGATAACAGCGTACGCAGACGACATAAGCATTATAATTGTGGGGAAATGTCTACCAACAATAACCTCTATAATGGAAAGAACACTCAAAGAGGTACACAGATGGACTAACTCAGTCGGTCTAAGTATCAACGCTGAGAAAACCGATCTGGTGCTGTTCACAAAACGATACAAGATACCGCCGTGGACACCGCCAAAAATAAACAACATACACCTCAGTCCGAAAACACACACAAAATACCTAGGGGTAGTCTTGGACAGTAAGCTGACATGGAGACTCAATGTAAACGAGAGAGTGAAAAAGGCAAATAATGCTCTATACGCATCCAAGAAGATGCTAGGCAGTACCTGGGGCCTCTCACCCTCTCTGATGCATTGGATCTACACATCGGTAGTTCGTCCCATTCTACTCCATGGAATCATAGTGTGGTGGCCGGCAGTCAACAAATCAACATACCTCAAAACGTTGGAGAAATCCCAGCGACAGGCAGCGATCTGTATAACGGGGGCGCTAAAGACAACTCCAACTAAGGCCCTAGAAACCATTCTAAGTATGGACCCCCTGGACATACACGCTAAACTAATAGCCGGTAAAACGGCACAACGCCTTATAGCGGCTGATAAAATACAGAATCAGAACTTCGGACACTGTACAATCTTTAAAGATTTGTCAAGTCTCACGGACTATATGATCCCCCGCATTGTCACCAGATCAAGAGTACCAACTCTCGTAGGACCGAACGACTGGTGTAATGGAATCAAACAAACATAGAAGGCAGTAAACATATTTACTGACGGCTCAAAAATGCGCACAGGGGTGGGAGCGGCAGTGTACTGCGCAGAGCCCGACATAAGGCAGCCGTACAAACTGCCAGACCACTGCAGCATCTTCCAAGCAGAGGTATTTGCTATAAGGAAGGCCGCAGAATTAGCCCTCGGAATTAACACTCATCACTCTCGAATCAACATATTCGTAGACAGTCAAGCGGCGATTAAATCCATGAGTTCCGATACCATCAAGTCCAGAAATGCCCTGGCGAGCAGGGAAGCACTAGACGCTCTGTCCGACAGAAAGGAAGTGCGTATCTACTGGGTTCCGAGCCACCAGGGCATCGAAGGCAACGAGATGGCAGACGAGCTAGCAAAGGAGGGCGCCGGGCTGGGAGCAGAGCTCACTGAGCATATACCGATCCCACTACAAGAACTATACAACAACCTAGAAAAACGAACCGCACTAACAGTGAGCCACAGGTGGAAAAACACGACAACCTGCAAAATCGCCAGAACCATGTGCGAGGCACGCTGTGGAAAACGAACTACATACATCCTTGCACACCCACGGAGTGTCTGCAGAACACTAGTAGGTATTCTCACTGGCCACTGCATGGTGGGAGCCCACGCAAAGAAGATGGGCATCACCATGGATGAAAGCTGCAGGAAGTGTATGGAACCAGGCACCGTAGAGACCCTGGAACACCTACTATGCACATGCCCCGCAATACTCAGAACAAGACATAAACTCTTAGGCTCTCCGACGTTCTCGTCACTAAAAGAAGTAGCCAAAATCCCTCTTGAATCCCTTCTAAAATTCGTGAACACGACGCAAATTCTTAATAAATTCTCCTGACCCACTCAGCCTCCACCTAACCGGTACCACTAAGGACCTGTATGGTCTATGTGAGACCTCTGCAAGAGGCGACCGGCCTAACCTAACCTAATTCCTTATTGTACTACGTATCTAACGATTTGTTGTTGTTTTAGGTTTTTTTTTTTTGTAATTGTTGTTGCACTCTTCAAAAATCACTCTTTGGCAATCCCTGCTTTGAAATGTTTTATTAATAACATTAAACGACGAAATTATGCTATTGTTATCTTGCAAACTACGAAAACAATTGACAGGAGTTGGGAGAATACGAAGTAACGCGCAAAGAGGAGACGCGTTAAATTCGTTTGTAGCGCCTTTTAAGTTTTGGACTCAAAATTTGTCCGACAGTTCAACAGCTACTGCAACGTTACAAATGCTGGTTTGTGTACATAGCGAAGCGTGATTTAGTTATCGTACAGGTTTAGTACTTTTTTGGTTTGGTACCGATTGGTTTGTGTACACAAACAAATTTCAAATTTCAATTTTAAGCGTTGCAGTAGCTATTGATCTGTAAAATTAAGTGCCCCTAGGATAATTTTGGTGTCTACTCTTAGTACTCTTGTTAAAATTTCTTTTTTCGTGTGATTTTTTCGTTTCATCGAGTATCAAATCAAAACGGTGCTAAAGAAGTTTCACTTCAAAAAAAGGTTTTTTATTACTTAGTCTCGGGACTTATTGGAACCTTATTGTTATTAACCTTAAACCCGTTTATCGGGTAATATTGACCCGAGGCACTTTTCATTTGCATAAAAAACATATTAAACATCAAAAATTAAAAAAAAAAAAATACCATTTCATTTGTTGAACTTTTATCTTTGTAACCATAGTGAAAAAATTGTACATATGTGACATATGTGCATTGCAGAGACAAAAAACTGACATGTGCACTATACGTTTATCTGGGTCAAAATGACCCGATATTTTCTACCATACGATTTGTATGAAGGATCAGTTTTTGTAATACTTTTTTCACTACTTTTTGCTGTTGTGCAATCCTTTCTAAATTTTTTCCAACTATGAGTACATTGGAAGTGAGAGATAGCATTATTTTGTCGTTGGCGTATGTGCTTTTCATACTTATGTACACTTATACGTATGAAAACATTCCTTTTAAATGGATTTGTTGTGCATGTGCAGTGTTCTCTTTTGTGTTGTCTTTTAGTATTTCCGTTATATCATGCTTAAAATCAATTGGAAAAGCGATGCAACACTCCAACGAAACAATCAATAAGGCCGTGTGCTACTCGGAAACTTTTCACTCGTGGTAGAAAAGAAGTTACTGACTTGAATACAATTGCTGTCGAAATATAACTGTAATTTTTACTGTGCCAAAACGACGATGAAATTTTGACAGCTAGAAATTTTGACGTTTTAGATTTCGGTAGTGTTGTAGGGCAAGAATTTAATTTAATTTGCAACATTTTTAATATATACTTGGTTGCTATGCTTTCGGAAGCAAACAGTTTCTTTTTTCTATTTTTGCTTGTAAAGGGTGTCTTTTTTAGAGGTATAGAACTTCGAATTGAAATAAAACACAAGAAAATTGCTTTAATGTCCATCAATTTGGCTTTATTGGAAGGATAATTTTATGCCATTAATGTTTAAATATGATTTCGGGCATGTGGCCGCCGCGGCTGGCTCGAATAAAGCCAATTCTACAGGTCCAATTTTCAACCACTTTTTCGAGCATATGGGGCCGTATGTCGGCAATAACGCCACGAATGTTGGCCTCCAAGTCCCCTAACGTTTCTGGTTTGTTGGCGTAGACGAGCGACTTCACATATCCCCAAAGAAAATAATCCAATGGTGTCAAATCACACGATCTTGGTGGCCAATTGACAGGTCCATTCCGCGAAATTATGCGCTCATCGAATGTTTCCTTCAATAAATCGATTGTGACGTGCGCTGTATGGCATGTAGCGCCGTCTTGTTGGAACCACAACTCATCCACATTCATGCCATCCAATTCGGGAACAAAATAGTCGGTTATCATGGCTCTATACCGGTCTCCATTAACGGTAACTGACTCTCCAGCATTATTTCGGAAGAAGTATGGCCCAATGACTCCACCAGCCCATAGAGCACACCAAACAGTCAGTTTTTGTGGATGTAATGGCGTCTCAAGGATCTCATGTGGATTCTCTTCACTCCAAATGCGGCAATTTTGCTTGTTGACGTAGCCATTCAACCAAAAATGAGCCTCATCACTGAACAAAATTTTGCGATGAAAATCAACATCGAGATCAATCTCATTTTTGGCCCATTTGCAAGCGTTGTTCTTTTGTCAACCTGTTCATGATGAAATGGCAAACCAAACTGAACATAAATGACATTAGAGTTGCCAGATTTGACCACAAAATGCCAGTTTTATCTCTATTCGAAAAACAAACCCCTAAAAAAAAACCCTTTATGTGTGACTGTTTACAGCTACAGGCGCGATATCGCAAAAACAAACAAAAACTGGAAAAGAATTCAGTATTTTAGCAATACGTGTAGAAACAGCTACAAACGTTTACAGCATAGGGGTGTGAATATTTAAAGTAAATTATAAAAAACCAATGTTTTTCTTTTTGGTACTCTTAGCCCACATAAAATTTTTGTCCGAACGCAGGCCTCCCTTTTTTTTATTTTCATCATATCATTGGTATTAAAAGACTGATCATATTGAATGGCATATCGATGTTTTTGTCTGAAAGAGACCAATTATTTTTTCTCCAAAATAAAAAAAAAATATTCCTACAAGTCCTTGGAAGGTCTTAAATTGATTTTGAGGAATTTTAAAGCTCGTAAAAGAATAAAAAATCTGTAACGCCAATGCCTTAAGAGGTATCAACACTATTTTAGTTGTGATTTATTAAATATACAATGTATTATTATTTTATTTTTTCACATTCTTGCAATAACTCCTCCTTTGTAACCGGTGTTGGTAGGTGTGCCGTCGCAACTTATTGCAATTAAGTGATCCATGCTATAATTTTATTTATTCAAACATTCCACGATGCTCCTCTGAACACCTACTGCAGTGCTGTCAGCGAGCCTAGCATAGCCGATGAATTTTGAATTTGGATCTTTCACAATGGTGACATGTTTTTCATTCACAACAACGTTACGCGTCACATTTGCCTCCGTGACTCTTTTTAAAGTTGACTCTTTTTTCCCATCAAACGAAATACACGTTAGCAAATCAAATTATCACGCTGCTAAAACCTCTTTTCGAATTTGACACGTTCTCTGAATACTTTATTTTTTGTAATGATAAGCCCATCCAAGAATTGAGTTATTTTTTCTGCTGTTTGGGAAAATAACTCCTCTTCAGCTTTTGCAGCAATCGACAATTGTAAATTAACATGGTCCCAAGCAGTGCACCAAAGCGAACTGATGTGTCGCTGCGATCCCAAGCAGAACTATAATTTCGCAGTGATATGTCTGTCACTGCAAAATTTTTTTGTATCGTATGTGATTCGCTTACGTTTTGTTCAAATTCCTCTTCGTCCTCGCTATCTGGCTCGTACCCAACGCTGGCAGACTACACCGCATTCGAAGTTGCAGCATCTGACCTTACTTCTACAGTGGCAGTTCTCATCGACACTGTTTCATAGACATCATCTAATGCCATTGATTGTGGACCGCACTGATCAATAAAGACAATTTTTTGCTGCGTCTGGAATTTTATTTGAAGTGTTGCAACTGCACGAATTGTTGCTTTCAATGTCACACTGCAACGCGATATTTTAAACAATTTATTCCAAGCATTCACCTTATATCTCAATCGATTTTTAAAAATTGCATAATAGGTATTCACAAGTACATCAATACGTTTCCGAACCTCCGCTAGAGTTATAATTGGTATGCCGGCGGTGCCACAAAACGGTTAAAAGCTTCTTGTTTAAAAACATCCAAATTTAGACTTTTATCAATGTTATGCCGCAGATACAATAAAAAATCTTTAACATTATACTATTCATACATTATAATAACATGAAAGCATTGGCGTTACAGATTTTTATTCTGAAAAATTTTTTAAAAATAGTTCTGCTGGAAATATCGATATACCTTCTGAGCAAAAGATTAAAAATAAATAAATAACTGGCCATTTATGCCCTTGAAAGGACTTTAACCTAGCTTCTTATGATCAATTGTGCTGTGCGTGTTATTAAGTTTGTACACAGTTAACCGAGAACAGGACAGGCTTAACGCCGACTCCGAACGGCGATGAACGGAATGATCTTGTTCTCAAGAAGCTTTACATGGCATTTTGATTACGCTCTGAGGTTTGGCATTGTCTGCAGAGAGGTGGCGGCCGTACGGAAAAATTATTTTAATTCAAATGATTTTCTGTCGCTGCTGGGGTTCGAACCCGGGTCTCCAGGTTCGTTGACATAGCGGCCACGCACTTTAACCAACTACGCCACGGACGCCACGGAGCAAAAGATTAATGATATTTAAAGAGCTTTATTCTATTTTATATTAGGATGGTACATTAGGATGGTAGAAACTGAGATCTGGAGGGTAAGTACTAGAACGGTGCACCTAAGGTCAATGACCTCTATAGAGGTCATATTGGTCTCCTTGAGACAAAAGCATTAATTGTCAAAGCGCGACCATTACATTCGGTCAAAAAAAATTTTTTTTTGTAATTGTCTTTCAAAAATGTGTCATATTCGCTGGTAAACAGCGCACGTTTTTTTTGAGGTACGGTCTAATATACATATATATATATAATTAGGAAAAAATAAAACAAAACATACATTATCAGGCATCTGATGGAAATCGTACGAATTCAAAACGCAAACGATATTACATATCTACGAATTTGTTTTACGTGTTAAATTTGTTTAAATTCGTTAAAATTCATTAAATTAAATTCGAGTGAAATTGAACTTCACAAATTTGTGCAAAACTGTGAAAAATTTTAAAAATTAGTGTACTTCAAAGACAGGTCAAATCGGTTTCACTAGCTATTTCGTACGAAAACGATTTCTATCACATGCCCGTATACTTAATATATTCCTACTTTTCCTAATTAGGAAAAAAATAAAACAACATATTAATTTCCTAATTATATTATTATAATATTTTCCTAATTAGGAAAAAAATTAATTAGGAATATATTCCTACTTAGCAATTGAAAAAAACAATTATTCATAATTCAACTTGTTAATTCTTCTTAAAAACATATGTATATCTATATAAATTAAAATCAAATGTCGTTCGTTGGTAATTGCATCAGTTGAGAACGGCAGGACCGATTTGGATAATTTTGTTTTTAAATGTTCGTAATAATCCAACTTAGGTTTTTACGGAAAGAACAATTGATCACGCCCACTTTTACGCCCATTTTTTTGATTTATCTAAAATCGGAAAACGGACGATTTGGCTAATTTATGTTTTAAATGTTCGTAGTAATCCATTTTAAGTTTACTGAAGAAAAATTGACCACGCCCACTTTTACGCCCACTTTTTTATATACAGGAGTTTTTGTGAGTAACTATGCAATAGACTCCTAAACTATTCATCCGATTGGCATTAACATTTGTGTATAGAAGTTTTTTGGTACGGTGCGTCAATCAATTTTGATCCACCTTGAATTGAACACCAGAAGGCGCTGTAGTACAAATTTTTTACAAAACTGCCTGAAACTCACCTAGACCTGCCTAGACAGTGGTTTTCATGTACGTTGAGTGTTTTGCTGCTATCTTTTGTGACCCATATTGAACACCAGAGGGCACTGTAGTACAAATTTTTTGCAAAACCTCCTAAAACTTTCAAACCGCTCATGCAATTAGAATGAAAATTGGTAAACAGTGGTTTTCAGGTACGGTGAGTTTTTTTAGCACTATTCTCTTTGATCCACATTGGAGACCAGATTGCGAATTATTTACAATATCGCCCAAAACTACAATAGGCAGATTTGTAGTTGTTTTTTTAGGTTACATATGCAAATATTAACAAAAAAAATTTTTTCTTAGATTTAGTAAAATTAAAAAATTTCCGTTATTTTCATACCAAAAATACTTTTAGAAGCGATATTCTTCCTCTTAGCAAAACCGGTGCACCAAGATTTGATTAATAAAGATTTTACGTTTAACATAAAAAAAGCTCCGTCAATTTGACACAAAAAATATGAACATATCTTGAAAACTATGAAAAATTTTAGTACAACGATATATTTGTTGCATTAAGTTGCTCAAAAATGAGAAAAAAAAATCCGAAATGTAATTTTGTGATGCTTTTATACATTTTGTTAAAATTTTTTTTGTCTTAAATGTTCATCAAAATACTATGAAAGTCGTATTGCAAAAATACCGTTAGTTGAGTATATATATTTTAAATACTTTTTCAAAAAAGGTCTGAAATATTGGAGTTTTCCTCAAAAAAAGGCTCAGAAATTGTTTTTGTTGTTAAAATAATTTAAATTCAAATTCGCAAATTTTCAACTCCATTTAAAAATTAGAACATTTATAGGAACTATTTTTTCTATTTTACGCAAAAATTAAAAACCATTTTTGTGATTTAAAAAGCAAATTGGAAATTTTTTTCCAATATGGTGTTTTTATATTTTTGAAAAAATATACAAGCAAAAAAATTAATTGTGGCGTCCGTGGCGTAGTTGGTTAAAGTGCGTGGCCGCTATGTCAACGAACTTTGGAAACCCAGGTTCGAATCCCAGCAGCGACAGAAAATTATTTGAATTAAAATAATTTTTCTGTACGGCCGCCACCTCTCTGCAGACAATGGCAAACCTCAGAGAGTAATCAAATTGCCATGTAAAGCTTCTTGAGAACGAGAACATTCCGTTCATCGCCGTTCGGAGTCGGCGTTAAGCATGTAGGTCCGGTTCTCGGTCAATTGTGTACAAACTTAATAACACGCACAACACAATTGATCATAAGAAGCTAGGTCAAAGTCCTTTCAAGGGCTGAAATGGCCAGTTATTTATTTTTTTTTTTTTTTTTAAAAATTAATTTATTAGAAAAAAATGATCTTAGTATCTCTTACCAATCAAAAGTTATAGCCAATAATCTTTATCCAAAATATATATACAAAAAGCAAAACGCTGTCTGTGTGATGGCTGAAAACTTCAAAATTACTGAGCCGATAGAGCTGAAATTTTGGCAGTACATTTTTTTCAAGTACGAGATGGCTTAAATTTCTGTCACACCCCCTTTTACCGCCCAAAAATCAATAAAAATGCTATATTTCCTACGGTTTTCGTCGATTTGGCTACATTTTGATAATTTAGTTTGTATGCTCACTGTCGGCAACTGTACTAAAACTGGGTAATGTCCATCTACTAGAAAACTGGGATGGGCATTATATAAGGGGGTGTGGCTCCGCCCATACAATTTGTATTATCGAATAGCTTTGAAAGTAAAAGTAGCAGTACTTACATACAAACTCAAAATGGATTTACTATTTGGTAATCTCCTGCTACTGGGAAACTGTAACGGTCAGTGGAAAATGACAGTGGTGTCAAACTATGAGTTTAAGAAAAGTTTTGAAAACACCTATTATGTTCCCATATAGTTACAGGGTGCAGCAACGCGCGCCGGGGAAAGGCTAGTTTACTATACATTCTTATAAAAAAAATCTTTTGTATGAACTACAATTTATATTACACAAAACAAAAAACCAGGGATCGTAACTTTTATGACTCTTTCCAAAAAATGAATAAATAATAGTTATTTATTGACCGATTATTTTTTTGGTCAAAAATAAAAGTTAAAGTTTGGCTTTTATTTTGTTGGCCAAAAATAACAGTTGAAATTTGACTTTTATTTATGCGGTCAAAAATAACAGTTAAAATTTTACTTTTATTTTTGAGTCAGAAACAAGAGTTAAAATTTGAGTTTTATTTTTTTCTATTAAAAATGATGGTAAGAAATTCGACAATGATTTCTGTATTAATTACTAGCTTACCCGGCACACGTTGATTTGCACCCGAAAATATGCTAATGAGTACAAGTATTTTACATATTTCATTGAGTATGGATAGGGTAGAGAACAACAAGTAACTCTGGTATGATTTGAGTATCCGATTTCTGTCGGATACTTATTGCAGTTCTCTGATGTGTAGTGATTCGACAAACAACAGCGACAGGGAAAGCAATGTGTAGTGATAAGCCAAACAAAGGTAGAGAAGAGTAGAATGAATAGAATTTATGCTTTTGTTATTTGTCAACTATTAACCGAAAAAATAAAAGTAAAGTTTTAACTGTTATTTTTGACCGTAAAAATTAAAGTCAAATTTCAACTTTTATTTTTGACGAAAAAAAATCGGCAACTTTTATTTTTTGGACCTTTTTAAAAGAGTCAAATAATTAAAAAGCTTTTAAGATTATTATTCCTTAGCTAACAAGCATCCCACTGCCTTACTCAAATATCGAATAGACATATTTTTTCCGCCTGACTTTTTGAATTGAAATTTCGACCGTTATTTTCGGTCCCTGCAAAAACACAAAGCAAATCAAAAATCACAATAATAAAAAACACATATACATATATATATTAGATACATTCACATTTATATGGATTTTACTAAAGTGTTTCTGATTCTCCGTACGAAAACTGATCTAATTTAAGCGAATATGTTTAAATTAAATACATTACATAAGCGAATATGCTTAAATTACCAAAACAACGCTCAAGTGTTTCGATCTACAACGCCGGCGACAACAAAAACAAAGTAAAACGAGTAAACTGTTTGGGTGCATCGGTATCATCTTGCACGGTTAGCATTTTAGCGTTCATTTACCTACCCTAATTACTGCGCTGCTTTTCATAGTGCAATGTATGCAATTGCGTAACACGCAGAGAATACGCGATCGCGTATTATTAAGCGGAAGTTAAAACGAATACTTTTACATAATGAGGCATTTGTTAATTTTTCATATTTATGTAAATGATATGTAGATTTTCGATTGGTTGATATTGATAATAATTTCCAATTATTGGAATTTAGCAACGCCCTCAGCAAACTTATGATTTATGTATAAATACCGCTGTCCTGCGTAGAAACGAGGAGAGCTAATAGACTGAGCAACTAAAGTTTACAAAAGGTCGCAGCCTCGTCGAGACAGCGGGCCTTGTAATAAACTAAAAAAATAAATAATTCACAAAAGGTCGTAGCGTCGCCTAGACAGCGAGCCTTTTAAATTAAACATTTTTTAAATAAAAATCAAGTCTTTTTTTACTTTTCAAGTATGTTTTGACCGCACAACATTGCTCTGTACACCTCGACCACACCAAAGGCCACCGAAGAAAGTCGAAAAGAACAAAATTATTTAATTTGAAATAAAAACCATTCCAATTTAAAACGTTATAAGAATTTTATAACTTATTAGGTGCGTCCGTACATTGCTAAGGTTAAAAGAGAACTGAAAAAACTGAAACTTAATGTTATATACAAAAGATGAAAATGAAATATAAACTTAGAACAGTTAAAAGAATACATAGAGAGAAATAAGAATGCTGTTGTTGCGCCTGGAATAAGCACGTTGTTGTTGCACATTGTTGCGACTGAACATGCCGGCCACCTTAAACTGTACTAATGTACTTTTAATTATTAGCAGGAAGAGGATATAGGTTGACTACGGCTCGTTTGTAGATCCCACATTGTGTCTTCACTTCGGCTACGCGATGAATTCCGTCTCGTCCAGGGATTTTTGAAAGAACCCTGGCCAACGACCATTTGTATTGTGGAAGATTATCTTCTCGTACCAAAACAAGCATACCTGGCTGTATACCGGCACCTTGCGTTGTCGACTTATGACGCTGCTGGAGCAGATGAAGATAATCGTTCAACCACCTTCGCCAAAAAAACTGTTGTAGCTGCTGAAGCCGTTGAAATCGAGCCAACCGATTATAATTGACATCAGTTAATTTTGGCTCAGAAAATGATGTAAGCGGTTCTCCGATCAGGAAGTGCCCTGGTGTCAGTGCTTCCATCTCTGACAGATCCGAGGAAAGTGGCATTATTGGACGGGAATTCAGAATTGCCTCGATTTGCAATGATGGTAGACAATTTCTCAAATGAAAGTGCTGCGTTGGCTAATACTCTGAGTAAATGATGTTTTGCCTGCTTCACCGCAGCCTCCCAGAAGCCTCCGAAATGGGGCGATCTTGGAGGGATTGTGCGCCTTTCTATTCGATGCTGTTGAGAAAATTCGATTTGAAATATTGGCTCAGCTCGGCGAGTTCATTTATAGCGCTAATAAATTTGGTGGCATTGTCACAAAAAATTCTTGCGCATAGACCTCTGCGTGCAGTGAAACGACGTAGCGCTACGATAAATGCGGCAGACCTTTGTCGTGAAGCACACAAACATAACCCCATAAGCCTTAACTGGAGGTCTTCCACGAATTTGCGATTGAACAGGTACTGGACCGCAGAAGTTTATTCAATAGTCGAAAATGCACGTCCTAGTTGAACACGTTCTTTCGGAAGGCTGCCCATGAGCGGATATTGTTTTGTCGACTTAGTACGAAAACATCGGATGCATCGATGTACAGCATTGCAGCACAAGTATTTTCCATCAATAGGCCAATAGCGTTGCCGCAACATTGAGAGCAGTATTTGCGGGCCAGCGTGCATGTATCTGTAATGGTAGGATGAAATTAAAATTTTTGTTAGATTAGAATTTTTTGGTAAAATCATGGGATGTTTGGAGCTGTAGGGCAAACTGCTGTTTTGGAGACGTCCGCCGACTCGGATCAGTCCATCAGTGTCCAGAAATGGATTTAAGCTTTTATTTCGGCTATTTTTGTCTATATTGCTGCTTTTTGAAATTGTTTTGTACTCTGCTGTGAGATGGCTGCGCTGAGCGAATTAAGGTTTAAAGAGCTGCGTCATATTCCGCTATGGTAAAGGGGCCCTTAGTTCGGCTTTCTGCTGACTTTCTGGCGTTGTTGGCAAATTTGAGGCAATAAGCGAATATGCGCTCAGGTCGTGGCGTCCGTGGCGTAGTTGGTTAAAGTGCGTGGCCGCTATGTCAAAGAACCTGTAGACCCAGGTTCGATCCCCAGCAGCGACAGAAAATTATTTGAATTAAAATAATTTTTCTGTACGGTCGCCACCTCTCTGCAGACAATGGCAAACCTCAGAGAGTAATCAAAATGCCATGTAAAGCTTCTTGAGAACGAGAACATTATTCCGTTCATCGCCGTTCGGAGTCGGCGTTAAGCATGTAGGTCCAGTTCTCGGTCAATTGTGTACAAACTTAATAACACGCACAACACATTTGATCATAAGAAGCTAGGTCAAAGTCCTTTCAAGGGCTAAAATGGCCAGTTATTTATTTTCTATTTTTACATAAATTCTGGGCCATTTCCCCACAATGGCGATTTTATAAACTGATCAGGCATAGCGCCGCGAGAGATGATATCTGCAGGATTTTCGTTTGTGTGGACGCATCCCCATTCCTCGATTCGAGTGACCTCCTGGATTTTAGCAACTCTGTTTGTCACGAAAGTTGTTCACGTATATGAAGGCTGTGCGATCCAGGCCGGCACAATCTTGGAGTGGGTGTAATAAAATTGATCATTTACTGCATTTGGAAGAATATTGAGTATACTTTCTGCCAGTTCAGCCATAAGCAGTGCCGCCTGTAGTTTAAGTTATGCTATTGAAGTTGATGTTGTTGGAGCCACCCGTGATTTCGAGCAAATTAGCTACACAGTAACGTCATTGTTTTCGCCGATACTGTGTAAGTAGCAACATGCACCGTATGCCGATTCACTGCTGTCAGCGAACGAATGAAGCTCCATAGATTTTGGTACGTTGGAAAGTACAAGTCTTGGAATTCGAACTGAATTAAGAGTCTCCAGCTGCTGAACGTAATTATTCCAACGCTGCTCATAGCAGTAGTCCGGCAGTAGTTGGTCCCACGGCAATTTAAGCTTCCACAGTTGCTGCATGAAGATTTTTCCCAAAACTACTACAGGGCCAATCAGGTAAAGTGGGTCGAAAATTCTTCCGAGATCTAATAGCACAGCTCGTTCTGTGGTTGTTGCTGGCTGTTCGAAGGCAAAGTGCTATGCAAATTAATCTGCAGTTGGATGCTAAATTAAGCCCAATGTTTTTATGACGTCGTTGTCACCAATTCTGAATAATGGCTTCTGCTGTTCTGGAATGAATTTCAATAAATCTGGGTTATTAGAACAATACTTGCGCAATTCAAATTGAGCTGATATTAGCAATGTTTGTAGGTCTGCTAAAAGAGATGCTGCTTGTTCCATGGTATTTTTTCCAGTCATGATGTCGTCGATATATGTTTCTTTCAGCATCGCGGTTGATGCCAGCGGGAATTTTTTCTTCTCGTCTTCAGCTAATTGTGTAAGGCATCGTATTGCTAAGTAAGAGGCAGCAGCAGTGCCGTAGGGGACTGTATTGAGTTGGTAAACGCCGAGCTGCCTAAGCGGATATTTTCTCCAGAGAATCAACTGATAGCGACGATCCAGTTGGTTTACATCTACATTTGCTTGATGTCTGCTGTAACAACATAGCGATACGTTCGGAATCGTGTGATAATAGTGGATAGATCAGATTGCACTGTAGGTCCAGCCATGAGAATATCATTTAGTGACGTATTATTTGTTGTTTTTGCCGATGCGTCGAACACAACGCGTAGCTTTGTTGTTGAGCTTTCGGATTTTATGACGCAATGGTGCGGTAAAAAGCACTCGTTAGTTGCCATGTAGTAGTTTGCATCTTCCAATCGAGTCATGTGATGAAGAGTTTCGTACTCCGTCATAAACTGAGCATGTTGTTATTGTAATGAGGGATTTTTGACTAACCTGCGTTCCAGTGAGAGAAATCTACGCTTTGCTGCTATGAACGATTCTCCCAAAGACGTAGGTGGTTCTTTGCATCTGCCTGTTGCCGACCGGTGCACTGTGGAAGAAAAATGCGCTTCGCAGAGCCTCTCTTCTACCGTCATGGGTTTTGTGAGAGCGGTGTGTGCTTCTATTTCCCAAAAGCATTTAAGCAACATTTCTAAAGAGGGAGTCAACGATGTTGAGCTTTTACTGCACTTACTTAGCGAAACTTACTTTTTTCGCTTCAGCTACTCTGCCAGTGACGATATAACCCAATTGTCTGTTTTGGAGAGTTGGAAGTTTATCACCCAGACGAACTTGCTCATGAATCAGCAGATCGATGTAAATCTCAGCTCCTAGCAACATATCAAGCTTTTGTGATTTAAAAAAGGTGGGATCACCTAAGTGAATTTCTGTAGGGATGTTCCAATTGGATATGTTGAATTGATACGCCGGTTGGGGCTCACTAATACGTGGTAGCACAAGAAAATTTAATTCAGATGAGTAGTTTGACGTGTTAGAATGTATTACAGTTGTAATGGAGTGGCGTACTGTTGTGTTGGTGTGACCGATGCCGCTTATTTCTGTTTGGGCAGTTTGACGCCTTATGCCTAGTTGCACTGCAAGTCGCTCAGAGACAAAGTTTAGTTGTGAGCCAGAATGCAACAGTGCTCTGCAAAGAATTAGCTCTCCCCAGTTATTCAATACTTTAATAAGCGCAGTAGCTAATAATATAGTAACAGGTGTTGTTGGTGTGTTGCTGTCGCAAGCAGGCAGTAAGACTAATGTACATAGTGGTGTTGTTGTTGTGTTGCTGTGCAACGGGTAGTTTTTTTTTGTGACTCTAAGTATATCCGAAAAAAATAAGAACAAAAACCTACTCAATCCATATCGCACGCAACCCGACCTATACTCACTTCTACGAAGCTGCAATGCGGCGGCTCAAATGAATATGAGTATCCTTAATCACGAGTCGGATCGGGTAAAGTTCGGGTTTTTCTGTTCATTAATACTTATGGTTGTTGTCGTCTTGTTGATACTTATTCTACTTACCCAAACACTCATGATCGACGCAAATACTCAAATCACTCGGGTCATTCTGCCACTGATATAAAGCAGAGCACAGTAGAGCGCAGCAGTGAGAATGAATGAGTTTTTTTGTATTTGCTTTGTGCTTTTTTTTCCTGAGCACTTAGTTCGAAACATAAAAACACTTTTTCGTCTTGTGTTGTTTTTTCTTTTTGTTTATGCAGTGCTATGTGTTGTTTTTTTGTTTTTATCTTACGAAAACATTAACAACGAAACACTAACAACGAAATAAAATACCAATAACAAATTTGCAGCAAAAAACTCGAACCAAATATTCAAGCGTTAGCTTTTACTTATTTTCGCTTAGAGACGTTGGCAGAGAAAAAGCAGTACTCAGAGTACACTCAAAATATACTCGGATAAAGCGCCTTTTCAAGACTCTAACTCGACGCACTCATTGAATACGAATCTAAGTGCTTCGGGTCACGGTCAAGTATCTCGAGTATGATTTGAGTATCCGATTTCTATCGAATACTCATTGCAATTCTCTGATACATAGTGGCGTTGTTGTTGTTGCTGCTGAAGCAGACTGCTAGGAGAGAAAAAATGCGCTTGAGTTGCTGTTCAATGCTGTTGAGTTATTTGCAGCTGATTGACATTTCGTTTTGGCAATGTTTTTGTGAATAACTGGTTTGCTGCCTGTGAGCACGTTGTTTTTGTAAAATGAATTATTATGAAGTAACGTGTGATGGTTACAATTGCATGTTTTACATTTCTCAGTAGCACAATTCATATGCGTATGACCTGTTTTAAAACAGTTATAGAGTTCCCTCTCGTTAATCGACTCAACCCGTTGTTTGAGACTGAGCGCGAGAAATTGTCGGCAGCGATAAATGAGATGATTAGTAACACTGCAAAATCTGCAATTTCGTTGCGGCCTTGGAATTTCAGAAGCTATGAACGAGGAACGCTGTGGAAACGGTCGAAATTGTTTTTGGTTTTTGTTATGCGCAACCTGCGCAATGATTGCAGCGTCTTTCAAGAAATTTAAAAAGCTCATTCAGAGGGGGCATTCCATTTGTCAAGTGTGCCGTTGTCCAGCTTAGTCAGAATCAATTCAATAATTAAGTCATCCCAATGTACAACAGGTCTGCCCAGCGAAGTCAATGCTCGTCAGTGGATGCTTACTGTGTCAAGTAAATCCCGTAGAGCTGATGATGTCAATTTAGTGGAAATCGAAGAAATATTGAACAGCTGTCGGATATGTTCTCGTACGATAATATTGCGTTTCTGGTACCTCTTGACAAGCAGATTTAGAGCCACATTGTAGTTCTCAGGTGTAACTTCAATCGACTGAATGCGTCGCAGTGCTTCTTCTTTTAATGATGACTAGAGATAATGGAATCGCTTTAAATTTTCGAGGGCATCGTTGCGATGAACAAGTGATGAGAAGGTTTCGTAGTACGAAGTCCACTGCGTGTAGTCACCTGAAAAGGTTGGCAGCGGAATCTGGGGCAATTTAAGCGCATTTCGCCCGTTTTGATTTACACTTTCATCTGGATCAGATTTTTGTTTGAAGTCAACGATTGCTGTTAGAAAAGTTGGCCGTAGTGTAAAATATAGCTCCTCAAAATCTGCACGCACTGAACCCATACTGTCAGGAGCCTCTGATTCTTCAATAGCAGATTGATGTTGTTGAAAATCTTAATAGTATTTTTCAAGAGCTTGCAAGCGAGTTTCAAGTTCTGCAATCGATGCGATTGCCAATTTCGAATCAAAAGTCCTTGACGCGTAGTTGTTGCGCAATCAGCGTATTGCGATTTATTTTTAATTTAGCAATTTGTGCTTCTGTCATTATTTCACTAATTGGTTATTTAATAATGTTTTGCAGTAAATTGCTTCTTTGACCGTTATAGGCAAGTTATTAATAGACGAATATCGTTTCAGTCCGATAGCACTATCGCACCGCCTGGGCTTATTGTTAATATGATGCAATGATCACGCACCCAATAAACTCGCAATGCATTAAAAAGTCAGAAATTATTTTGTGAATGTCTTATAATGTTTGCTGTTAGTGATCCCTAATTTCCCTATCTGGGGACTAGGGTACTTTGGCCACAAGGCCTTTCAATCTTAGCCACAAGGCTTTTTTTCATATGCTGCCACAAAGGCAGAGCTTCAATATATCTAAATGTTGATCAAGCCACAAGGCTTGTTTTTTAATATTAGAAAGACTTCAGTTGTTTGAGTTGATTTTAAGATTAGTCTTACTTATTGCGTGTTATTAAGTTTGTACACAATTGACCGAGAAATGGACCTACAGGCTTAACGCCGACTCCGAACGGCGATGAACGGAATAATGTATTCGTTCTCAAGAAGCTTAACATGGCATTATTATTACTCTCTGAGGTTTGCCATTGTCTGCAGAGAGGTGGCGACCGTACAGAAAAATTATTTTAATTCAAATAATTTTCTGTCGCTGCTGGGGTTCGAACCTGGTTCTCCAGATTCTTTGACATAGCGGCCACGCACTTTAACCAACTACGCCACGGACGCCACAACTCGGGTGTATATAACAAAATATTTGAGTGAAAAGTGACAATATTTTCTTTTCACTCAACGTAACATTTTCTACTCAATAAATTTTTAATATAACTTAAATGTTACAATTTTTATGTATCAACTTACTATTACGTTTTACATAAGTGTCTGTTTGTAATTATATCTATCACGACCTACTTACAGGTTTCAAACTCCAGTGACTACCTTTCGGCAGCGATCTGTTTGTGCAATGCATAACATAAATCATGCCGCTAGTAGTACTTCAAGTACTTCATGTGCTTCATGCTTTGGTTTCGCTGTATGCAGTGAGACCAACGTAGAGCGTTTGTAGCGTTGTGTGTTTATGTTATTGTTGAGATAGGTTAGTGCTAGCCACATGTGCACTACATCCTTCCCCTTTTAAAAATGAATAATGTTTATTTATAATTCTTTAATATGAATAAAGATTATTTTGAAGGTGATTTTAATTTAATTATTTATTTTTTTATATTTTTTTAGATGTGAATAGTAAGTATTTTATTTGAATTCTTATATTTTAACATTGATTTTTATATTTATTTTAACTTAATGTTCTTGATAATACTATATGTTTTGTTATCTAATTTTATTACACTATTTGGACCTTTTCTTTCAACTATTTCATATGGACCCTTAAATGGCCTATCAAACTTTTTCTTATATCCTACTTTTAAATATACATACTAGATCTCCTACATTAAATTTGTGTTTTGTTGCCTTATTTTCTTTATTTGATATATCTATTTTATATTTCTCTAAATATTCTTTAGCTTTGTTATGTGCGTACTTTAATTTAATTTTTAATTCTGTCAAATAATCTTCTAAGTCATTGTCCACTCTTTTGTGGAATTTCTTTGAACAATAAAAAAAAAAGGAACTAAACGTTTGCTTCGAGTGCAGCCAATTTTATTACTAAAAACAACTTAAAATTATATCAAACAAACTTAACTCTAACTTACAAATACATAAACATACATATGCCTTAATATTATGTTACATATACACTGATAATGATTTCATGGTCGTGAGTGCATCAACCTAGCCAACATATAGAACGATCAAAATACACATTTCATGGTCATTAGTGCATTGTGCTGAACCACAAAAGATGTCAATGCACTAGTAGACACTTGAGCTTTTTGGACAGGAAGCCAAAACAAAAACAACTAATTATTCGCTGACACTGCATTTTAGCTTGTGCAAATTATATTATGAAAATGAAATGTGTTGATTGAAACATCGCTATGTATGTTGGCGACTCACACCCATGAAATGTATGTATGTTTATTGTTCATACTCCCCGCGTTGAGCCGTGTACGCTCAAACAGTTATTCTTTCATCGAGGTTAAACGTAAAGTCGGAGTCAGGAGCAGCAACATGCATTCTGGGCATTGGTACAGGAGCCTTCTTCCGCAACATTTGGAATTTTGATTTTAACTTGATCCACAAGAGAATGATCGCTAAAAGGAAGCCGATCGAAAGTCCGAGGTAGCCCATCGCATATTGATGAACGTCATGTGGACTCACTTGTTCTTGTCCCGCTTTCAATGACTTAATCTGTTGGATTTGTTTTTGGATTTCCTCTATGTGATTAGTAGAAATTTTGGGCGTTTCTGGCTTTACGTGTAACTGCGTGTTGGTGAAATTGGTCACATTGATTAAATTGAATAAGTTCACAGTTGGTATGAACGACGAGCGCAATTGTGTCGGATGCACGTTATGAGAAGTTATTGTGAGTGTTTCTTGTTTTATAACACAATTCTTCAGTATTTTGAGTAGTCCCATGCCATGTAAAGTGGCAGATTCGAATTCGTCTTGGCATACTATGTTAATGATAACATCTTTAGTCAGAGAAAATATCCAGTTATTTGGATTATATAACTGAATCCATTCTTGTGCTTGTTTTGTTTTGACAATGTTGCACGATGGTTGAACTGGTTGGTGATTTAATAACGCCATCTCACAGTGACTGACTTTTGAATTTCTATTGTATATTGGTTGTGATTGTTTACAAAGTAACATATTTGGGATTGCTTTAATGCAAGCCATTGCTTCAGCTTCACTCATTGGATAAAATAAGTCTCTATGTAAACCAACAACCAAGAATGAAGAGGAAGGCTTTATGATAAGGTAATCTTGCTCTATTTTGACTGGTATTGGGATCATTCGAAATGTTTCGTACTGATGATTGGATGCAAGTGGCAACTGTACTCTAAAGATGATATGGTCCTTAGCCATACGACCTTGCACATGCAACACATTGTAAATACTGCTCAAGTCCATTTGCGATGACTCAAAAAATGGAAGCTTTAGGTCTGGTGATAAATTGTCTCTGATGGTTAGTAGTGCAGTCCTTAGTTGAGTGGGGGTGAGCAGTAATGGATTTATTTTACCATGATGGGAGTCCGTTAAAATATCGATTAAGCTAGCTTGAACCTTTTGATAGTTACTTAACATTAATAAAATTCTCAATGCTAACGAAGAAAACATATGTTGCATCCTTTGTTGGTCGAAAATATTATCGAGGTCATTTACTTTACTTTGAATATCACTGAGCTTCATGTGAAAGGTTTCAAACTGTTGATTCACTTGTTCCTGTGTTTTCTTAAGGACATTTGCTGTGGCTTCTAGAATAACAGTATGGTTGTTTAGAATATTAAACAATGTCCTTTCATTTTTGTCGACGGTCTTAATCGTATCGGCCATTTTAACAGCGTAGTCTTCGTCTAAAACACCGAATAATCTATTTGCAACAGTACCAATAATGTCGAAAGCCCCTCTTTTCATTTTGCGATTATTAAAATTTGAATTAAGAAGCAGTTCATTGTATACTCGTATATCATTTAAGTTCTGTTCAAACAATGAAAGAAGGCTTTCGTAATTTGTAAAGGCACTGGCGATACCCTGTAGTTCTTTTGTAGTGCGATTGAGCTCTTGAGTTCATTTTGTGAATTTTTGACAGTAAACAAATAGTGATGGTATATTGTGTACACTAGAGCTGTCCTAAAAAATTTTTTTCGAAATTTAATTCATACTGCTCGGAAAAATGTAACATTTGGCGCCAGATCGAGTCTCCAAAATGTTCATGCTGATCGCGTAGGGCCTTACCTTGCCTAGTTGGGCTAAAAGTTGAGATGATTGGAAAATAGTCCAAAATTTCACAAATCTTGTTTTATTGGGCATTTTTTGGACACTAGGCATCCAATAAGTTTGCTGAAAATATTTTCATCGTAAAGTTCATATAATTTCCTTTCCAACGAGCAAAATCAGTTCAAAATCGGTTGAGAATATTAAAGTTTTCGATATTTTTTTTTTTAGCTTTGAACCAAGAATTTCAGGTGGAATGCCTATTCAGTCAAGTCTGCCTTGGTTCGAAATGGGGTCATAGGTTAGTGGGAAGGAAAGGGCAATTATGTGAAACAAGTGTAGGATGTTCTAAGCGTGTTGGGAAGTCAAAGAAACATGTGAATTTGAATTTGAAGAGGCAAGTTATACCTTTACCTCAGTCAATTCAAGATATAAGGCGCTCTCATCCACAAACTTCTCTACCATCAACTACAACTTCAAGTCGTAAATATTGATGAATTTTCAATTTGAGTTGATTAGAAATGAAGATAGAAAATTCCAAATGCAAAAGCTTTAAAGCGTTGGACCAGGACCTGACCGGAAACTGAACCGGAAACTGAACTGAACTGAACTACTCGACTACCGAGGCCGCAATAGAATGTTAACTCATTGAGTTCCATTTTTACTTCAGAAGATCAGAGTTTTTGTGGGATGGCCAGTTATAGTTATAAAATTCTCTTACTTGCAACAAATACTGCCTCTCTTCCTCGTCTTGGTTAAACGTGCGATTGTATTCAGTGATCAATTTAACCGCTCTTTTAGCGGGATCATTTACGACATGAATACTCTTACAATTTTGCAATCCTGTGGCAAAGTCTTCATGTTCACTCCATGTTGAGGGATCGCATTTTAAAAAATCCATTTTTATTTCCAATGTTGAAATAATCCTTTGCTGTTAGTTGCTATAAAATCACTTACATCTCTTTCAGCGAACGACTTGAATTCTTCAACAGAAACAATATTTCTTGTGCGACAATCTGTGTAATTTTCGTCATCAACGTGCAATGCTGCTAACATTTTCTTCTTCGTTTCTAATGGCACTTGTTGATCAAAGAACGCAAATGCAGCTGGCTCTTCCGATAGAAATGACACATGTCTTCGGAATTTGTGAACCAAAGCAGCAGAAAATTTTGGATTTGGGTATTTAACTATTTCTTTTATGAAAGTTAAGTATTTCATCAGGGCTTCAATCGCTTTGTTACATCGAAACCAGTATTTTATATAAATGCGGATCAAGACGTTGTATATTTCATGGAAGTCATCCAGTTATTTTCTTACCATGTGCAATTGATTCTGAAACAGGAACACTTTAAATGAGTAAATTTCCTTGGCCATAAAGCGATCATGAGAAATTGCTCCAGAAGTACGAAGGTTGTATTCATCACTGCCTAGAAAAAGAACTGCCACTTCCAAGAGTTCTTTGTAGTCGCCACGCGGTTGCTTATCCCGTAGATGCAAACGACAGAAAGCTTTAAATTCTAAGCATTCCTCAAGACTGATACTTCTCTTAATAATTTCATCAATAATTTCTGACTCATACTTGGTAGCATCTATATTTTTCCATTGTTTTCCAAAACGATCAAACGCAGTTACCTCAGGCGCAGATGATATTGCGAAAAAAGCTTGAAAAATTGCTCGAAGCAAAAGTTTGTTTACATGTCTTTGGAAACGTCAACGGAGTGAAGACCAAGGAGGACTGACCAAGTAATTTTCAAGACCGGTTACCGTTCCATAAATTATCATCTACGATTTGCAAAAGAAAGCCTTATCATACTTATATTGATAAAATTAACTATTCCTCAAGTGAATAATGAAAATAATGTTAAAATTGCTTTGAAATTACGTTCTCGATCAAAATTCATTACTGGTGAAATTCATTGGATTGAGACATAAAATTCGATTGGACAGAGTTTTGTTGTATATCAACCGATTTTACACTTATTTTGCTTGTTGGAAAAGTAATTATGTGTACTTTACGATGAAAATATTTAAAACGAATTAAATGGATGCCTTACTTACTTACTTATCTGGCGCTTACAACCGAAAGTCGGTTTTGGCCTCGTATAAGAAATTGCGCCAGCCATTTCTGTTTTGCGCTTGCTGGCGCCAGTTGGAAACACCAAGTGTAGTCAGGTTATCCAACACCTGATCCTTCCAACGAAGATGTGGGCGTCCTCTTCTGCGTTGACCACCACCGGGCACCGAATCGAATATTTTTTTCGCTGGAGCGTCGTTTTCCATTCGCTCAACATGACCTAGCCAGCGGAGCCGCTCGATTTTAATACGCTTAACTATGTCGATGTCAGCGTACAGCTCATACAGCTCGTGGTTCCATCGAATTCGGTACTCGCCGTTGACGCAGATTGGACCGAAGATCTTACGAAGGATCTTTCTCTCGAAGGCTCCCAAAGATTTTTCATCAGAACTGCTCAACGTCCAGGTTTGTGCTGCATATAATAGGACGGGCATGATTAGTGACTTATAGAGCGTGAGTTTTTTTCGTCGAGAGAGGGAGGGAAATGGATGCCTACAGTCTTATTTATTTGATTTCGTTAAACAACCTTTAAGCAGTTGTTTAGTTAAACATCGTTTAAGGTGTTACGCAACCTTTCTTAAATTGTTACTTATCGTTTATAAATTTTATTAACTACTCAAGGTTTGTGTCAAAATATAAGTTACACGTTACTTTTGACAAACTACTCGCTATTTGAAGCTTTGACAAACGTTTCTTCGTTAATATTTTTTAGATTGTTTGTTTGAAGTATTATATGATTTAAATAAAAATGAGCAAGGAAATTAAAAAAAACTATCTCAAAATTGGGATTCAACAGATAAGGTAATATTATGTTGTTATTAAATATATTCAAACAATATTCAAATAAATATTCAAACAATGCCAAGCATTTGCATCTTTACTTGTAGCTTCTACTTCGGCAACTAATCGAGAAAAAAATTGAAATAATGGAGAACAAAAGCGTGGATACAAACACATCAAGGAGAAAAAAAGAAGCTTGGAACGCTATTATCGAATCGTAACTTTTTGTTACTAATATATATTAATATCTAAATTCATTTTAATTTAGATTTAATAAGGTCAGCATAATAAAGCGCGATGTAGACCAAATAAAGTGCCAATGGCGCTGCACTAAAATGCAAGCGAAAAGCTCTGTACGGAAGACGGAGGAATCGAACAGGAGAAGGACCGTCACCAAAAAGTCCAGACAGCAAAGCACAGTGATGCGATTGGTACAAGTTAGACGGAAAATATTATTTTATGGATTTTTTGGTAGTTTCTGGTGTTTTAGGTATAGGAAAATGCAAAACACCTATTTCAGAAATTTTTGACAAGGGGGCGTGGCAGCTGCCATACAACTGAAACATAATTTGCGCTATATTTTAGAAATTATTTAAGCTACGACAACAAAATCAAACGTAAATTTTTTTTTATGTAATTTGAAAAAAGTGAAAAAAATTTCAGCTTGATTGAGCAAGTGGGCGTGGCAGCTGCCATACAACTTAATCACATTTTTCGCTTTAGCTTAGAAATGAGTTAAGCTACGAGAACAAAATTAAACGTAGATGTTTTGTATATAATTTGCAAAAAGTAAAAAAATGTCGGTGCGATTGAACAAATGGGCGTGACAGCCTCCATACAGCTTAATCACATTTTTCGCTATATCTTAGAAATCAGATAAAACGTAGATTAAACGTAGATGTCGTGTATGTAATTTCGAAAATGTGGAAAAAATTTCTGCGGGATTGAACAAGTGGGCGTGGTAGCTGCCATGCATGTGGACTATATTTTGGACTATTAAATTAATTTTAACAAATTTATTACTTTAATTTGGAGGACGATCCTCACAAGGCAACGCGTGAGGGCCAAGGGGGCGATCTTCACATGGCAACGTGTCTGACTGCCTCAACCTGGTGAGGCCAGCATTATCCATGTCGAACTCGTCTCAAGTCGACTCAAACCTCTACGTGGTGTCCTCTAGAAACGGCAAACTGGCAACCGTTAGTTTAACGGCTAATCTGAGCGGCGGGCTCCCCCTGCCTTTAAAGGGTTGTGCGTTGGGTTTGAAGCCCACCACGTAAAAACAAATTTCAATGAAAAGTTCAAGAAAAAAGATAAAGATGATCCCCAAATCTGATGACGACTACCGCAAACGAAAAATTGACAATGATTTACGGATATGCACCTGGAACGTCCGAACCCTTAATTGGGATGGTGCCTCTATCCAACTGATAGATATCTTAGAAAGATACAAAGCTGATATCACTGCAATCCAAGAAATGCGATGGAAGGGACAGGGTTGCTCACGGCAAGCATCCTGTGATATCTACTACAGCGGCCATGCGGAGAAGCACGAATTTGGATGCGGATTCGTGGTTGGCAAGAGACTACGACATCATGTTCTGCGATTCACACCTGTGAACGAACGACTTGCCATAATCCGCGTCAAGGCAAGATTTTTCAACATAAGCCTGATTTGTGCGCACGCTCCGACAGAAGATAAGGACGATGAGACCAAAGACAGCTTCTACAAGCGCCTTGAAGAGGCCTATGAACGCAGCCCCCGCCACGACATAAAAATCGTGCTTGGTGACTTCAACGCCAAGGTGGGAAAAGAAAATATCTTTGGTCCAACAGTCGGAAAGTTCAGCCTCCACAACAATACCTCCGATAACGGAATGAGGCTGATTGACTTTGCCGCAGCGCGAAACATGGTCGTTAGTAGCACTAGATTCAAGCATCTCAATATTCATAAAGCAACTTGGCTGTCTCCTGATCAAAAGACGCGCAACCAAATTGATCACGTTTTGATTGACGGAAAGCACTCTTCCAGTGTTTTAGATGTACGCACGATCCGTGGTGCCAATATAGACTCGGATCATTATCTTGTCGCAGCCAAGATCCGTACACGCCTGTGCGCAACCAAGAATGCGCGCAATCCAGCACAGAGAAAGCTAGACGTCGAAAAGCTGCAATCAAAGCAAACAGCCGAAGACTTCGCTACTCGACTCTCACTCCTGCTTCAAAAAAGCACTCCTCCGATCGACGATATATGCGCGCAGTGGAATCATATTTCCCACTCTATGCGTACGGCTGCTGAAGAGGTGATTGGCTATCACCGCCTTCGCCGAAACCAGTGGCACGACCAAGAGTGTCGCGACGCCACTGCAGAAAAAGACGCCGCCTACAAAGCCACCCTGCAGTCGGTTGTAACGCGTGCTGCTAAAGAGAGATACAAAGAGAAGAGGAGGAAAGAGAGACGCATTTTCAGACGAAAGAAAAGGGAAGCGGAAATGCGTGAGTGCGAGAAAATTGAGATGCATGGTGACAGGAATGAGGTCCGAAAATTTTTCGAAAAAATAAGACGCCTGGCCGATGGTTTCAAGACCGGGGCCTCTTCCTGCAAGGATGAAAATGGGAATCTAGTGACAGATATCCAGAGTACACTGATGATGCGGAGGGAACACTTCTCTAGGCTTCTGAATGGCGACGACGACACCAATCCCGCCAATAGAGATGATATCCCGGAATCCCCAATTTTGGACGACAGCGTTGAAGTTCCGCTGCCCGACCATAGTGAAGTCTTGAAAGCTATAGCTCGGCTTAAAAACAACAAAGCCGCAGGAGCCGATGGCTTACCGGCTGAGCTCTTCAAGAATGGAGGCGAAGCTCTATTTAAATGCATTCATGAGCTTCTATGCAGAATATGGTCGGAAGAATGCATTCCAAACGATTGGAACCTCAGTGTGCTCTGCCCAATCCACAAGAAAGGCGATCCCACAATTTGCGCCAACTACCGTGGGATAAGCCTTCTGAATATCGCATATAAGGTCCTGTCGAGTGTACTATGTGAAAGACTGAAGTCCATCGTAAACCAGCTGATTGGACCTTATCAGTGTGGCTTCAGACCTGGCAAATCCACCATAGACCAGATATTTACGCTACGACAAATCTTGGAGAAGACCCTAGAAAAACAAATCGACACACACCATCTTTTTGTCGATTACAAAGCCGCCTTCGACAGTCCAATAAGGAATCATCTATATTCCACCATGTCTGAATTTGGTATTCCTGCAAAGCTCATCCGCCTTTGCAGAATGACACTGAGCAACACCAGCAGCACAGTTAAAATCGGGAAGGACCTCACTCCTCCATTCGATACCAAACAAGGTTTCAGACAAGGTGATTCCTTATCGTGCGACTTTTTCAACCTAATGATGGAGAAGATCATCCGAGCTGCTGATTTGAGACGCAGTGGCACGATATTCTACAAAAGTATTATGCTGCTGGCGTATGCTGATGATATCGATATCATTGGCCATAATACGCGCGAAGTCAGCGCAGCATTCTCCAGGTTAGCGAAAGAGTCGAGTCGAATGGGTCTTGTAGTGAACGCAGATAAGACGAAATACCTAGTGTCAACAAATAAACAGTCCCAGCGTCTTGGAAACCACGTCACTGTTGACAACATCTCCTTCGAGGTTGTTAAGGACTTCGTCTACCTGGGATCCAGCGTAAACTCTTTCAACGATGTCAGTATTGAGATAAAGCGAAGGATAACTCTTGCCAACAGGTGTTACTTTGGGCTGAGTAGGCAATTGAGAAGCAGAGCCCTCTCTCGACGAACAAAACTCACGCTCTATAAGTCACTAATCATGCCCGTGCTATTATATGCAGCACAAACCTGGACGTTGAGCAGTTCTGATGAAAAGACTTGGTCAAGGCTAGGTCATGTTGAGCGAATGGAAAACGACGCTCCAGCGAAAAAAATATTCGATTCGGTGCCCGGTGGTGGTCAACGCAGAAGAGGACGCCCACATCTTCGTTGGAAGGATCAGGTGTTGGATAACCTGACTACACTTGGTGTTTCCAACTGGCGCCAGCAAGCGCAAAACAGAAATGGCTGGCGCAATTTCTTATACGAGGCCAAAACCGACCTTCGGTTGTAAGCGCCAGATAAGTAAGTAAGTAAGTATTACTTTAGTTATGTACATTAGGGCGGGTCAAATTTTTTATCGATCAAGCGTATAGCAGAAACGTAATCTATGATGAGTTCTGAGAAAATTTCCCCAAGAAACCATAGGTCTAAAATCAATCCCAATATCGCGCATATCGAGGTCAAAATTTGTGTATGGATTTCATAGTTTTATATAAAAATACTATAGAATAGTCCAAAAATGGCAGCGTTATCATTGATTTTGGGCTTGTTGAAAAGGAAATTTTGCCAGAAATCTGCATTTATTTGAAAAATATTTTAGCTTTTAAACCAAATTTTGCCAGCCTGATATTTAAAAATTGCCAAAAAGGTAAAAATCATCGTAGAAACGTTTCGCTTCGTCCAGTTTTAAGTGTCGCTGTCCCGCTCATCGTCCAGTTCAAGTGTCGCCATCCCACTCGTCGTCTAATTTAAGTGTTGCCGTCTTCGTAAAGCTCCGTTCACACATTTGGCCCACCTGACAGATCATTCGACCCGAATGAAGGGTTCCACCGTTTAATGTACTCAGCAACCGTGTTGGTTCTCCTTGGCCCTTTAAAGTCCCCAACCTTTTCCACAACGTAACTTCCAAGTTCATTTTTTCTATGATCTTGTAGGGACCCAAAAACTTTGGTTTGAGTTTTAAACCTGACCCAAACTGTGTGCGTTTAATAGCAACCAACTCGTTTATGGCGTATGTTGGCTCAGCAACCCGTTTTATGTCTAAATTCTTTTTGTTCTCTGCCTGTATTCTCGAAATATTCTCGCAAGCCTCTCTAGCCAACTAGGTCCCGCTCTCGATCTAATTCCTCAACCTCTATTTCTTCTAGCATCTCTCTCACTTCTTGGCTAGCGTTGAGGCGCATATTTAGCCCTGTTAAAATTCTAAACGGAGAAACCTTTGTACTTTAAGGAGGTGTACTATTGATGACCTGCTAAACACGATCCGCATATTTGTACCAATTGTGCGGCCTATCTGCACAAAATTTGGAAATCATTGGGACTACAATTTTGTGCATCCTTTCCACCTGACCGTTCCCGCGAGGAACTCCTGTTGCAATCAACAAATGTTGAATACATTCTTTTTTACAATACTCCTCAAAAAACCTGGGATATAAAAGCCCCTATCAGTGATAATCTTTTCTAGATTACCAAAAACCGCCGCCTGCTTTTCGAGCTTGGTACAAGTTAGACGGAAAATATTATTTTGTGGATTTTTTGGTATTTCCTGGTGTTCTAGGTATGGGAAAATGCAAAAAACCTATTTCAGAAATTTTTTACAAGGGGGCGTGGCAGCTGCCATACAACTGAAACATAATTTGCGTTATATTTTAGAAATTAGATAAGCTACGACAACAAAATCAAACGTAGATTTTTTTGTATGTAATTTGAAAAAGTGAAGAAAATTTTGAGCAAGTGGGCGTGGCAGCTACCATACAACTTAATCACATTTTTCGCTTAAGCTTAGAAATGAGTTAAGCTACGATAACAAAATTAAACGGAGACTTTTTTATATAATTTGCAAAAATTTAAAAAACTTTTGGTGTGTTTGAAGAAGTGGGCGTGGCAGCTTCCATACAACTTAATCACATTTTTCGCTATATCTTAGAAATCAGATAAGCTACATTAAAAAAATTAAACGTAGATGTCGTGTATGTAATTTAAAAAAAGTGGAAAAAATTTCGGCGCGATTGAACAAGTGGGCGTGGTAGCTGCCATACCTGTGGACTATATGTAAGTCCATAACTAAGAAATGAGAAAAGCTATGAAATATTTCGATATATAAACTTTTCTCTGATAAATAAAGGTCAAGTTGGAAAATGAAGCAAATCGGATGAAAACCACGCCTACCTGCCCATACAAAGTGAATTTATTAAAAAGGTAAAATGTCTTAGAATTCCACAAAAATTAATAGATGGACTTGAAATTTTGCGTATGAGCTTCGATATTTATATGCACTCTGAGTATGAAATCCAACGAAATCGGGGGAAAACCGCGCCTACCTCCCATACAAAGTGGTTTTATTAAAAAGGTAAATTGTCTTAGAATTCCACAAAAATTAATAGATGGACTTGAAATTTTGCGTATGAGCTTCGATATTTAATATCCACTCTGAGTATGAAATTCAACGAAATCGGTTGAAAACCACGCCTACCTCCCATACAAACTGACTTTGAATATACTTTGGTCCGGTCGTGGGGCTATTTTAATTTCGGCCCAGTCGAAGATCACTGCTTACTAGTTATAAAATTAATTTACAATGAATATTAAAAGCACCAGCAGCTTGGGCTATCGGCTTATCACAATTATAAAAAACAGTTGAAACCTGGTTTTGAAATGAAAATAAATAGCATTTTTATGACCATCAAATAGGTTATAAAACAGGGAAACCGGCCATTTGCGCACCTTAGCACTTTAAGAGCTTAAATAAGACATAATAATGGTTAAATAAAAAATATATTTTTGCATATATAAAATGGCCCTTTTTTTAATTTTACAAAATATTTTACCAATTTTTGCGTTTTTTTTAAAAAAAAACCACAGCTAAAATCTTCTTTTTTTTAAATATATTACAATATTTTTGTTTTAGTTTAAAAATATTTTCTAATGTGTTTCACAATTATAAAAAACAGTTGAAACCTGGTTTTGAAATGAAAATAAATAGCATTTTTATGACCATCAAACAGGTTAAAAAACAAGGCAACTGGCGATTTGCGCACCTTGGCACTTTTAAAACTTAGAGTAGACATAATAATGGTTAAATAAAAGATACATTTTTGTAAATACAAAATGGCCCTTTTTTTAAATTTTCCAAAATATTTTACCAACTGTTCATTTTTACGTAGTTATATAGATAAATACCGTTTTATAGCGCGAACATTTTAAAAGATAGGTAATTGAAAATGATTTATTTTAAAAGATCCTATCTTTTTCATAAAATATGCCAATTTTCAACTTATTTGGATATTGGGAAATATTTTAAAAATATAATTAATTATAACTAGAAAACTCATTTATAAGCTTATAAGCAAAAATTTCAAAAAATTACCTTTTGGGTCAATTTTCAAGAAATTTTGCATTTTTTGTAGAAAGCGCAGGGAAATAAAAAAATTATTCCTGAGTTCATTGGACATTATTTAATAGTTTAAAATATTCAGAATGTAAAAATTCGATTTCGACTTTTTTCCGTCTAGCATGCTCTTTAGCATCACTTTGCGACGTTGTAAGCTTGGCAGAACTTATTCCGCAGGAGTTTGCAGTATACTGCAATCCATTTGATTGTGACACAGTTGAGCTATTGGTACGTATGTATATAACTAAGAAAAAAGAAAGCAGCTTAGATTAATATATTCATTTCGAAAAGGATGAATCCAAATTCTTAATGAACCTGGCATCGAAATTGAAGACGAAGAAGCGCCAGAGAAAGAAAAAAGGAAAACAAAAAGAAAGAGAAAGCCAACTACTGAGTCTGTTAGTTATCTTGTTTTCAAATTTTTTCATTTTGAGTAATATCTTTTTATATTAGACATCCTCAGATGAAATGAAGCAAAAAATATTTGAAGCCACAATGAAGGTCAAAGAAAAAGAAGTGCACTTCATGGAAGCACAAAAAAAAATGGAAATTATGGAAATAAAGAAACAATTTCTTGAAGCTGATGAGCTCCACAAGAACGAAGAGCACACTGTGCGAATGCAATTGCTTATGCAAAACAGTAAGAACTTTTTTAATTTATTTTTAGATTATACAGGGTAATGCTGAAGATGGTATATCCTCTACCTATTCTTCCAGGAATGCATTAAAAAATAGATACCCTGTATATTTTCTACATGTTTCCATTTTTAAACTTAACATTGTTTTTATAATTTTTTCCACTTTTTGTGTTTTTATTTCCACTTTTGTTTTCACATTCTCCACTTTTCTTTTTACATTCTCCACTTTTGATTGTTTGATTTTTTTTTTATTTTGCAGATTAATACATTTTTAATAATATTGACATACGTTTTTCAGCGTTAGGTGTAATATTTTTCTTTATCTTTTTGATTTAATCCAAAATTTTTACTCTCCACTGTTTTTTACAGTTATTAATCCATCGAGGAGCAACGTTCCGAAAATATTGGTACACAAACATATACTGTTTATTTATATTCAAAATAAGCTGCGTGACTTGAAGATGCCACTGTCCATAATACAAGAATGCTTTGATATTCAATAAATATAATTAATGTTTGTCATGTGTAAAAATAAGATTAATGGAAACTTATGGAAAAAGTAACAGTATAGGGTTTTAATTTCTATAAATGAACGATACAAGCTAAGCTGGTCTTATCATTGAAATTGTAGGCTCGAAATATCTGGCAAATGTTGGTTTTTATATTTGCTTTAAAATATGAAAAAGCATTTTAATCGGGGTTTTTCTCGTAATTTTAAAAGCCAAAAGAATAGTCAAATTTTTTGCTATTTACTAGAAAATGTGAAATAAAAGTTTTCAAACAAAAGCAGTTCAGCTTAAATGGTGTTGTTTATAAATTACTGTATCAATGCATTTATTATTTAGAGATTTTACATCTTATTGAAAACTAGCGATACCCGGCGCGCGTTGCTGCACCCGGCAAGTGTATTTGAAATAATAAGTAAATTCAAAACTTTTATTAGTCCCTTAGTCTGACACCACGCTCATGTTCCACTGCCCGTTACAGTTTCCCAGTAGCAGAACATCACTCCCAGGTGACAATTCCATTATGAGTTTCAATGTCCTGTGAATTAAGCTTCCATAGCTATTCTAGATAGAGAATCAGGCCACACCACCTTTTCCAATGCACATACCAGTTTTCCAGTAGAAAGACTTTGGCAATTAGTAACTTCATACTGAGTTTTATTGTCATACGAAGTTTAGTTCCAAAACTATTCGATATCAAAAATTTGACTTGTGTGGTCGAACCCATAACCCCTTTTCCTATGCCCGTCCCAGTTCTCTTGTTTATTTAAAAAAAACTTATTGAATCACACAAAGTAAATTCAATAAAGTAAAAAGTCAGCCGTTGGTTCCTTTTGTTCATTTATAAATTACAGGAAAACCACCGTCAAAACATGTGTAGAAAAGTTGCATGCAGCGAAACAAATAAACATACGTACATACATACATACATACATCAAGTCGGATTGGTTCTCATTCTCATCAAAAAAATCCTCAACATGCTAAAGGTAATCAGTGAATCCCCTTTTAACAAAACTGTGCAAGATTAATTCACCACATCAAAACTAATTTGAACATATTAGAATGTACTTCGGTCCAATTAGCTTTAAGCGCAGGAAAGTATGTATGTATATGTATTTGTTTGTTTGTTTTGTTGTTTTGTGCTTGCTGAGAACAAAAAGAGTATAGTAGAGAGCAACATGCAGTTTATTGAGGCTCTCGCAGCACAAACGCATGAAAAGCTAACGATCAAGAAATGCATGGCATTGTGGATGATTTTTTAAAAAACTTTACTATTAAATTAACGATACTTATTATTGAAATTTCGTAAAGAAAATAACCAATGAACCTTTTGTAGCACAAATGTGATATTTTAAAACTTATTTCAAAAAAATCGGACCAGTACTTTTGGAGTTTTGCGGACACAAAAAATTTTCACTTTCATTTTATATAATAGTATAGATGTTGTTGGATGAATGCGCTACGCATTAGATTTTGATTACTATTATGCTGCAATAGTCCTTCAATTTGTTGCGGTTCAATATCATCATCGGAATCGCCTTCAGCATCTATTTAAAGAAATAGCCTGATAAGATGTATCTGAATAATAATCAAATTTATACCTGTGGACTGATCCTTCAAGTCAATAGATAAGTTGTGTAAAACTGCTAAAGTGACAACGGTCATCTTTTCGTTTTCTAGTGAGCATCTCATTCCGTCAGTAAAATCCTGAATCGCTGCTTCCAGACGCCAAAACATCTCTCCACAGTATTGCTGGTAGTTA
Organism: Pherbina coryleti; assembly: GCA_943735915.1. NCBI lineage: Eukaryota > Metazoa > Arthropoda > Insecta > Diptera > Sciomyzidae > Pherbina > Pherbina coryleti. The sequence goes on from OX030948.1 coordinate 93,090,829, forward strand.
TGTGAGACGCATTATATTTGCATTCAGCATTGGTTTGAGGATTCAGCAATAGAGTGAATATTATATTGGAGCAAGCGTAGCCTCCATCTCCAAGTAAACGACCCAAAAACTCACGATTTTCGAAACGCTGCTTGATTCGACTTTCCCTAAATATTCTTGAATCGTGAGTGCTTCCTCTCCAATGACAAACAACGTCTCTTATTTTCAACGATGCGTCACATACTACTTGTGTATTCAAGGAATAGTATCCTTTTCTGTTTATGTAGTATTGACCCGCGAGCCCACCGACTTTGGAAATTTTTGATGTGGGTACAATCAATTGCACCGATCACTTTTGGAAATCCACTGATCGCTTGAAACGCATCAATAACAGTGATTTGCTCAGACACTGATGTTGGCATTTTCACATAAAGCCGCCTCTTGGAAGCGAAAGCCTTTGCACTCCTTGACAAATTTTGCAAAGGGTAGATTGGCTGAATCCATGAATATCAGCTCCGTCGTCTTGAATCTTAAAGATAAATACAATGTAGGCATTTCAATACTATTGTTTACAAAAATTACCTCATTTCTGCACCAATATCTAATAGCCGAAATAACTTGGAGTTTAATTGGAATCTGGCCACCTCTTTTATCCCCACATAAATCTGAGCGGACAGTATTAATTAACTTCAGCAAATTATTCTTTGAAAACCTATATTTTTGTTGGAAATCTTTTTCCCTTAGCTCCTCCATTGGATTGTATCTCCTTTTGTAAATTTTTAGCCTACGCGGCGCTGGGCTTTCATCAAAGAAATCAATGATTTCCATGTCGTGCAGAAAAGACTTAAAACTAAATGACATTTAAATTAATTAAATCAAATAACAACACACTTTTTTCAATATGAAAATTTAATGACGTTTGTCCAAAACAACAAATTTAACAAGAGAAATGATAACTAGAAATTGTAGGTTAAGTTTAAGCAGCCTTTACACACATATTTTGGCGTGTAAGTTACGCAGGCTTTAAACTGTGAAAAATTTTTATAAATCACGTTTTCGTGTTTGAAGCCTGTTTAAAGTTATGCAGCCTATAAAATGGGTTTTTTATGGGCTAGTGTCCAAAAAATTACCAAAAACTAAAAAATAGTGAAATATTGGCATTTTTTCACATTACCTCAACTTTTATCCCAACTAGGCAGGGTAAAGCACTACGCGATCAGCATGAAAATTTTGGAAACTCGGTTAGACGCCAAATGTCACGTTTTTCCGAGCAGTATGAGTTACAATTAAAAAAAAACTTCGGCTCCATACAACTGGAGGACAGCTCTAGTGTACACTTCTAGGTACTAACTTCTTTAATATCATAATTTCACATCACTAACTTTCAAAGCGGACTGAACTTAACTTCAATTGCTAGGCCTGTGTATGGGGTACGTTCACAGTTTGTTGCGCTTTTTTGCTCTTTTGCACAAGAGCTCTACAAAGAGCTCCGGGTCGTGCTTTTAAAACCTTTAATTTTTCAGTAGTGAAATTTTTTATATAGAATAACCTCCCGTTCGGTTTATTCATTGGTCCTTCGCGAGCCGTTTTTTTGAAAAAACCCGCGATTTAAAAAATAGCGCGAACCCGCCGCGGTTGAACAAATTCAATGAAAAAGCTGAAAAAACTAAAAACTAAAAAGCATTAGCTTTAAAAAAAAAAAGACAAGACAAAAAGTGCAAGAGCAGCTTCAGCTCCAACAACAACAACAACAACATCTGCAGCATCAACAACATCTGCAGCATCAACAACTACAGCAGCTTCATCAGCGACACATTTTTTGCACTTTTTTTTATATAAATTGAAAGGCAAATTTTTTTAAAAAAATAAGGTAAGACTTTTTATTGCAATCATACTTATTTTTAAGAGAAAGTGACTCGGTTCGGAATTTCCACTTACATATATTCCCGCGTTTTTTGTCAAATTCTTTAAAATTCGAGTTGTGAATTTTTCATATATAATAAAATTGTAAATATATTAATTTTGCGTTTTTTTTTTCTCTTTTGTACAAAAGTACAGCATAATTTGTGTTGCCGCCAAAAATTACATATATACAATTTTATTTACAAACAAGTGCGCGATTTTGCGAAAATATATATATATAAATGTATATATATACATTAGAGCGGGTTAATTTTTTTTCAAAAAATCGTAGGCGTGTATAATGTTCTACGGATAATTCTATTCAACTTTACTCAAGAAACCGTTGGTCTAAAATCTATTTCGAGTCTCCGGTTTTTCATAAGGCCATAAAAAGAAGGTCATAGTTTGTGTTTTGCTGCAATATGTGAAAAAATTATTTCACTTGTTGGAAAAAACTTTGCTACGAACAAAATAAGTAAACTTCGTTTTACGTTTTTTAGAACCCATGTCTTATATCATTTATTATTTATTTATTTTTGTTAAAAGTGAAATAGAGAACGCTTCAATTTAGTCGCCGGTATGGACGTAAAGTCATCATCTTTATTCAGTTCCAATATGTAACATATGCCATCTCAATATACTAGTTCTTTTGGACCCCCACAAGATTTCAGAGGTCTCAATTTATCAAGCATTCGTGACATATTAAGATATTACTCTTTACTTTGTGAACGCTCGAAAAAAGGAAACAAAATATTTGCCTACAAAACTTTTACTTCTGAAGTCTCAGCAAAGTTAACTGAAATTTGGAATCGTTTAAAAATTGAAATAATAAATAAAAAGAGTTTTATAGTGAAACTTAACAATTTAATTATAAGATATCAAAAAGAATCGAAAAATAAAAGTAGATCAGAACTATTCGGGAATCCCCTCAAGGCTTTATTTTTTTTTTTTTAGCAGAGTATGTTATAAAAGTTTATGTACCTATGTACTTCAACAGAAAATACTACAGTTCTGTTGTATATGACAGTCCACTCCTAGCTAAACTTATACGCTTCACACAATACCTATCATCCCATTACGTAAAGTAATCAACTCCATAATTCAGCATAATTCATATTTTGCACTACCAGAAAATGTTTTGTTTGAGATCCAACAAAACTAAGAGTTTACAATAACAAATTTCAAATTAAATTTGATTGTGTAGATTATATAAATGTAATTGACATGGATTATGACAACATTTTGTCGGAACTACCGTTCACAAGAAGCGAGGCAGTTATGGCAGTGATCGCAGAATGTCGAAGAAAAATACCACGTCTTGAAACCACACAGGACCTCATATAATAACCTTTTCAATTATTTTGACTTTATTTTATTTAAACTTAAGTTTAATTTAATTAAATACGAATAACTTTTTGTTTCTTTTCACTTTTTTTTAATAAAATTTTACGTACCAAAACTCAGATATATTTAGAAGAAATATTTTTCATTATTATGTTATGCATTTTTTTTTAGTTTATGATTTTATTGCTTTCGAGTAGTGCTAAACACGTTGAATGCCACGTCGCTTTTCGGATTCTGTTCCGAAAGCCAAATCGATTTAATCATATTTTTTCTGTTAACTAATGAATAAACATTGAATGCATATTTTTGGTTCATTTTAAATAAAATGTATATTCGTATAAGCCAAACTTGATTGTTTATTTTCTTCCAGGAGGTATCCATTCATATTTACACTGATAAACTACGAACTCACTCGTAGCGGCGCAAAAGTGGAAAGTCAAGAAACTACGAGAAAACTCGTATTGGGCGTCCTGAGGAAGAGCGCTAATACGAGTTATGTCGTGTTGAGCAGTCAATGTGTTAAAAATAAGAACCAAAGCTAAAACTTTTGACAATTTTTTTATTTGGTGAAAACGTATGCTCAGAAAGTCTATAATTTCTTATTGAGTAGTTTTATAATATAACCCATTTCGAATTTTGATGAAATATTAAAATATTTCGTAAATTTTGTTAAATAAGGAAATTTTATGAAGATTTCCTTCCGAAAAACCCGACATTTTTACCCTAGTACAGGTTTTATGGCTATGTCTGCCAATTTTTTTACATAGTGCAGCAAAACACCAATTCAAAACTTCTCTCGAAAAACCGGAGGCTCGAAATGCATTTCAGGCTAAGGGTTTCTTAGGCAAAGTTACTCAGAATTTTCCGTAGAACATTTTCAGCGCCTACGATTTTTTATTTTTTTGTTATCCATATAAATTGACCCGCCCTAATATACATACATATATGTTTATTTTGTGCAGAGTGCTGCGTTTTAATTTGTGACTTTGCCAAAAACATTTTGGGAGCTCCCATTTGGACTCTTTGTTTAAGGCAGCTACAATAACAAATTGTAGTCATCTGCAGTGCGAGCGCAATATTTTTTCTTTTACGCTTTAAAAAAAATAAAAATATTTCTGCTAAAATTTTTCTAAGTCATTTCGACTAAGAAAAATACAGAAAAGAGTAAAGAAGCTGCACAGTGGGACAGCCGCACAAAAAAATTTTTTTACGTTTTTAATTTACTTGTGCACAAGGCTAAATACAATTGTATTTTATAATTTTATTTATTGATTTATTCAAATTTCCTGTTTTATATAAATCAATTTGGACAAATCTTTTTTAGTAATTTCTGGTTGTTTTTTTTTATTTTATTTTTCTTCGTTTTATTTCTTCGAAGTGTTTACAAGAAACACAAATAAAACAAATATGTCGCAACTAAAGACTTTTTTTCGTCTGTGCGAAGCGCTCGTTGAGTTTAAATAAGATTTCAATTCTGTTGAAACTCACGACGTCTTCTCCCTGGAAGCTGAAAGTGATGAGCTTAGAACCCAGTGGAGAAAGGTTAAAGCAGAATATGATACATGCATGGAAAGGGTGGCTTCTGATGAGGACTCAGATATTGAACCCAAAAAAAGGAAAAATAAAAACTGCTACCAATCATACCTTCGGGTAGCAGGAAAAATATCTGAGCTCTCTCAACAGAAGACTCCAAAGCAATCAGCTGCGCCAGTAATGGGTCACAGTATGCCTGTACCACCATGCGATACTGAGGTTTTCAGTGGTGATTACCTCTCATGGCCTTCCTTCAGGGACATGTTTACGGCCATCTATATAACAAACTCGCGGCTTACTTCAGTGGAAAAACTGTTCAATCTGAATAATAAAACTCGTGGTGAAGCAAAAGAGATTGTTAGGCAATCTCCCTTAATCAATGAGGGTTTTGAGCAAGCATGACAAAATTCGTCTGACCGATACGAAAACAAACGTATCTTGGTCAACAGCCAGCTTAAAATAATGTTTAATTTGCCAAATGTGCCAAAAGAATCTGGCATAGATCTCAAAAAGCTTCAAAGAGATATCAATGGTTGTATTTTTGCACTTAAAATGCACAACATTGATATTTCTAATTGGGATGCAATTTTTGTATACGTTTGCTCTACGCGATTGCCGGAGGTCACGCTCTCCTTATGGGAGCAGTCCATTGTGAATAAAAATCAGATTCCAAAGTGGACCGACCTCGATAATTTTCTGACAAATCGGGTTCAAACACTCGAAACTGTGTTCGACATTCGAAGCTCAACCGGCACGGTACCAAAATCAAATTGCCCTCTTCCTCCAACTCCAGACTAAGCCAGAGCAATTCATCTGGTAAAAGGGTTAATAATTACCAAGTTAAAATTACTTTTATTATTTAATTATTATTTAATTATTATTTAATTATTTTATAATTATTTAATTATTAATTAAACCCTACAAATTGAAAGCCCTGTTCTACAGAGCAGCACCCCTTACGTTCTTGCCCACGCTTTCTGAAAATGAATGCGAAGGAGCGGCTAACAATTGTTCGCAAAAATAACTTGTGTATCAATTGCTTATCGAACGCCCATTTAGCAAACGAGTGCAAAAGTCAATACACGTGTATGACGTGCAAGCAGCGTCACAACACTCTTTTGCATCGCGATTCAAATCCATCGCCTTCTCCTGCTCCGAGTGTCGACTCGAGTAGGCCGAATTCGCGCCCGAACCCTTCCAGCAATAGCTCACAATCTCACGCTACCCAATTACACTCCACTATCGACGACATTCAGTCTTGTTTTGCTTCTAGTACCAAACACGTATTGCTTGGTACTGCAATGGTGACCATATGCCATCTAGGATCAGCGTATACAACCAGAGCTCTTATCGACTCTGGCTCTGAAGGTACGTTTGTATCTGAAAAATTGCAGAAGCTTCTTAAGTTACCCACGAGATCTGTGAATGCTCAAGTATCGGGTTTAAATAACGCAGTATCGGCGCAAGTCACAAAAGCTTGCGATTTGATCATTAGTTCTCCCAAAAACAGGCAATTCCAAATAGAAGCTACAGCCTTTGTGCTGTCACGCTTAACTCGAAACCTGCCGTCGTGTTCTGTTGATCCTTTTTTGTGTGAAAGTTTACCCAATTTACAGTTGGCTAACCCACACTTCTTTAGAATCGGTCCAATAGATGTACTTATCGGTGGCGAATTGTACCCTGCCATTATTCTTTATGGCATTCATAGGAATATTCTGGGATCACTTTTGGCTCAAAAAACTGTGTTCGGCTGGATGTTGACTGGGCCCTTCCTCGTAGCGAGATATCAAGTTTTACAACGTGCTTGACACACTTTAGTGAAGTTGCAATCGATCAACAGATTGCTCGCTTTTAGGAGTTGGAGGAACTTCCTAAGCAGAAGTATTTATCGGCGTCTGATAAGTTTTGTGAAGAAAACTATCAGAAAACCACTAGACGTGATCATAAAGGTCGATATATAGTCACTTTGCTATTCAAAAGTGGCTACCCTACGGAAATAAATTTAGGATTTTCTCGAGGCATCGCTTTGAAGCAATTTCTTCGTGGTGAAGCTCGATTGACTAAAAATCCAGAATTTAAGTTGCAATATGATGAAGTGGTGAAGGATTACCTAAAATCGGATCATATGAAACGGGTAATGATGAACAAAAGTTCGGGTAGTTTTCAATGCGTCAAGCTCAACTTCTAACGGTGTAAGCTTGAATGATGTCCTGCACGCAAGTCCAGTTCTTCAAGCTGACTTGACGCTTATGGTATTAAAATGGCGATTTTTTAAATATGTCTTCAATGGCGACATTCAGAAGATGTACCGACAGATCCTTGTTGATCCAAAGCATTCTGCGTTCCAACGAATCCTATACAGAAGCTCTCCTGATGATGTGATTCAGGATTATGAGCTGAAAACTGTTACGTAAACTGCGTAAACTGCGTAAACTTAAACTGTTCGGCGTAAACTGCGCACCATACCTAGCCATTCGAACCATACTGCAATTAGCAGATGATGTTCAACAGCAGTACCCTCTAGCTGCTCAAATTTGCGGCATTTCACTTATGATGTCGATGATGCTTTAGCAGGAGCTCATGACGAGAAAAGCGCAATTAAGGCTAGAAATGAGCTTATGTTTTCAAACATAGAAATAGGCATCGATTATATTGTTGGACAGACTCCGCAATCGTACTTGGCTGGCTTTGTAAGCCCCCCTTGTTCTTGAACAACTTTTGTAGCGAATAGAGTCTCTAAAATAGCAGACAAGGTTGGCGTAAGAAACTGGTTTCATGTAGAGTCACATGAAAACCCGGCGGATTTAGCCACACGTGGCGTTACACCCCAAGAGCTAATCGATAACGATCTTTGGTGGCATGGGCCATCATGGCTTTCACTCGAACACTCGTCTTGGCAAAGAAAAACTCAACCTGCAGTTTTAGACACGTCTCTTGAGCGTAAAGCTGTGAAGGTTAACCTTGCAAACTTTGCTCAATACGAAGACGTTTCGGAGCGTTTCTTCTCTCCCGAGAGGTCTAATACCTGCGACACATTGGCATAGGAAACCTTGATTATCTTTTTGTAGTTTAAAATATAACCATTGGGGATGACACACTCAATATTTTTGTTTACTAGTTTATAAAAATAACGAGAAATATGGATAAGCGAACAACACTATAATCGTAAATTTCAGAGCGTTTGCTCGAGTGAGAGCGCTATAGTTCTCAACGAAAGTGTAGGAAGAGGAATGGCAAAATCAGCTGCTATAACTCGTTTAACTGCGATAAACGAGTTTCGGAAACTGGTTTTGACTAACCGAATTTTAAAAATAGTTTAGCAGATATTTAAACGAGAAAAAACACTTAAACGAGTTTAAATGGACCAATGTGTCGCAGGTATAAGAGTGTTAGCTTATGTCTTTCGTTTTCTTCATGGTACGCATCCACGTTTTCGTGCTACATTTGTCAAACAATCAACATGTCATGACAACGCAGAAATTAAGCACGTAAAAACACGACTCGTATTGTTATGTCACAAAATTAACTGTCCTGATGAATATTATAGTTTAGAAACTAAAAATATTATCAGCGCCAAGAGTTCGATTCTAAGTCTGAATCCATTTCTGCATAATGACGAATTAATACGTGTTGGTGGGCGATTAGCCTCTTCGCCAATTTTGTCATTTGATGAAAGGCATCCGATTATATTGCCATATAACTGCCAGTTTTCACGCCTTTTAGTACGTTTTGTTCATGAAATTTCCCTTCATGGAGGAAACCAGTTAGTGCCTCGTCTGTTACGAATGCAATACTGGATTCCACGTGCTAAAAACCTGATAAAGACAACCTTGCACAATTGTAAGACTTGTGTTGTTCATAAAAAGCTACAGAGAACTCAAATTATGGCTGCTCTACCAATAGACAGAACCGTTATTTCGCGTCCGTTCTCTTCCAATGGCATCGACTTCGCTGGTTCTTTCGACATAAAAAGCTACATAAGTAGGTCTTGTTGAATTAGTAAGGGCTATGTGTGCTTATTTGTTTGTTTCTCTACGAAGGCAATTCATCTAGAAGCCACAAGCAACTTGTCAACTGCCACCTTTTTAGCGGCTTTCTCTCGCTTTGTCGCTAGACGCGGCTGCCCAGCCAAGGGGTATTCTGACAATGGTACTAACTTTGTTGGCGCTTCCAAAGTACTAAAGAAGGATTTTAAAGAGTTTTTGAAGGCATCACATGATGTCCTTTTAGCTCAGTACATGCAGCAAGAAATTGCATGGCACTATATTCCAGCAGGTGCTCCCCATATGGGAGGCCTTTGATTTGTCCCCATTGTGCTCCCCATATGGGAGGCCAATTAGATTTTAAAGTAAATGACTTAGTTGTCGTGAAAGAAGACAACTTACCCGCGAATGAATGGCGATTAGGTCGAACACTAAAGACCTACACTGGTAGCGATAATAGAGTTCGCGTTGCCGATGTCCGAACCGAGCGAGGTTGTATAACTCGACCTATAGTTAAGCTTGTCGCACTTCCGTCTGCGTAGCTAAGTCACTATTCTCTGAACCACTTGCCTTTCTTGTTTTTCTTTTTCGTTTCTTTTTGTCTCGTTTCAGAATGTCCACCACCAACATCGTTAGCGATCTTCTGGAGGAAATGATTCTCCAGACAGAATCCGAGTTTGGCGCCAGTGGGACGGAGACGGTGCTAGAGTCGCCTGCAGAAAAAATCGCACTCCAACGAGCTTCGGTGACAAGTGTGGTCACGATTAGGGCCAGCAATGACGCTATGGCTAGATGTAGCTTGTGCTCGTCGGAGCATAATCTTCCATCGTGTCGGCAGTTCCTGGCTATGAGCATTGAGGAGCGGTTGCGAGCAGTGTTACTAAACTTTCACTGCTCCAACTGCCTCTCTAGCTCTGATATGCGAAGGGACTGTCGGAGCGATGGAAGATGTCGTCATTGTGATGAAGACCACCACAGCTTGCTCCACTCGAGTCTACGAGTCCGAACTGGTCGGGTTCACTCCAGGAGGCCCCGTGGTAGGCATTCTCGAGCCAGAGATCCTTCAGTGGTTTACGTAGACACCTGCCGTATGGGCTTAATTTCACGGTGCCCCTTGACACGAGGAGTCGTGGTTCATGGAAATGATACCCAGAAAATGAATTTCCTGTGTTTTACCTCCATGACTCCAGACGCGACCAACGCCCCATTATAGTAGTTTCAATACCGGATACACACCACACTTAAGTTGTATATTTAAATTAATAAATATACTGTATGGATAGTTACCAGTATTGGAACGCAACAGTACCAATCATGGACGGCTAGTGTTATCACCATCCACAATTATCGGTTAAAAACGAGACCCATCTAAAATCTCTGACAATTTGAGGAATTGCCACCCAGTTGTAAACAAACGCAACTCCACGCCAGACCACCATAGGTCTTGTTCGCGACATTGAACTACCACAGCCAGCACGAAACTCCCCGAAGGGCCAGCCCACAATAGTCACCCTGGCAAAAGGTTCCACAATGAATAACCATATCAACATCACCAACTTATCAGCTGGTAAATTAAGTATTCCTCTAATACTTATATTTGACTGTGACGTCCTGTCACTAAATTGTACTTGACTAGGCAAAATAATTTACCTCTTTAGTATAACCAGTACAACGTACTGTTATTATACTACTCCTCCTCCGTAACGCATTTCATTAACAAGTAACTAATTTGCGTAATTTCGAACGTACCGTCGTTAGCACAATTTAATGTGAAAACTAGGGTAACGTCTCAACAAGTTCACCTATATCCGAAGATACAGGCATTTTCTAGTGTTAAACACTAATTTTACGCTCCAACTGAGGTCGATGATATATCAACGGCTACTCTATGTGGATGACTATTCCCGTGCTAACAAATTATTTGTTGCTTTTGCTACTGCATTCATAGGTATTAACGCCACTATTGCTATGTGCATATAGTCCAACCTACTCCAAGATTAAGCCGTGACACACAGCAGGCTCAAGGTGGGCCTTTTTCTTTTTACACATATATAAAGGTCAAAAGGATTAGAAAACCCCCTTATATCTGCAACCATCCTCCTTTATCCTGGCTTTGGACAGGCTGCTCGTGAAAACAGGCGGAGTTGCATTCTCGAGCCAAGAAGGCAACATCCCATGCTCAAGATGAGCCCATCAGTTCAAGGCCTAGGGGCTACCAGCTAAGACGTACGTCTTTGCAGGGACCGCCGTCGCAAGTACCGCAAGCGTCTTCGGCTAGAGACCACCTCCCGAAGCTGTCCCCCCCTAGAAAGAGATTGCAGTCGCAAGCACCGAAACCGTCTTCGGCTAGGGACCACTTACCGAAGCGATCTCCGCCTGAGCCACCGACATCCAAAACCCTCCAACTCGTCACCTCGCTGCTCCCAACTGTCATGGTGCGGACCTGGGCAAATGGTCGCCTCGTCTCGGAGCGCGCTATTCTCGATGCCTGTCTCCCTCAGACGACAAGAGCCAAAGCTTTGGTTTCGAAGTGGAGGCTGCCGACGTCTGTGGTTGATGGCACGGAAATGTGCACTCTGGTGATCCGGGGTCAGCATGAGTCCAGCGTCCACATTGAGACGACAGCTAGGATCGAGCGGCGGTTGGAGGTCATGAAACCGATTAAAACCATCGACGAGCGGATCAGGCAGGGATTCCCAAATATGAATTTGGCTGATCCCAACTTCTACGTGTCATCGCCGGTCCGTATTCTGCTTGGGAGCGATGTGTATGCACGCGTAATGCAGCCTGGGATCCTTCCATCTGGGTTTGGCATACCACAAGCCCAAAATTCAATTTTTGGCTGGGTGTTATCTGGGCAAGGTGCTTGGTAACACAAAGTTGCATCCTTGCAAGGCGGGCGGCATGTTTACGCCAGTAAACAAACACCCTGTGCGAATGTCGGTACAGCGGTGTTCGTCAAGTTTTAGTTTATATAGTCTCTTTTTTGTGAGCAGCGCCTCTCGCTCTCAACATATAAAATTTTGTAATTATTCATATAACTTGCATTATTGACGTCGGTCATTAAAGTTGAAGAGTTTTTATTTGAAACCCGTGCGTTTTTCTTTTAAAACATTTAATTTTTCAGTAGTGAAATTTTTTATATAGAATAACCTCCCGTTCGGTTTATTCAATATTAAATATGATATCATTCCTTCCTAGCGCTAATATTTTTATATTCTGTTCTTTTGCTTTTGATACTAACTTCCTCAGAACCAATTTTACCTCTGGTAAAGATTTTTCGTTAAGTATCGCATGAACTTTATTTTGAGCTATAATTATATTATCTTTTTGTTCTTGTGTTTTTGATGTAAACTTCCTCTGAACCAATTTTAACTCTGGTATAGATATTTCGTTGTGCACCTCGAGAACGTTGTTTGCTCCATTATTATTTCTATTTTTGGCCTTTTCATTATATATAAATTTCAAATTTTTTAGACGTCTTACTTTTGAAAATTATGTAGCTTCCCATATATGAAATTCATGACTCTTCACTTGCTGAGATCTATCATTATTATTCAGGTTATTCATTTGCGCATTATTCTTGTTCAATTTTTTATGTGCCGCCCGTGCTAATACTTGTATATTTGCTTCTTTAGGTTTCATATTTTTTAATTGTTCGCTGTATAATTTCATTCTAGATAGTGCATCCGTGTTAGTATTCATCTTGCCTTGTTTAAAAATTATATCAGTCATAATCCATCAATCAATACTCGTGTTAATTTTGATGATGGATTCTTATGTGTGAACAGACTTACTAATGGTCTATGGTCTGTGTATACCGTGAACTTGCTTCCATAGAGATATGGTCTGAAGCAGGGATTGCCAAAGAGTGAATTTTGAAGAGTGCAACAATTACAAGAAAAAAAAAACAAAATACAACAACAAACAGTTGGATACGACGTGATATAAGGAATTAGTAACATAAAAAACACAAACAAAAAGCAGTCGGCGACGAAACCATACGCAAAATTACCAACAAGAAACCTTTAGCGTAGCAAGAGTTGTACGCGGTCGCATGCGCTATATTTACCAACAACGACAAGAATAAACAACAACAAACACATGCTGTATGGTTGCGGTGCAGCTGCGCCAGTGAACTATTCGGCGAATTACAACAATCATAGAAATATTGAAGTTGTTGTAATAGAGTGGAAAGAGTTAGGCGATGGCAATCGTTGGTCTGAAGTAATTGATTCCCTAGTGAATTCCTAATACCTCTTTTTCTATTATTGCATTATTTACTTCATGTTTATTTAATGTTTTGCTGGCATAGGCAATTCGTCTCTCTTATCCTGGTTCACCTTGAGATAGTACTGCTCCTAAAGCAAATTGTGCTGCATCTGTTGTCATTTTATCAAAATCTGGAAATGTTAATGTTTGTGGAGATATTAGCTTTTCTCTTAGCTTGTTAAATGCTGCTTCACATGTTTTTGTCCAATTGAAAATATGCCCTTTCTTTAACAATTGATTTACTGATCTTGCAATTTGTGCAAAATCTGGAATAAATTTTCTATAGTAATTGCAGAATGCTACAAATCTGCTGGTATCATCAGCATTGTTTGCTTTTGGGTAATCCCTTATGGTTTTGTGTTAAGCTGGATCAGTTGTTATTCCTTTGGATATTATCAGATGCCCTAAGTACAGGGTTGCCCATATTCGACGGACCCATCTGGCAACGCCATAAATTTTGACAGAGATGTCAGATCGCTTAATGACATACCGCGTTTGAAGCGTCAGTCCAAGCAGATTTTTACCATGGAACCACGAAATTTTTACCATTATTTTTACCATTTATCGAAATGGCCGAAGATGACGAGCAATTTTGGAACAAAATTATCATGTCCGATGAAGCCCATTTCACATTGAATGGGACCGTAAATAAGCAAAATTGCCGTATTTACGCCACTGAAAATCCTCAGGAGATTCAAGAAGTGCCTCTTCATGACATAAAAGTCACAGTTTGGTGCGGCGTTAGTGCGAAAACGGTCATTGGGCCGTTTTTCTTCCAAAATGAAAATGGCCATGCTGTTACCATCAACCAGGAGCGTTATCGCGACATGATGACCAATTTTGTGATGCCAATTATTCGTCGAAAGCGTATGAGGCAGTTCTGGTTTCAACAAGACGGCGCTCCTTTCTTTGATTTTTTTAACAAAAACATGGGTCCGTCAAATATGGGCAACCCTGTATACAACTTCTGTCTTCAAAAATTCACATTTCTTGAAGTTTAGTTTTAAATTGTAACTTTGCAATTTTTGTAATACTCTTTCCAAGTTTTTGTTATGATGTTTCAGGTTTGATCCAAAAACAATGATGTTATCTAAATACTTAGAGAAATGCTGATTCTTGAAGTCCGCTCAATGCAATTGAAAGCATGCGTTGAAAACTATTTGTTGCTATTTTTAATCCAAATGATAAGCGCTTGCAATGATAGTGCCCTGAATTTGTTGAGAATGCTGTCATATTTCTTGAATTTTTGATGAGTGGTATCTGATGAAAAGCACTTGTCATATCCTTACTTATATTACTTATCTGGCGCTTACAACCGTAGGTCTGTTTTGGCCTCGTATAAGAAATTGCGCCAGCCATTTCTGTTTTGCGCTTGCTGGACCCAGTTAGAAACGTGGTCAGGTTATCCAACACTTGATTCTTCCAACGAAGATGTGGGCGTCCTCTTCTGCGTTGACCACCACCGGGCACCGAATCGAATATTTTTTTCACTGGAGTGTCGTTTTCCATTCGTTCAACATGACCTAGCCAGCGGTGTCATGTCGATGTCAGCGTAGAGCTCATACAGCTCGTGGTTCCATCGAATTCGGTTCCCTCCATTGACGCAGATTGGACCGAAGATTTTACGAAGGGTCTTTCTCTCGAAGGCTCCCAAAGTTTTTTCATTAGAATTGCTCAACGTCCATGTTTGTGCTGCATATAATAGGACGGACATGATTAATGACTTATAGAGTGTGAGTTTTGTTCGTCGAGAGAGGGCTTTGCTTCTCAATCGCCTACTCAGTCCAAAGTAACACTTGTTGGCAAGAGTTATCCTTCGCTTTATCTAAATACTGACAATGTTGAAAGAGTTTACGCTGGATTCCAGGTAGAAGAAGTCCTTAACAACCTCGAAGGAGATGTTGTCAACAGTGACGTGGTTTCCAAGACGCTGGGACTGTTTGTTTGTTGACACTACCTCGTCTTATCTGGGTTCACTGCAAGGCCCATTCGACTCGACTCTTTCGCTAATCTGGAGAATGCTGCACTGACTTGATATCGATATTATCAGCATACGCCAGCAGCATAATACTTTAGTAGAATATCGTGCCACTGCGTCTCAAATCAGCAGCTTGGAAGATCTTCTCCACCATTAGGTTGAAAAAGTCACACGATAAGGAATCACCTTGTCTGAAACCTCGTTTGGTATCGAATGGAGGAGTGAGGTCCTTCCCGATTTTAACTGTGCTGCTGGTGTTGCTCAGTGCCATTCTGTAAAGATGGATGAGCTTTGCAGGAATACCAAATTTAGACATGGTGGAGTATAGATGATTCCTTACTGGACTGGCGAAGGCGGCTTTATAATCGACAAAAAGATGGTGTGTGTTAATTTGTTTTTCTAGGGTCTTCTCCAAGATTTGTCGTAGCGTAAATATCTGGTCTATGGTGGATTTGAAAGGTCTGAAGCCACACTGATAAGGTGCAATCAGCTGGTCTACGATGGGCTTTAGTCTTTCACATAATACGCTCGACACGACCTTATATGCGATATTCAGAAGGCTTATCCCACGGTAGTTGGCGCAAATTGTGGGATCGCCTTTCTTGTGGATTGGGCAGAGCACACTGAGGTTCCAATCATTTGGAATGCATTCTTCTGACCATATTCTGCATAGGAGCTCAGGAATTCATTTAAGTAGAGCTTCGCCTCCATTCTTGAAGAGCTCAGCAGGTAAGCCATCGGTTCCTGCGTCTGTGTTGTTTTTCAGCCGAGCTATAGCTTTCAAGACTTCACTATGGTCGGGCAGCGGAACTTCAACGATGTCGTCCACAATTGGAATTTCCGGTATATTTTCTCTATTGGCGGGATTGTTGTCGTCGTCATCTTTTAAAAGCCTAGAGAAGTGTTCCCTCCACATCATCAGTGTACTCTGGATATCTGTCACTAGATTCCCATTTTCATCCTTGCAGGAAGAGGCCCCGGTCTTAGAACCATCGACCAGGCGTCTTATTTTTTCGAAAAATTTTCGGACCTCATTCCTGTCACCATGCATCTCAATTTTCTCGCACTCACGTATTTCCGCTTCCCTTTTCTTTCGCCTGAAAATGCGTCTCTCTTCCCTCCTCTCTTTGTATCGCTCTTTAGCAGCACGCGTTACAATCGACTGCATGGTGGCTTTGTAGGCGGCGCACAGTGTTTCGTTTCATACAAGTTAGACGGAGAAAATTATTTTTTTGATTTTTTTTAATAGTTTTCGATGTTTAAGGTATAGGAAAGAACAAAAAGTATTTAATGAACTTAAGACAAGTGGGCGTGGCAGCTCCCATACAAAGTAAAACGAAATAAGTTACAATATCGAAATCAATAGTAGACGTTAGTTATGTAATTTCTAAGCAATCCTCAAATTTAAGGCGCAATCGGACAAGTGGGCATGGTAGCTCCCATTTAACTTAAACACATTTTGCGCTATATCTTAGAAACGGAATAAGCTATAATCGAATCGAATTCAAAAGTAGACGTCAAATATATGCTTACTTAAATGAGTTAGTAGTATTTCTTACTTACCCTTACCCTTTTCTTACACTACACTTGAAAAAACTAACGTTTTTATTTGTTTTTTTATTATCTATATATATATAAAAATGGAGCTAATGTTTGTAACTATGCAATAGACTCCTAAACTACTCATCCGATTAGCATGAAAATTTGTGTATAGAAGTTTTTTGGTACGGTGCGTGTTTGTGAACTATCAATATTGAACCACATTGAACACCAGAGGGAGCTGTAGTACAATTTTTTTGCAAAACCACCTAAAACTCCCAAACCGCTCATGCGATTAGAATGAAAATTGGTGTATAGTAATTTTTATGTACGCTAAGTGTTTCTCTGCTATCATTTTTGACCCAACTTAAACACCAGAGGGCGCTGTAGTACAAATTTTTTACAAAACCACCTAAAATTCCCAAACCGATCAAGCGATTAGAATGAAAATTGGTACATAGGAGTTTTCAAATATGATGAGTTTTTTACCACTCTCTTCTTTGATCCACTTTGGATACCAGATGGTGCTGTAGTACAAATTTTTTACAAAATCGTATATTTTTAGTTGTTTTCTTAGGTTACAAATGCAAATATTCACAAAATATAAAATACATCTTAAATTTGGTAAAAGTAAAAAAATGTCCGTTATTTCGACATCAAAAACATGAACATATCTTGAAAACTATGAAAAATTTTACTACAACGATATATTTAATCCAACATCGTTGCTTAAAAATGAGAAAAACACAATCAAAAATTTAATTTTGTGACTTTCGATTAAAATATCTCCGCTGCATTTTATACATTTTGTTAAATTTTTTTTTTTGTCTTAAAGCCTCATCAAAGTACTATGAAAACCTTACTGCAAAAATACTGTTAGTTGACTTTATATATTTTAAATATTTTTTTCAAAAAACCCCTGAAATTTTGGAGTTTTCCTCAAAAAAAAAAAGGCTCACAATTTGTTTTTGTTGTAAAAAAAATTTAATTCAAATTCGCAAATTTTCAACTCTATTTAGAAGCTACAACACTTACAAGCAAAATTTATTTCAATTTTACGCAAACATTAAAAACCATTTTTGTGATTAAAAAAACAAGGCTTGATGATTTTTTCGAAGAAAATTTTTTTTCCAATATTGTGTTTTTATATTTTTGAAAAAACATAAAAGCTAAAAAATTAATTTATTAGAAAAAATTATCTAAGTATCTCATACCAATCAAAAGTTATAGTCAATAATCTATATATACAAAAAGCAAAACGCTGTCTGTGTGATGGCTGGAAACTTCAAAATTACTGAGCCGATAGAGCTGAAATTTTGGCAGTACATTTCTTTCAAGTACGAGATGGTTTACATTTCTGTAACACCCCCTTTTACCACCCACAAATCAATAAAAATGCTATATTTCCTACGGTTTTCGTCGATTTGGCTACATTTTGGTAATTCAGTCTGTATGCTCACTGTCGGCAACTGTACTAAAACTGGGCAATGTCCATCTACTAGAAAACTGGGATGGGCATTATATAAGGGGGTGTGGCTCCACACATATAATTAAAATTTGTATTATCGAATAGCTTTGAAAGTAAAAGTAGCAGTATTTATATACACACTCAAAATGGAGTTACTATTTGGTGATCTCCTGCTACTGGGAAACTGTTGTGGAAACTAGGCAGTGGAAAATGACAGTGGTGTTAAAGTATTGGTCTAAGAAAAGTTTCGAATATAATTATTATGTTGCGATATTATTGCTGGGTGCAGCAACGCGCGCTGGGAAAAAGCTAGTACGTTATAAAATTCAATTATTTCTTTAAATAACATATTGTTCTTGGAATCTCAAGAATCAGGTAAGTTTAAATATCCGATAAATAACCCTTTAGCTATGTATTTGCAAACAACAGATCAGTCTGCTATAGTACCTTCGATTTTATATCTTACTTACTTAGAATATAACTTACAAGCAAATTATTTTAATTTTGCAGTTAAAAACAAGCAATTTTTGCGAATTTCAAAGCATTTAATTCTTTTTTTTTCAAAAAATAGATTGACACTTAAAACAAATATCACTTGGACCATATATAACCCAAGACCGATAGAAGGTTAAGAAAAGTAAAAAACGAAAAACAGGCATCACTTCTGCTAAACAAAAAAATAGTTTAAGATTTACTTGAAAAAAAAATAGTAGGGTCAATTTATGACCAGCTGTTCTCACTGGGTTAAGAATAAAAAATAAGTAAAGAAAAATCCATTAATAATATTGTTGCAACAAAACGGTTTTAATGTTCACCTAAAAAAAATTTGGGGTGGGTCAATATGACCCAATAGTCGTACAGGGTTAAGGATATCAAAAATCGGAAAACATACATGATTAGAAATTGATTACCCAATAAAATAATTTTGGCCGCTTAAACCGATGAAATACCCCTATGTGGGACGGCCATAGAGGTTACAACTTGGTACTACACAAAAAAATTTAAAATAAATATGATGTACCGTCCTGAACAACCTAATGACTTTTGATTTTACAAACAGACATAATAAGCTTATGTTAGTAAAAATTTCAAGACCTAGACAAAGTACAGACACTTTTAGATTTTCCATTTTATAAAAAAATAAAAAGAAATTTAGAAAAAAGATCTATATTTTTAAAATTTAGATATAAACATGTATAAATAATGGATAAATTATTTTAAGGTGTACTAAGATACCAATAAACATAATGTATTGTTTTCAAAAAGTAGTCTACGGTTTCTGTGGAACTCTTCGTTCAGGAGTTATGCTATTTTAGAGAAACTGGGGAAATCGTTATGTATGAAAGCGAAAAGGCTACTTTTCCTTTACAAATTTTTGTAACTTTGGTTCCACAAAGATTTTCGGTTTGAAATGATGTAAGAACGATATGTAAGAACGACACGTAAGAACACGTATGCTTTTCAAAAGCTTAAGTCCAAAATTTCAAATCATTCCGTGCCCTACAACACGAGTTACAGACTTATCTCCGTCTAAATAGGCCAAACAAAACACTGTGCGGTGTCTTTTTCTGCAGTGGCGTCGCGACACTCCTGGTCGTGCCACTGGTTTCGGCGAGGGCGGTGATAGCCAATCACCTCTTCGGCAGCCGTACGCATAGAGTGGAAGATGTGATTCCACTGCGCGTATATATCGTCGATCGGAGGAGTGCTTTCTTGAAGCAGGAGTGAGAGTCGAGTAGCGAAGTCTTCGGCTGTTCGTTTTGATTGCAGCTTTTCGACGTCTAGCTTTCTCTGTGCTGGATTGCGCGCATTCTTGATTGCGCACAGACGTGTACGGATCTTGGCTGCGACAAGATAATGATCCGAGTCTATATTGGCACCACGGATCGTGCGTACATCTAAAACACTGGAAGAGTGCCTTCCGTCAATCAAAACGTGATCAATTTGGATGCGGCTTTTTTCGACTTTTTTTCAGACTCAATAATTTTATATATTTTTTTTGGGGTCAAATTGTGGTAAACTATCACACAGGATATAAAAACAAACAAAATGCTACAAAGATCCGGATATTAACTGTCCGCCAGTTAAAAAAACCTAAACTCGAGAAGAATGCGTGTGAAGTTTTTTTGCACCTGCGAGACGAACGACTTCAACTGAGTCGTTATATCTCGGCACTGGCTTCGAATTTCGATTTAATATTTTAGACAGTTATTATTGAAGGTATAAAGAATCTAAAAAGTAAAAAACAAAAATTCATTTTTTGAAAATTCTAAACGGTAATAGTACTTTAAAAAACATTAAGCATGTTGCTCTGTTCATAACTGAACGAGCATTAAAAAAAAACTAATACAAATAAATTTTTACAAACACAAACACAAGAGAATTATGCACTCTTTTTATATATTATACACACACACATTCATACAAACAAAAGAAAAAATCAAAAAAGCTATTTTAAATGATAATAAAATAAAATAAATACCTTGATAATATCTTTTTCAGTCTGGACGGATCTTTAACTATATTTAAAAACGAACGACAATAATTTTAAATATTTTTAAATACATTTAATAAATGTAAATGTGATTTTGATTCATTATACTGGAAGTTAAATTGAATAATATAAATTTTCATATAATAATAGTGTTTACAAAGTTTGCCAAAATCTCAGGCATAAAAATTTCATAGGTAACATTCCAGGCTCATTTTCATAAACGTGCACACCAATGCATACCTTTGTCCCCCCCTCGAAAAATTCCTGCGGACGCCCATGATTGGTATCAAGAAGTTTTCAAGACTCAGGCTTTATTGGGGCACTGTACTTGGTATAGAAGCCTTTCGGAGTTCTATAACATGTGACAGATTTTGTCAGTTGAGAAATAATTTGCATATTGTTAACAATTTGGAAATAGACAAAAATAATAACGATAAATTTGCTAAAGTCAGGCCAGTTATTAATGCAATGAGAGTATATGAAATTACTAGTATATGAAACTACTAAATAGTATATGAAAGGAAAACCTAACCCGTGGGGAATTAAGGTATACGTTTTAGCTGGGAAATCAGGAATGCCATATGACTTCTTCCTTTACCAGGGTCCGACATTGACGCCAAGAACTTTTCAGAATTCGGATTTGGCGCAGCAGTTGCTCTTAACTTTTCTGAGAGATTTGCAAAAAAGGGCCACACACTTTATTTTGATAATTTCTTTACAAGCTATCAGCTTTTCGAAATACTTTATCGAAAAAATATAAATTCGGCAAGAACTGTAAGAATTAATCGATTTGCTAGTCCTCCTCTTATAAGTGACAAAGAACTAAAAAAGAAAGGTTAAGGTTCATCAGATCAGGTAGTTAGCTGAAATGGGATATTGTTTTAGTCAAGACAATAAACCAATTCACTTGGTTTCTAATTTTATTGGGATAAGTGAACAAGATGTTGTTAAAAGGTAATTTCATAGTTAGAACAAAAGTATCAAAAAGGTATTATCAAGTTTTTCTTACGAACAGGTACAATAAAACTTCTATCGTTTGGTAATATAAAAAATAGAAAAACTTGGTAATATAAAACTTGGTAATATAAACTAAAACTAAAATTGTAAAATAAAAATAAATAACTGGTCATTTCAGCCCTTGAAAGGACTTTGACCTAGCTTCTTATGATCAATTGTGTTGTGCGCATTATTTATTTAATTTGTACACAATTGACCGAGAACCGGACCTACAGGTTTAACGCAGACTCCGAACGGCGATGAACGGAATGTTCTGGTTCCCAAGAAGCTTTACATGGCATTTTGATTACTCTCTGAGGTTTGCCATTGTCTGCAGAGAGGTGGCGGCCGTACAGAAAAATCATTTTGATTCAAATAATTTTCTGTCGCCGCTGGGATTCGAACCCGGGTCTCCAGATTCGTTGATATAGAGGCCACGCACTTTAACCAACTACGCCACGGACGCCACTAGTGTCTGTTATAGTAATTTTTTCTTTTATATGTCTCGTCTGTTTATTGCGAGCACATTTTTCACATGTTTACATACTTTTTTACCATTTACCGCATGTTTTTCCATTTATAGCGCTGTTTTAGTTTCAGTATAGTTTTTTCTGATTCCTAAGTGTCCTCGCTTTGGTGAATCATGGAATTCTTTTATCAAAGTGTGTTTCATGGTTTTGCTTCTTATATTCTTAGGGGTTACATATATAAATATATTAAAAGCTGAAGACCATAGTAGTTAGGGCTTAGTTTATTTTAAGTTTATTCACTAAATTTATTTTGTAAATAAACTGTTAATAATAATAATAATAAATATATTAAGTGATTTATTACTTTTTAATTTTTTTCATCTGCTGCAGCTTATTCAATTTTCTTTTTAATTCATTTTTATCAAACATTTCAAATAAAGCATCACTTGCCTCTAGAGCTAGGTCTTTTATATTAATTTTATACATAAGAGATGATAGTTTCTCCAAAGTCGAATCTAACACGTGTATTACTGTTATTATTTTCAATGAACTTTAATCGTTTTATATTTTTGACGTCAGTAATAGATGTGCAATCCCATATGAAGAGTTGATCGGGATCGTTCTGAGATGTGCAGTTCTCTTGTTCATTTTTATTTGCTAGCTTTTTTTTATTCCCCTTGTTATCACCAATGCTTTATTTTGAGTTTTGTCCTCTTCTGAGGGTGTCATATTTATTAAAATTCCCGAATTTAATTGAATACGTGATAACGCGTCGGCGTTGGTGTTGATCTTTGCTTGTTTAAATTTGATTTCAAAATCATAATCTGAAAGATCTTTTTTTTTATTTATTTATTTATTTCTGTGGTCTATTTACAATGATCTTTACAGACTACGCAACTATAAATTTTACTATAAATCTTATTGACTATTTAACAAAAAAGTAATGGTATTTTTAAAAGCATATTTCGGCATACAAAAAATCAAGCATGTTCGTATTATACATTCTGTTTAAAGCTATAAGAACTCTATTTATGGGCTCATTAATGGCATAGTTAGTTCTATGACAGTTTATGTAAAAGTAATTGCAATGTCTGAGCGATCTTTACGGAACATTAAACGATATCAATTCCAGCAACTTTTCACAGATAATATTTCCCTTAATCAGATCATAAATAAACATAATGATATGCACGAGTCTTCTATCCTCAAGAGAGGATAGTCCAATGAGCAACCGACGCGTCCTATATGAAGGAATTGATTCAGAAAAAATAAAGGAACGTAAGGCAAACTTCAAAAACCTTTTTTGGACTTTTTCCAATCTATTAATATGTACTGAATAGAACGGACTCCAGATGAATGAAGCGTATTCAAGGCTTGATCTAACGAGGGACATATATAAAGTTTTTAGTGTGTAGGGATTAGCAAACCCTGCACTATAACGCCTAAGAAACGCTAAAAGAGAATATGCTTTGGGGATGATGCGATTAAGATGAGAACTAAAGCTTAGACCTGAGTCAAAAATTACCCCCAAGTCACGTATTTCAGATATTCTAACTAACTTATCATTATCAAAAGAATAATCAAATAAAATTGGGGAATGTAATTTATAATAAGAAACAACATAGCATTTATTCAGATTGAGTGATAATTTGTTCAATTTGAACCAAGAAAAAACATTATTAATATCAGACTGAAGACGAGTAGCATCCAAGTGATTTCTAACTTTATGGTACACCTTATGATCATCTGCGTAGAGCAAAAACTGAGCAATATGGAAACATTTCGAGACATCATTTATAAATATAACAAAAAGCAAGGGTCCAAGAATACTACCTTGGGGAACCCCTGACATGTCTAAAAATGGGGATGACATTGCATTGTCTATGACAACGTACGAGACTCTATTAGATGGGTATGAGCTCAACCAATCAAGAAAATTTGAATGAAAGCCAAATTTGGTAAGCTTGAGTAATAGAACGTTATGCGCCAGTTTGTCAAAGGCCTTAGAAATGTCAGAATAAATGACATCAAGTTGATGATGATCTTCTTTAGTAGTAATGCAGTAGTTTGTATAGATACTAAGGTTGGTTATTGTTGACCTACCAGAGACAAAACCATGTTGATTGGGACAGATTGAATTTTTTATGACAAAGTACATTTTATCCTTAATGATTTTTTCAAAAAGCTTTGAGATATTAGTTAACTTTGAGATGGGCCTATAATTTAGAGCACCATGCTTATTGCCAGCTTTGAAAACGGGAGTTATAAGCGATATTTTCCATTTGTCAATGAAAGCACCGGAACTGAGAGATTTGTTGAAAATCATACAAACTGGTAATGATAACGTATGAATACATTGTTTCAGCAAAAAAGCACTAATACCATCAAGGCCACTTTTGACTGAGTTCTTCAAAGAAGCAATACCAGCTCTAACATCAGAAGGGGTTACAACAATGTTGCCAAAATTTAAGCAAGAGTCAACAGTATCAACAACATGAGCGTCAGCAGGAACCAAAGTATTTTCAAAATTAGATTTAAAATAATCTGCGAACAATTGAGCTGTGTCCTTTACAGAGCTGGATATCTTACCATTAAAAAACATAGAGGAGGGAATATTAGAAGAACTTGATTTAGCTTTAATGTAGGTCCAAAAAGATTTGCCATCAGGTTTAATGCGTCTTTCAATGCTGAGAACATATTGTTTGTATAAAAATTTATTCAAAAAAGTAAATTCTCGCGCATAGTGTAAGTAACTTGCTTTGAAATCGAGATTGCCAGTACTTCTAAATTTATTGAAAAATTTATTACGTAAGTTTTTCAGTTTTTTTAAGCCCTTGGTATACCACGGAAGCTTATGTATTGTTTTCCTTAATGGAATATTATCAGAAAAAATATTGGATATGTTTGTTAAAAAGATATCATAGCATCTCGAGGCATCGAAGCTACCAAAAAGTGATAACCAATCAATGTCATTAATGACCCTATTAATAGTCACTAAATTGCAATTTTTAAAGTCGTAATATTTTTTTCCAGAGCTTGATATACTAAAGAATTCCTACATTTCAATATTGAAAGCAAGCACTGGTTGATGAACTTGGTTCAGAAATAGAAAATGGACATTCAAATAATTCGTAATTAAGCGACTTACTTATAAAAATTAGATCAAGTAATTTAGATAACTTATTGAAGATAGCATTTATTTGGATCAGATCCATACTGAAAAAACTGTCAATAAGATAAATTTCGTAAGCCTGGTTCACCGTTGTTGGTAGAAATACATTATCATCCAATGAAAAAGTCCAATTTAAATTGCAGAGGTTAAAGTCTCCAACGACGCAAAAATAATCATTGCTATTGTTCTCAGATATTGATATTATATTATTTACATGAGCCCCATGTATTTGCATTGAGCTATTTGGCGGAATGTAGGAAGCGCAGACAACAATTTTTCCTTTAGGAAGTTGGATGTCAATGCACAACTGATCCAGTAACCCATCTAACGTGTCGATAATGCACAGCGAGGAACACAATTTTTTCCGAACAATTATTAGAACTCCACCACCTCTAGAGCATCCAGTTTGAGCTGCACATCGATCTTTGCGATATACTTGGAAGAAAGATGGATCAGCAATCTCCTCATCGAAAAAGTCATTATTAAGCCACGTTTCGACTAGTATCAAAACATCATAGTCACTTTCAGAACAAAAAGAATGCACAATATTTAATTTAGAACGCATACCAGATACATTTTGATAATAAAATTTAATTGACTTATTAGTGCTTAGTGAGTTGGCATTGCTTGCTCTTATTTCATTTGCATTCGAGGCGGATTTGGATCTAAAAGAATTTAATAGCATAATTACGACTACAACGTTGTATTATGCAATAGTGCGTCCTCACTTGGAGTACACAAGTCAAGTTTTGTCTCCAAGTTACAATGGGCATGTTGATCGAATAGAGAGAATCCAAAAATGCTTTGTTCGGTTTGCCCTAAGGGGCTTAAGTGGATTTAAACCTTTAAACCTTCCTCCTTATGAGGATCGCAAAAATGCAATCATTGAGTGAGCGAAGGAAGTCTGCAGATATCGTCTATTTGCACCAACTCATCACCGGTGTATTCGATTCTCCAGAACTTCTTTCTCTTATAAATTTTAATTCTAATCGTAGAAGCAGTAGAAATGCTAACAATTTAATTTACTTACCATTTAGTAGAACAAATTATATGTTAACTGCTCCTTTAAACCGTATGAGTAAATTAGTTAACAATTGTAGCTTTTTTGATGTTAACTTGTCTAAAGGTCAACTCAAGAGTAGATTAAAAACTATTGTGTAATTGCATGGTTATGTTTTTGCATGGTTAGTCGTGATGTCTTGTGTTGTCCTTGAGCCCAACCATATTTTGGTGGGTAAATTTTTTTCACATTAACTTATTTTGAGCCACTAATATCAATATCGTTGATAATTTCAAAGATTTTTGGGTCGTGACTTTGAATACGTTAATGAGGAGAATGTGCGAAAAAGCTGTAGTAGCTAAACTCTATTGTTATTGCATGGAAAAAAAAGTGAACGGGCGAATACGAACACCCATAGGCCAAAGGTCCGGATTACTTTGTCATAATGGCACGCAGGAACGCCGAGTTTAAAATTTTCACTTCTGAGGTTTGTTACATCAGAACCATTCCTCAAAAGGCGAAAGCAGCTAATAAATTTTTTATCAATTTTTGCATGAGTTGAAATATAATCAATCACATGAGTGTAAGTGACCGATGGCTGAAATGAAGAAAGATGCAGATATTTATTGGGCACCACAATTCCTAGTTCAATATTTGAGCTTCTTCCAACAATAGTCAATGGCTCCTTTTGCACATCGATTAAATTTACTTTATGTGCACTGTTTCGGTCATACTGCAATACAGCTGATGACGGAGCACTAATGATTAAGGAGTCTAGTAGAGATTCAGCAGCAGTGTTTATAGAGCCTCTCGAAGTTGCAATAGAAGCAGGTGTCGGCGAAAAAATAGCAGGTGATAAAGGCGGCGCGTTTCTAACAGCAACAGGTGAAGTAACAACAACAGCAAGAGCAGGAGAAGTAACAGCAGCAGCATATGTGGTAGATAGGTATGAGGTATTTGTAGCGTTATGAGAGGCAGAAAGGCATAAATTATTAGATAAAACTGGAAGAGCATGAAATGCTTCACTAGCGGTAGCGCCAGTCACGGCGTTTTCAATTTCAAAGTGCTTTTTGTTCAACTTATTAGCAAGCAGCGGCAGCGAATGAGCAGACAACGGTGCCACAGCAACTCCAGATTCCAAATCAACTGCAAAAGAACTGACAGAAGATATAGATGTTTCGGAGGTTAAAGCTAGCGAAATGGGGCTGGATTCAACCCTAATAACTTAATAAGGGTGGAGAA
The DNA here is from genome assembly GCA_943735915.1 of Pherbina coryleti. Classification (NCBI taxonomy): domain Eukaryota; kingdom Metazoa; phylum Arthropoda; class Insecta; order Diptera; family Sciomyzidae; genus Pherbina; species Pherbina coryleti. The sequence goes on from OX030948.1 coordinate 93,118,201, forward strand.
GCTAGTCCACTAGGTTTAGATTTTGAACGCGTAGTCTTCTTTCCAGGCTGCACAAGGTCCTCTGCCCCAACAGCTTCAACAACAATGGCATTATCATACAGATTATCGCATTTATCGGCATGGCTTAAAACAATTTTTTTCAGACGTGCAACATCATCAACAATTGCGACGGCCGATTTCATCAACTCCGTCAAATACGATAACAGAGTGCTTGTAGAAACTTTGAGACATTTTGTACATAACTATTGGAGCCCATTTTTTACAGTTCTAGACAGGGCATCACCAATCCTAGCAGATAAGCCAGCACACTTTGCATGGAAAATTTTGGAACAGCCAGAGCAAGAGATGAAGACACTGACAGTACCCATTCATACTTGCAGATTTCACATGCAGTGCACATTAGAGTGTCCCTTATTTTGCGATTTTTGGAAATGTCAAGGGGCTGAAAGGTTTTTTATGCGTTTTTATATTCTAGGAGTGAAACTAAAAAAAATTTTTTTTACGACAACGTTTACCCGTGCCAATCGGGCCCGAAAGTTTCGAAAAAATTATTCCAACCCATATTAGACCATATTTGCACAAATTAAAAAATAAATCTTTTCTCTGCTTTTAATAAATATTTTACATTTTTTGGAACACATACATAAGAAATATCATATCTACAAAGTTTTTTATGGTGGGCGTGGTTACCGCCCTTGCTGCGTCGAAATTTCTCCCGCAGCCTTTTTCATGAAATTAGTGCAATTTAGGTATTAATATCAACAATAAATAAATACATTTTTATTGTGCTAAAAGTATTATTACATTTCATTAAATTCACATTATGTACTTACAAAAATTAACAATAAATTAAAAAACTAATATTTTCCCCTGCGGCGGGCGCGCAACAAGCTAATACCTACAAGCAGTATTATTGCGGCTTTTCAACCGAAATCATAGTTTTTTTTTTATAAATAAAAAATATCAAAAACCAAAAATGTATGCCCCCTGAAGGGTTAAATTTTAATCAGAAATACAAATTAATTATAAGTTTTTTTTAAGAATATGTATTTTTTTTTTTTTTGAAAGTTCGAGTATATTTTTCGAGTATTTTGGGCCGCAATAACTAGGTTTTGTAGCTGCGCTTTTGATTTTGTAAGCTCGAGAAATTCTTGAGCAAGTTGTACCCCACGCTCCGCAACATCATTTACAACACAAAGATCTTTAAAATAATTTTTTACTCTCTGGTATTCTTCATATTTTTCAAATTCCTCAGGATCATATTTTAAAAAATTGCATGTCAAACTAAACCTACGAAATAGATTTGTTGTTCGTCTATTATAGTATAAGTAAGGTTTAAAGAAGTTAATTCCCCAGTGGATTGCAAGTAATTATTTTTCAATAACTGGCTAATTAAGATCATGCTTTTCCAAGGTTTTGCTTGCGTAAGATATGGGCAAGTCATGTCCAATTTCGCCCTGTGATAGAATTGCTCCTAGTGCAAAATTTGAAGCATCAGTTGTTACAATAAAAAGTTTTGTAAAATCCGGTTCTATTAACTTTTGCTTAAGCGTTTCAAAAGCAGATTGGCATTGTTCTGTCCATTTGAACGGTTGATTTTTTTCAATAGGTTGTTCAAACATTGTGCAACTGTGTCGAAGTTCTTTATGAATCGTCTGTAGTAGTTACAAAATGCAACAAATCGTCGTCTGCGTTCTGTGGTATAGGATACTTTTTGATGGTTTCGTACTTTCAGGGTCTGTCTTGATACCTTCTTGAGTTATCAAATGTCCTAAATATACTACTTCTGGTCGCAGAAATTTGCATTTGTTTGCATTCAGTTTTAAGTTATATTTTGAGAGTCTGTCAAAAACTTTAATTAGATTGTTATTGTGATGCTGTAAACTACATCCAAAGATTATAATGTCGTAAACATTTAGGAATGCTTCTGAGCTTAAGCCTGTCAATGCTAAAGTCAGCATGCGTTGGAAACTGTTTGAGGATATTTTTAATCCAAAGGGTAGTCTTTTAAATTGGTAGTGGCCGTCGTTTGTTGAAAAAGCCGTTAGTGGTCTTGATTTTTCGTCGAGTGGTACTTGGTGAAACGAACTAGTCATGTCGAGTATAGAAAAATATTTTGCTCGTCCTAGTTTGTCTAATACATTCGTCTATTCTAGTAAGTGGAAACTTGTCGTTTACTAATTTGTCATTTATGGCATCTTGCTGTAAAACGAAGACTTCGGCTGAAGTCTCGTTCGTTTGCAAACGATGTCGGATAAAATTGGCTTGCTGTATTTATTATTTGCGTCATCGTGAACTATTACATCGCTTACGTTACTCAAATACTCTCGACGTGAATATTTGTCAAAAGAAGCATTACCAGATAATAAAATTTCAATATTCTTCGTAAATTTTCTAAAATCCTTAAAAATTTTAATGTTAAATCATTACATCTTTTTACGTTGGCAATGATTTTTTCCATCAGATGCTTCATTTATTTTTGCTTTGAAATAATTGCTGACTTTTATTATTTTATTTATTTATTTATTATTGTTTACTCATTAAAAATACAATGGAGCTTAAAATCTAACAGAATTTAATAGCATACGAACAATTATGCTATTAAATACTTGCTATTAAATACTTTTGCAGCAATCTGCAATTTTATTTCGTATGTTTTCTTAAATTTGAGTATAATATTATTTTATAATGTTTTCTGTGATATCATTTTATAATTTCAACAACGAAAGTGAAAGTGAAAGTGAAAGTGATAGTGATGAGCAGTGCATTTCCTGTACAAGAACCCAAAATTGCTCACTTGTAGTCATGGTGAAATTATAAAAGGTGTTATCATCTTATGACATTTTTCCAAATGTTTTTTGACATGCTGCCTTATTTTGACAATGTTAAGGGTTTCATATAAAAAATGTTTTAAGGTTGCAGGTTTAATTCCGTAAAGTACTCGAAATAAGTACTTTTTTATTTTTGGTAATGAATACGAATTGGAAATATATGAAGATACACAAGTCAAACGTTTTAATTGTATGCCTATGTTTTATGTCGGGTTTTTATTGTTATTTAATTGTTAAAAATTTAAGTATTTTTACGTTCTGAACTATAAATTAAATTCCCATTAGTATGATGATATTTAATTTTTTTATGTACTATAAAATGTAGATACTATTTTGAATAGTGGTAACCTTTTTTTTTTTTTGAAAAAAGAAAATTTTGCGCGATTTAATTTTGTCTGTATTCTTTTCGCAAAAATGCCTAAATCTAGCTGTTATTTGTGCAAAAAAAAGTGGAAAGAGGAAAAATATAGTTTATTTCATGTGCCTCAAGATATTGAAAGAAGAAGTTTTTGGAACACGGCTTGTGGGCAAGTTCTGCCGGCATCAGAAAAGTTGTGTGAGCTACATTTCGACGCAAATGATTTCCGAGCCGGTTCAAAGAGAATAAGACTGGATACAAACGCTGTTCCAATGGTCGTTAGTTTTCCAAGCCAATATGAAGATTGTAAGTCATGGAAGGATTCCGCCAGTCAAACAGAGTAAGCGCATGTGCTATCAAATTGTGAAAGGTATGAATACTTAAAAATATGAAAAAATTTCAGACCAGATATTTATAAAAGTTGTGATATCGAAATTGTACGATTGGCAAATACTATAAAGGAACTCAAGGCCGAAAATGCTTGCCTCCAAGCAAAAGTTGAAGAACTTACTACTTTTAAAAATGCAGTTCATCAAATTTTTACGCAAGGTCAATTAAAAAAATGAATAACTCCTAATCAGCGGATTTTATGGAAATGGGAAGATATAGCTTCTGCCACAACGTTGAATGCAGCAGGTTCTCGTGCATACAAGCATCTCTACGGCCTAGGGTTTTCACTGCCATCGGAAGCAACTTTAGGAAGATGGTGGAATTTCATCATTGATATCATGCAAGGAGCAGCCGAAGCTATTTCAGAAAGAGACCGGTTATGTGTTTTGTCGTTTGACGAAATGAAAACAACTGCCGTGTACGAGCATGATCCATGGACTGACAGTATGCGAGTGCCTTGCAATTATGCGCAAATGGTAATTGCAAGAGGCCTTACATCATCATGGAAGCAGCCAGTTTTTATAGACTTCGACTGCAAAATGACTAAAAATATATTGCTAAACATTATAAGCAGGCTGAATAAAGCTGGATTTGTTGTTGTTGCTATGGTTTCCGACATGGGTTCCATTAACCAAGCAGTGTGGAAGCAACTTGGAATTTCAACAGATATATAATTATATATAGAATGCTGTTAATTTTCATTTTATTGTATACAAATTCATTTGATTAGAAAATCCCTACTTTGAAAATCTATTTGTCAAAGATGGTAGAATTTACGTGTTCGCTGATGTGCCTCATTTATTAAAACTAATAAGGAACCATTTCCTAGATACTGGGTTAGTTTTTCATAATAAACTAATCACGCCTGTAACAATCAAGCAGGCAATGAATTATACATCCTCATCCGATGTGTCCATCACATATAAGTTGACTGAAGAGCATCTCAACGTAAAAGGTAATACACAAGGACACTACCACATTGTGTTACTTGAAGGTGTTTCTTTCCACATTTTTGAAGCTCGGGAGTGAAGAAAAACAACATGCTTAATCAAATTTACATGAAAACACAACTGTAGTTATTGATTTATATTTATTACATATAATTATTGATAGGTCCTGGGCGGCAAAAAGTGAAGCCTGCAGCTCAGCTCTTTTCAAATTCTACCGCCAACGCAATAAGAAGGTGCTATTCAATGGGATATAATATGTATTGTCCCACCGAAACAGCAGATTTCCTTCAGTTAGTAAATGACTGGTTCGATTTACTTAATTCTAAGCTTAAAATGGAAAATTGTCCAAGCAAACGCCCATTTGGTTTGCATTTGCAAGAACAATTCAAAATATTGCAAGAAATGGATAATGCAATAAAGCAACTAATGCCAAATAAAACAAGTTTGCAACCATTTCAAAAGGGTGTGCTTTTGACCAACAAGTCTCTTGTTGGTTTATATAATTATGTTAATGAAAAGTACGGCATTCAGTATGTTATTACGTACAGATTGAATCAAGACATTCTTGAACATTTTTTCGGTGCTATGCGGAGCAAAGGCAGATTATTCGATCATCCAAGTCCTATGCAATTAAAATACAGATTGCGAAAATATTTACTGGGTATATTAATTTATTTTATAGAATTATTTTTAGAATTATGTATATAGTCACAAGCAATAACCATCTAATTAAAGAAAGAACTGAGTTATCGACGAAGTGTTCAGCGCATATAGTTCCATACCCAAACAAAATTGGGAGATTATAGCGAGATCTCAGCAAAAATTATCACACAAAAACCAGAGAACCTATCATAGAACTTATATGGAGATGGGAAGCTTTAAAGCAAGATTCTTAGGTTGTTATTGGTTTTGACAGCACTAACTAATATTCACATGTATTAGCAAATAGACACTTACGTGTTTTTTTATTTTTAAAAAGCCAAAAACACAGAAATCATTTCAACAAAAACTAATGTTGAGTGCGATGAGACGGAATGTCTGTCGCTCTCAAGCTCAGATTTGCAGCATACTATTTCAGAAGAAGCAAACGTATCTTATGAAAATTATTTTGATGTAATAGATACAATCAAGGTGTTTGATTTTTTACATGAAGATGCGTTAGAGTATGTTGCAGATTATATAACGAGGAAACTTAATTTAGAAGATTATGAAGAAAGTTTTGATTCGTGGACTTGGGTTGACCAAGTGTCGCGTGGTTCTCTTCTTAAACCTAATACACTCTTCATGGAGAAAATCAAACTTCTCGAAAGTATTTTTCAAAATTATAACCAGAATAGAATTAACAGCCATCAAAACATATGTTCTACTCTGATGAATTTATGTTTAGAGGTTGATATACCTGACACTATAAAAAAATTATTTTTTAAGTGCAGAATGCATTTTAGAATTAAGTATTTAAATAATAAAATTAAAGAAAAACAAAAAATATTTCGCAATATAAGAAAATGCACAAAATTATTAAGTAAATTTTCATCATATTATTTGCAATAAATATTATAACGTTTTTGAATTCTTTTGTTTTTATTACAATATTTTTGGGGAAAGCAGTTGAAGGATTATAATAAAAATGGAAAAAATAGCTTAACTTTTGAATGCTACAAATTATAATAGTAGCAAGTTACAAAATGTACTAGTATCAAAAAAAGTACACAAATATGCAACCCTACACTGATTCAAAATTAGATGTCAAAATAAGGCAGCCTATTTTTTTCATACATTTCGGATGAGAACACCTTTTATAATTTCACCATGCTTGTAGTATTCTTTGTGCTGAAAACATATAAAATATTGTTAATATATGTTTTTATTATTGTTTTTTATATAATAATGTTAAATATGCTTATGAAAATTTAAATACATATAATAAATATGAAAATGTATTTACATTTTCTTCACAGCAACTTTCATTATTAAAATTTTGTGGACGATGGCAATTTGTTTATTGTTGTTTTTTGACGTTCCGCTTCGGGTAATTTTCTTATAGCAATCCAAATTTGTACTGCTGTTACGTCTTCATTAGTAACTGCATCAGCTGTTCTCGTTTGTGTACAATATACGTTTAACATCAAGCAAAAACAGCTGATTATTGGCTTTTGAACGAAGTCTTCGTGAAATACACGTTTCGTTCGCTTTACAGCAAGACGCTATTAGTCTCCTAAAATCGACAACTAATCGCCATTTCTTAGTGTCGTCGCTGAATTTTTTTGGTACTAGTAATAATGGTGCGTTGTAAGGATTAGTTGAGTGTTCTATGACATCGTTTGTTAATAATTCTTTTATTTGTTTATGTATTTCTTCGTCATGAGTTTGAGGTAGTCTGTAGTTATTTATGTAAGTTGGTGTATTATCATTTGTGGCTAGTGTTTGAGCATAAAAGTTGTTTACTGTCAGTTGTTCTTTTTCTAGATAGAAAATATTTTGGTATTTTTTAAAAATTTCTGTTAAAAGGTGATTTGTGTTTATGTTTAATTCTTGAAGTAATATTCTGAACCGTTTGTCACTGTTGTTATTGTTTTGTTTCACTTGTACGTAATTTGAAAGTTATTCCATTTTTGGTGAGAATTTAGTTATTTTTACTTCTACATAAGTAGTGTTTAATAGTTTAATGTGGCATTTACCTTTTGCTGGTATTATTGAGTTTGCTATAAATATGCTGTTAATGTGTGGATTAACTTGCCAGTACTTGAACTGGAAGTTAAGGTCGAAAGGATTTTTTGATTTGAATTTCTAGTACTTGAACTAGAAATTCCCGATGAATGAAATGAAAACCAAGTTGACTCTTTTGCTTTCTGATTTCAATTGACATTAACATTTATTATCGATTGTTTATAACAAAATTCCATATAAGTGATCTTAATACATAACTCGTCATAATATTAATATCAAAAAATATCAATAATAAAAAAAACTTAAATTAATGTAAGAACGCTGGCATAGCATATTTTGTGAAGCTACATATGTATATTTCAACATTAAAGCCGCGGACGGAAATTTGCAATAACACAGGTGTTGAATTTCTGTTCGCTTAATAATATAATTAATATGTACAACATTTTAAACTTGTATCGAACAAAGTGCACTGAACCTTTGTTCTAATTACTGCCGAATAAATAAGATACAGAATAAAAAAAAGACAAATGAATGAATAAAAATTGGTATGCTAGCGTTAGTTATGAATGCGTTAAAAACATTGCTGGTTACAAAAATAAGAAATGACGCGCAGCAACATATGCCTTTCTGAATCTCTTCGTTTAATGGAGTAGTACCAATCTTTTGGTAGAAAACATACATATTTAATATTGTTTTTTTTTTTAATCATATTTATTAAGTATCAATTTTAAACTTTTTGTGACATATTTATAAATGTTTGAAGATTACAAAAAAAAATTTTTTTTTTATTACTTCTTCAGCCGGTAGAGGGCGATGAAATCAAACACTAAAAAAAAAAAGGTTGTCCCGCTGCTGCAACTTACTGTCAGGAACGGCTAATCTGAAACAAAAAAATCAAATTTTCTATTATTGGTGATAATTTCTTACGTGGAAATTAACCACATTTAGGGAAAAAAGTCCCCTATGTAAAGGGGTGTATCCAAAATTTACAAAAAAATGTTGCCCGTTTTTAAAAATTTTTTTAAGAATTTGTATATTTTTTTATATTTTTGACTTTTTTCCCTAAATATGGTTAATTTCCACGTAAGAGGTTGTCACCAATAATAACCAATTTGATTTTTTTGTTTCAGATTACCCGTTCCTGACATTAAGTTGCAGCAGCCGGACAACCTTTTTTTTTAGTGCTTGATTTCATCGCCCTCTACCGGCTGAAGTAATAAAAAAAATTTTTTTTTTGTTATCTTCAAACATTTATAAATATGTCACAAAAAGTTTAAAATTGATATTCAATAAATATGATTGAAAAAAACATTTTAAAAATATATGTTTTTTTCCACCAAAAATTGGTACTACTCCCTTAAAATAACTTTATCCTCTGTTATGTCTAGAAAAATGGGGTGTATTATTTCTGTCATTGATGGTATTCTTATGACGTCGTATGCGTGTTTTTTAATGTGTAAGTTTATTATGACGTCCGTATTGTCTAATGCTGTAGTCAATGTTTGTGTTTCGTAGTCTATTCTATAAAATCAGACAGATTTCATTGTCTGTAATGCCTGTTAGTTTGCATTGCCTTTCCGTCATCAATTCTATGTTATTATTTATTTTTTCAATTTTGCAGATTGAGATATCCGCTCCTGTGTCAATTAGGACTTTTAAATGCTTATTTGTATTATTAGATTTTAGAATTATGTAATTGGTAGTGTTATCCGATATGTTGTATATATTTAGTTCCGCTGTCCCGGATGATCTTTTCTCGTTACCTCCGAGCGATCGTCGTTTCCCTGGTCTTCATTATTAAAAACGTACATTCTGTTATTATAATTTCTTTTGTTAGGATTTTTGTTTGAAGATTTCTTGATATTTTGTTTGATTTTCTGAACCTCATTAAAAATTTCGTGTAGCTCTTCCATTAAGTTTTAACATATTTTTGTTGTCATTAGTGCGTCCTAATTACAATATCTACAACAAAATAATGAGTTTTGCTCAATGAAATCGAATCTACTTAGTCTATTTTTACATTTATTACATTTGAAGCATTCTTGATGCCAAGAGTTTCCTTTGAATTCTATATTTAAAATTTTTCCTATATCAATGATTTTTTCTTTCCATGCTATGCAATGTTTTTTAAATAGTGGACCTTCCTTGATATAATATCCTTGATATTTACAAAGTGTTGCAGTTTTCATTGTTATAATCTTGAAACTGTCGCTTGGAATTTAATATATTTATTAAACATTTATTCTGTTAATGTGTCTCCTTACGTATTTTTTGTGATATAGATTAATTTTATACATAATGTAAGCTATTAAAGAAATAATTGCTAGTGTTATAACTACTGTCCATGGAATATTATATATCTGATTTTTTGTGACTATCGACCCAATATTGTTGTCGATGTTCTCATTTATTTGGGTTTCGTAGACATTTTTGTCCTGTTCTATTTATGTTTAAAAATGCTTAAGGCGTGTAAGAATAAAGAAGATGAATAATAAAATACTGTCCCTTGGTCAGTCTGTCGTCATCGTCAGCTACGCTGCTATGAGAAGTCAGTCACCCTTCTGCTAGTTGGTCACGCTGCTGTCGTTTGGTCGGTCCGTCGGCATCGTCAGCTACGCTGCTAAGAAAAGTCAGTCACATTTCTGTTAGTTTAACATGATGCGTTTGTTTTGCTGCTATTCAATGAATGTGTAGGCATGAGTGCAATAAAATAAAAAAATAGATATTAAGTGCAGTTATGAGTTCAAGGTTTTTCGTTTATTCTGCTGGTTAGCGTGTTTGAAATATGAAAGTGAGTGTGTAATTTATTTGGGTTTAATTGTTGTCATTTGTTAAACAGTTGTTCTAACTGGTGGTCTTTATGTTTGTTTGAAGTGATTGTAAAAGTACTCTACAATAGGCTTTTTTAACAAAATAAAGTCATTCCCATATTTTTCTTTCCGCTAGATTTGCCGTGTCAAAGGGTTAAAAAAAAACGAACCTTTAACAATATAAACAGGACAAAAATTTTGTAAGATGCATGCACATTATTGAGGACTGCAGACCAATTTCGTCCATAAAAATTGTTCCCATAGTTAAAAAATCCAATGCTCACGAACCAGCTGATTATCGCCCAGTAAGTCTGCTTTCACCTCTATCTAAAGTAGTTGAGTCTCTCATGGCAGCGCAAATCTCGGAGCACATAAAAAAATATGACCTTATGTCTCCACTTCAGTCTGGTTTTTGATCAGGCCACAGCTGCGCTACAGCTATGTTAAAAATTCTAGATGACATCAGAATGACATATGATCTGGGTCACATTAATCTTCTTTGCATGCTAGACTTTTCTAAGGCATTTGACTCTGTTGACCATTCTATTTTGTGCCGCAAACTTGAAGATAAATTTAAGTTTTCTAGCATGTCAGTCCGTCTGTTATATAGTTACCTAGATGGAAGAACTCAAAGAGTTAGGGTGGGTTATAGTCTGTCCGCTTTCCGTAATTTAACTTGTGGGGTTCCTGAAGGTTCTGTTCTTGGTCCACTTTTATTTTTTATGTTTATTAATGACATTTTCTGTAAATTCAGGCATGTTACAATGCATGCATATGCTGATTATCTGCAACTGTACTTGTCTAGACCCCTTGACCTTGTCGATGACTTATGTATAAAAATGAACGAAGACTTAAGCAAAATTTCAAATTTAAACTAATAAGCTCAAGCTCAATCCCCTTAAATCATGTGTCTTTCCGATTTTTAAATCTAGTTTCTCTTTCTCTAGTTACTCTTTCTCTATACCTGCCATTTATCTAAATAATGTTGAACTAAATTTGATTGACAAAATAAAAAATCATGGTTATCACATTGACTCTTCACTCTCTTGCGAAAACCATATCAATTCTGTTGTTTCCAAGGTCTACTATGTGTTGCGGAACTTGAGGTGGACTGCGTCATTTGTTCCTACCAGAGAACAGCTTGATTGCATTCAAATGGCGTTTCGAATACATCCTCAATATACGAGCACCGAATGTGCCTTCTGCATTAAAATTAATGCGCGAATACATGCACCAATCGCTGCGGATACGAATACCATAGAGTACGTTTGGTCTCGATTATGATTGCCTACGAATTAAGAATACCCAACGAAGCGAGACATGAGCAACATTCGGCAAAAGCAACGAAAATTCATGCTTTTATGTCCATTCGTACCACGGAGAAAACACGCAGTCTGCAGTGTGATTTTTGTATACGAAAAAATCTCATGTGGAAAAAAAAAACTATTTGTGCCGTACACGCATGGCTATTGGATGACAAACAATGTTATAAACTAGGGATTGCCAGAGTGATTTTTGAAGAGTGCAACAACAATTACAACAAAAAACCAACAACAAATCGTGGAATACGTAGTACAATAAGGAATTATTAACATAAAAAAGCAGTCGGTGACGAAACAATACGCAAAAATACCAACACGAAGCCTTCAGCGTAACAAGCGCCAACAACGACAAGAATAAACAACCACACACACGCTGTATTGTTGCGGAGTGGAAAGAGTTAGGCGATGGCAATCGCTGCAGCAACAGACACTCGAGTGTTAAGCGAAGCATCCGAATGTCTGCATTGTCTGGATGGTGCCTTTGTATGTGTTCGCAATCGTTACAAACTGTGGTTAGCACCAATCGTTGTTTACGAACTCGAGCGGTATGCGTGCATTAAATTTTATGTGCGATTGTGGCTGACGACGATTGTTATTCGAGTGGCAAAAAATGACGATTGGGCTTGTGCAAATCTCTGGTTCCTACTGAAACTAGAAGGAAGTTAGTCCAACAGCTCATAGTGCCAATCATCTCTTACTCAGATGTTGTGTACAGCAAACTTGAAGATGAAGCTGGAGCTGGCATTTAATAATGCTGTGAGGTACGTTTATGGTCTGAGGAAATTTGATCGCATCAGTCACTTGAGCAATAAAGTTCTGGGCTGTAATATTTTTAGTTATTTGAATGCTAGAAACTGCATATTTTTACACAATTTAATCTATTCACAAACACCTAATTAGTTATTTGTGAAACTCCAATTTTGCAGATCTAATAGAAATTTCAACCTTATAATTCCTGTTTATAACTATTTGAGTTCCTATAGATTTTTTGTGAACGCCATCAGATTGTGGAATACGTTGCCTAGTAGGATCAAAATTATACGAAACAAACACATCTTTAAGTATGAAATTCTCAAATTCTTTTCTTAAATATCTCTTCTATTTCTTTTAATTTAAAATAAAATATAATTGCAACTAAGTCTGAGCTTTATTCATTTGTAATGTATTGTTAAGTTAGCTTTAAGTTTCATTCATTGTATGCTAATTACCTGTTGTTATGATATCTTACTTAGCGCATTTAAAAGACTCTGTCTTACATGTCGACATTTTTCCCAAATAAATAAAAAAAGACACAATAGTTTCGACTATGTCGTAACACAAGACTTAGAATTATTCAATTCGATTTTGATGACATCTTTTTTAAAAAATATTTAGCAAAATATTTATTGCATACACCTGAGCATATGACCTTTAAGAGAGTACCGGAGAGGGTTAATATGTAACACCGACCCCCATTACTTTTGCAAAAGGAACATTTTTGCCTTTAACACCTATTTCCGCCGACCACTCCTTATGGGGGCTCCCATACAAATTTCCCAATATCCCATACCCCTGAGCATATGACCTTTAAGAGAGTGCCGGAGAGGGTTAATATGTATGACCGACCCCCATTACTTTTGCAAAAGGAATATTTTTGCCTTCGACACCTATTCCCCCCGACCACTCCTTAGGGGGGCTCCCATACAAATTTTATGGTGCTGTCGATAGAACCGGAAACTGTCGATAAATAGGTAGCAAACGTAAGCAAACAAAAACATCAAATGTTGGCTTTATATTTCATGTAATTGTGTAAAATTTATGTAAGTTAGAGAGTTCTAACATGAATTTTTGTCGCATTGAGGATCAAGTAGATCAGCAAGTGCTAACATCAACAATGTACGATCAGTACTTTAGGCCCACCAAAGGCTCAAAAAGTTATATAAATACCGACACCTGATCACTATCAACCACCCTACTTACCTGCGAGAATGACGTATTCTACGTCAAAAAAAATAAATAAAATAAACGGTGATGGGTAAAAAGTGACAAACGTTTATAAAAATAGGAGCAAATATTGAGAAAGCGTTGATTTATTTGGTTTGCTTCCTGATTCAACGATGATTTCTCGTCGATTACATACGACGAGTTCAGGAAAAAAAAAAGAATTAACAATTAAATTAAAAAAGCTGTTGATGAGAACAAAGCATGTTTAACTAAAGACTTTTTATGTGCCACATTTCATTACACCGTGGCAGTCGTGGCGCAGTGGGTAGAGTGCGTGACCCATAAGCCAGAGGACCGTGGTTCAGTTCCATCTGACACAGAAAGTTTTTTCAATTGGATTAATTTTTCTGTTCGGTCGGCACCTCTCTGCAGACAATGGTAAACCGCAAAGAATAAATAATGCCATGTAAAGCTTCTAAAGAACATGCATATTAGCCGTTTGGAGTCGGGATAAAACTAGTAGGTCCAGTTCTCGATCAATTGTGCCCAAATATTTAATAACACGCACAACACAATTTGATCATAAGAAGCTCGGTCAAAGTCCTTTCAAGTACTGAAATGGACAGTTTATTTATATTTATTTTATTTACATTTCATTACACGGAAAACAATAAATATTAAGAAGTAGTATTAGACGTTAAGTCAATGGATCTTGAAAAATCTACTGGTGATAATATTTTTAATAAAATGAAAAGCATATTATTTGAGTATGATGTATTGAAATGTGGAAAAATATTTTACCATTAGAGATGCAAATTTAAAAAATGCTCTAAAGGACCAAAACAGAATTAACTATTCCACTCACATACATATTTGCAAATGCTTTAGATTCATCATTTGATGATACAAATGAAATAAAGTAATTGAATTGAATTAAAAAAATAGTGAAATTTATAAAAGCAAATTTGCCACATTTCCTGCAAACATAGCTCCTTGTGTGGCTCGTTGGGGCTCCCACTTTAATTTAATTCAATCAATATGAAAAACTGGCTTAAAATAAACGAAATTTTGTCAGCAAACAACGAAACGTCCAGATTGTCTGAAATATATATTAACATTATTAAAATACTTGCAGAACTATGCGAAAACTTCGAAGATATATCAAAAAAATTCACGAATTATGTAACTACATATAAGTTATGTGTACCATCAATCAACCGACTGCGGATTATATGTGAGGCAGATGAACAAGATCTTTTAGCAATTTTAAAATGAAAATAAAATAAAATAAATAACTGGCCATTTCAGCCCTTGAAAGGACTTTGACCTAGCTTCTTATGATCAATTGTGTTGTGCGTGTTATTAAGTTTGTACACAATTGACCGAGAAATGGACCTACATGCTTAACGCCGACTCCGAACGGCGATGAACGGAATGTTCTTATTCTCAAGAAGCTTTACATGGCATTTTGATTACTCTCTAAGGTTTGCTATTGTCTGCAGAGAGGTGGCGGCCGTACAGAAAAATTATTTTAATTCAAATAATTTTCTGTCGCTGGCTGGGGTTCGAACCTGGGTCTCCAAGGTTCTTTGACATAGCGGCCACGCACTTTAACCAACTACGCCACGGACGCCACCACTTTAAAATGAAAAAGTTAAGACAAAAAGACGCAAAACAGGTATCGAACTTGACCATTCATCATAAAGCAGAAGTATATTTATACCCACTGACAACCTCTGACCTTCAAGAAAATGATAAAAGTAATATAAAGGACAACTGCATTTCTGAAATCCTCAAAAATTCAATACAAAATTCTTCACCTTCAGTCTCAAATTCAAGGGAAATAAAATGCGCTCCACCAACAAAAAATCTAAAGAACTTGATTTCTTTTTTTTCAGTGTTTCCATCAGGTCCAACACATCTTTGAAACAAACTAAAGATTTACTCACATTTACGAGTACAAATTGATACAAACTTCGATGCAATAAAATGGTGGATCGCCAATTCCTCTGAGTATCCTCGTCTTTCAAAGTTCGCTGTTAAGATACTGTCAATCCCTGCAAGTAGTTCCGCATCAGAAAGTGTGTTCTATTTAGCAGGCAATATTATTGTTGAAGAAAAATATATACAATTGCTCCACTTCATAACTTGCTATTTTTGACCTCAGTCTCCAAATCTGTGAAAATCTAATGAACATTTTTCAAACATATGAATATTTTTGTTTGTGCATTTACTGCACATTCTGCAGCAGTGGGCGCCAGCGTGCTCCAAGGCGCACACACTCGGCTGTTGGATGAATTCGGGTGTGAATCGGAAAGGCATTTTTTATATTTATAAGGAGGTCTACAAAACAATGTCACAACAATCTTCAATGAAACTTAACTTTCTTTTTTATTTCTGCCCAAAAAACTAAAAATCAAAAATTACCGGTTATTTTGAGCTCAAAAAATATGGGGCAAATTTTGATTTTTATTTTTGCCTTAAATAAAGAAAAGCCTAAAAAAATAATTGTTTGGTCAAAATTTTAAAAGTGAAAAGATAACTAAAACTTTTTGGCTTTAAGTACAAAATAAACACTCAAACCGGTAAACACTTTCTGCATTATATGCTGAATATTAACGAGTAGTCATAAAATGCCCTTTATTTGAAATCACTGAGCAACATTGGTTTTGGTCGGTACTGAGCGCAATTAAGATTTTCGCAATGCAGACCAGCTTTTCCACTTAAAACATTTTATTTTACCAAATTTTTACTGAAAACCTGCCCCAAATTTGTTTGCAACCTATGAACCAACAAATTTTACCATAAACAAAAAACAATACATCCATTGATATGTATGTGTAGTTTCAGTTTTCACTTTATAAATTTACAAAACAAAAAAAAAAAAGTTTGTTACAAAATGTAATCTCCAAGAATTTGTTTTTACTTCAATTATTCCATTATAAGTGAAATTTTTTTTAGAAATACATCAGCTTTAGTCCTTATGAAAATAATAAATACATCTGAGATACTTTTCGGCATTTGTGATATATGTATAACTAGACAGCGGAATTATATTCAAAATTTATTTGAAGTCTGATTGCAGTCAAATTGTGGATTTGTACTAATTTTGAAATCTTGAATGCATTTTTTACTCAATATCTATGATATGCAAATTTTATGCAAAAAATATGCAAAAGTTTATGCAAGAAATATGCTGCATATGCAAGAAATATGTTGCATCTGATATTATAAAATTTCCAAATTAATTTATATATTTAAAATGTTTCTTTTAAAAAAGAATGTTAAAAATTAAAAAAATTATTTTATTAACGTTTTATTAAAGTAGTGGCACTTGGCGCGCTCGGTTTTCGAGTGAAACTAAAAAAAAATATTTACAGGAAAACGGTTAGAGATAATGAAAAAAATTTTTTGGGGTGAATAAATACACTAAAAAATTATTTACAAAAAAATTTTTTATCAATTTTTAATATTTTTTATGTATGATATTTTTTAAATTTTATACCTGGTAACCATCGTTACTCAAAATTACCTTGTCCGATTGTCTCCAAATTTTAACCGCATACTTTCCACATGTGTAGTTTCCGTGTGAACTAAAATATTACAAACATTTTTATTATATTATTTTTTTTGGACAACATCCAGACAAAAAACTTGAGTTTTTTACGATTTTTTTTTTTCATAAATTTTTTTCGTTTTTGACCAAACCACACTCATATTATTTATGAATTTTTTTCTTTTTTTTTTCTGGGTCAAAGAAAACTTACAGTTAAAACTTAAGTTATTATGGTAATCAGCTCTTTCCGATATCGACACATCAATTCAACTTAAAGTTTCATACATAAAAAATGTTAAAAATGAATAAAAAAATGTTTTGTTAATAAGTTTTTAGTGTATTTATTCACCCCAAAAAATGTTTAATTATCTCTTACCGTTTTCCTGTAAACAATTTTTAATTTCCACTCGAATACCGAGCGTGTCAAGTAGGAACATGCCTTAAAGGTAACATATATATTAGGGCGGGTCGATTTAAAAATCGCTCAATGCTCTGTGAAAATCGTATTCTAGGGATCAAAATAAGAAACTTCGCCCAAGGAACCATACCTCTAAAACGAATTCTGATGTCCCCCAATTTCGGTCGAACTTTTGCGTAGGGCAAATTTTGAAAAATTCCCCTTTGACCCATTTAGAGCGCTCCAATCGAGTCCAAATGTATGACCGACGCCCACTAACTTTGGAGGCCCGACCCACCCATGCCAGTGGCACACCCCTTGAAACCCCCCTGTGGGGTTCCCCATACAAACATTTCAAAAAATCACCATTTTTGGCCTTTATATGAAAAAATCAGCGCAATGGCTATGTTTTTTCTTTATTTTTATTTATTTATTTATAATAATATTTATTATTTATTTATAATATCTATTTTTTCTCTTTTGAAATTTATTTAGTCAGAACATATGTAACTGAAAAAATTAATTTAAGTTAGTTATAGAAAAGAAACTAAAAAAATTATTGTTTGAAGTCTTTTTTACTTTCAAGTCTGGGCAATTTCGCACGGCTCTCTAATGTTTTCGCCATAACAGCCTCTACATTTTCCGGTATAACCCGTTTGGAAACGCTAGCTAGCAATTGAACATGTTCCGTTCCTTGTATGTGTGATGGAAGTTTTGGATCATTAAACGGTGGATCATCTTGATTTAAATATTCTTTCAATGTATCGTACGGAATGCTTCGCGTGAATGGTGGTTCAAATACGTTATTTATGTCATTCATATTGATCATTTCCGTGTAACTTGTGCAATTAAACTTTATATCTGGTTTTTTATAAGCTCTAAGTTGCGTTGGGTCGTCAACATCTGTTCGATAGCGTAGAATTATGTTGATAGCACAGTCGCGCTTTTCTTTGCTATCATCAAACAACATTGATAACAAGATATTTTCCGAATGCGCATAATATGAATTATCTGTAATTACTTGATTGACAATTTTGCGTAAACGAGGTTCTAGAAATCGTGACCAACTAATGAAGTTGAAAAATAATGCACTGCCGTACACGACAGAGCTGTAATACTTGATATTGAAGTTCATTGGCACATAACATTTAATTATAAATTCAACCAGAATTCTTAAATTTGCATCTGGATTTTCCGTTGTCACATATAATCGTAATAATCTAGCGGCCTGGGTGAGCCACCGAGAATGTACAATTTTCCCTGGTTTGATGATAGCCAGATCCACCGAAACCACGCCGCTAGAAATTGCATGGGCCATGTCGTATAAGTACTTCGAATCGGTGGAAAATTCAATTTTTTTCTGGAGCGGGGGCATATTTTGCAAGTCAATTTTCTGGAAGCCGGCCACCACCTGAAAATATATAATAATAAAATAATTAAAAATGGTTGACAATTATAATAAATGAGTGATAGCAATAACTTACCGGAAGAGTTTCACAAGTTTCGATTTGACGGCTCAGTTTTCCGATTGCCGATCTTGGTCCAGTGCTGGTTGATTTATCCAAAGCTTCAAACAAATGCCGAAACGGAAGTTCGTTGAAGTGTAGAAGGCAAACGAACCAATGCAATGGTCTTTTTAACAGCAATTCGAATCGTCGTATAATTCCACCGTGTGGGCCAGTGTTTGTTGGCTCACCGTGAGTGCATATTCCAATTAATGCATCCAGTGATATATTCTTATCGTTGAAAATATCATTTAATTTGGTTGTTTTGTATTCAGCGGTTTCATGTTCCAGTCTTACGTAACCAATCAATTCAGAATTGGGTTCTCTCAAAATAACAAGATGAGGTTCTTTTACCATCCTAGTATGATACTTCTCTTCAACTTTAGCTGTCGTTAAAGTATCATTTTTTCTGCCATCGAATGAAAACGCTAACAAATTGGTATGATCTAACCGTTTGCGAACCACTTCTTGTCTGCATTTCTCTTTTTCTCTGCGAACTTTCGATTTATCCATGATGAGAGGTTTGCCATGCTTATCTTCCATTTTAAAATCTTGGAAAAGAGCGGTTCCCAATGCCGATGCTACTCTATCAGGCACACCAAATCTGTCACATACCAACGCAAAGTTAAAACAATCGTATCTCTCTGCGTATTGTGAACTTGTGCTTCTATCCATATCTTCTTGAATCGGTGGCGGTGCGTATGTTGAATCATCGGGATCTTGATATGTTGGCATTGATGACATAGACGTTGCTCCTTGCTCTCCAGTTTCCATCACAACTGCATCCATTGTTAGTCTTCTCTGATTATGTTGATCGTGCATGAACTCTTTGAGGCGTTCGGGAACCCAGCCGCATGCACATGGAGCTGCCTTCAAATCGCATTTACATGTTCCAATGTAAAAAATTGTTTCCAGA
The DNA here is from genome assembly GCA_943735915.1 of Pherbina coryleti. Taxonomy (NCBI): domain Eukaryota; kingdom Metazoa; phylum Arthropoda; class Insecta; order Diptera; family Sciomyzidae; genus Pherbina; species Pherbina coryleti. The sequence goes on from OX030948.1 coordinate 93,137,829, forward strand.
GATTTTACATTCTCTGTAAATTGTTGGGTTTTGTTCCTTCTCTTGATTTGCTCTTGATACTTGTCAAGCAATTTATTCAATTTATTAAATACACTTTTTTTCAGCATTATTTCCATACCAAGTTTTTCCCAAATTCCATTCAACTTATCTTGTACTTGAATAGTGAATGATTTATGGGAAAACTTTTTTGTTCTGTTTTAGCACATTCGCTTAAGTAAAAATAATATCTCAAGATATCCAGATGGGTTGGTAAATTAAGATCAGTCAAATCAGTAGACACACCAAAAACAGTAACATCGTGCTTGGGTATATGACTCATTGGGTTTTCGATAGTTGTTGATGTTGTTGTTGCTTCATCTTGCGGTGTAGAGGATGGTGGATTCATTGTAAACTTTTTGATTTGGAATGGTCAACTTCACTTATTATTTCTTTTTTAAATAATTTTTTTATCTGAAATTAGCACTTCACACTTTGAGTTCTTCACAACGAATTAATGCATTCACAAAAACTGTTGCGTTATATATGGTCTACGAGACGAGTTAATAAGAATGAAATGGTAATTTCAATTCTACCTGCTGTGTCTTGTGGTGGCTTAAAAACGCACACAATCAATTTTAGGATCTGCAATTGTGTCACAGTGATACCTTAATTTTTTTAAAAGGGTTGCGGTGCATTCCAGTGATACCTTAATTGTTAAAATGGTTGCATAAAACGCGCATTTCTTAAGAAGGTGCCATAAAATACCCACAAAAAGGGTTGTAAAAACAACCTTCATTTCTTAAGTAGTTGCTATAAAAAAACTACACAAGTAAGTTTACGACATGCAGCTGTGTCTTGTGGTGCCTTAAAAAACGCACACAAGCAATTTTCCGATTTGCAATTGTGTCACAGTGATACCTTCATTTTTTAAAAGGGTTGAATAAATTTCTAAAGAGAAAAAAACTCCAAAAAGAAAAAACATAGGCATTTCGCTGAATTTTTCATGTAAAGTGCCAAAACTGGCGATTTTTTGAAATGTTTGTATGGGGAACCCCACAGGGTGCCACTGGCATGGGTGGGTCGGGCCTCCAAAGTTAGTGGGGGTCGGTGATACATTTGGACTCGATTGGAGCACTCTAAATGGGTCAAAGTGGGATTTTTCAAAATTTGCCCCTACCCAAAAGTTCGACCCAAATTGGGGGACATCAGAATTCGTTTTAGAGGTATGGTTCCTTGGGCAAAGTTTCTTATTTTGATCCCTAGAATACGATTTTCACAGAGCAATGGGCGATTTTTTTGCCTCCCCACAAATCGACCCGGCCTAATAATGGGTGTTTTTTTTAGGGGTTTGTTTTTCGAATAGAGATAAAACTGGCATTTTGTGGTCAAATCTGGCAACTCTAATGTCATTTATGTTCAGTTTGGTTTGCCATTTCATCATGAACAGGTTGACAAAAGAACAACGCTTGCAAATCGTGCAAATTTATTTCGAAAATAATGGTTCAGTTCGCGAAGTTTACCGCAAGCTCCGTTCATTTTATGGTCGACATAATCGTCCATCAGAGCAATTAATTCGGTTAACCATGGGTCGTTTTTGCACTACGTTTACTCTATGTGATAATACGCATCCGCAGAGACGTCAAACAGTGCGCACCGAAGAAACAATTGCCGCTGTAGAGCAAAATGTTGAAGAGGACCCGAATGAATCGATTCGCCACCGTGCACAGCAATTGGAGCTTTGTCCATCAACTTTATGGAAGATTTTGCGCAAAGATCTTGGCTTGCGACCTTACAAGATCCAGCTTGTGCAAGAATTAAAGCCGCGAGACCATGCAATGCGTCGTGATTTTGGTGTATGGGCCGAAAATGAGATTGATCTCGATGCTGATTTTCATCGCAAAATTTTGTTCAGTGATGAGGCTCATTTTTGGTTGAATGGCTACGTCAACAAGCAAAATTACCGCATTTGGAGTGAAGAGAATCCACATGAGATCCTTGAGACGCCATTACATCCACAAAAACTGACTGTTTGGTGTGCTCTATGGGCTGGTGGAGTCATTGGGCCATACTTCTTCCGAAATAATGCTGGAGAGTCAGTTACCGTTAATGGAGACCGGTATAGAGCCATGATAACCGACTATTTTGTTCCCGAATTGGATGGCATGAATGTGGATGAGTTGTGGTTCCAACAAGACGGCGCTACATGCCACACAGCGCACGTCACAATCGATTTATTGAAGGAAAAATTCGATGAGCGCATAATTTCGCGGAATGGACCTGTCAATTGGCCACCAAGATCGTGTGATTTGACACCATTGGATTATTTTCTTTGGGGATATGTGAAGTCGCTCGTCTACGCCAACAAACCAGAAACGTTAGGGGACTTGGAGGCCAACATTCGTGGCGTTATTGCCGACATACGGCCCCATATGCTCGAAAAAGTGGTTGAAAATTGGACCTGTAGAATTGGCTTTATTCGAGCCAGCCGCGGCGGCCACATGCCCGAAATCACATTTAATCATTAATGGCATAAAATTATCCTTCCAATAAAGCCAAATTGATGGACATTAAAATGATTTTCTTGTGTTTTATTTCAATTCGAAGTTCTATACCTCTAAAAAAAACACCCTGTATATATATTACTATAAATTATTAAAACTTTCCAAGTTGTCGTCGGCAAAATTTTTTTGCTTTTCCAGGCAATTCACCGAAGTTCTATTTAAAATTTCGTTTGTTTTTAAAACAGATATAAATATGGGTTTCTTTCCATAACGAGCTTTAATTTAAGGCGAAGGTCGTCACTCAACTTTTCAGTAACTTCATTTATAATTCGTTGAGCTTTCTCAAATATTTCAAAAGATTTCTTAAAGCTCATACCCTAGCCTAGTATAATACATACTATTTATATGTGTTGGTAATAAAGAGCTGCACAGAACATTCTATTCACAGTACTTGAATAGTATACACTATGTTGGTGTAGTTTCAGTGTAGCCATGACATCGAACAAAAATGTTTTGTATGAAGCAAAGCCAACAAAACAAGAATTGCATATTTTAAAAGCTTCTCATTAGTGTCGTTGTATTTTGAAGGTTTTAATAAAAAAATAAAAATAAATAAATAACTGGCCATTTCAGCCCTTGAAAGGACTTTGACCTAGCTTCTTATGATCAATTGTGTTGTGCGTGTTATTAAGTTTGTACACAATTGACCGAGAAATGGACCTACATGCTTAACGCCGACTCCGAACGGCGATGAACGGAATGTTCTTATTCTCAAGAAGCTTTACATGGCATTTTGATTACTCTCTGAGGTTTGCCATTGTCTGCAGAGAGGTGGCGGCCGTACAGAAAAATAATTTTAATTCAAATAATTTTCTGTCGCTGGCTGGGGTTCGAACCTGGGTCTCCAAGGTTCTTTGACATAGCGGCCACACACTTTAACCAACTACGCCACGGACGCCACATATGTAAATATGTAAATTTAAATATATGTAAATATGCAATTTTTTATTTGCATATGCACTAAAAATGCGCATATGCATTTTTTATGCATGAAGGTTTATGAAGGTTTATGAAGGTTTTAATATGAAATAAAATATCAAACCATAGAACGACACGAAGTAAAAGTAAAGGGAAATCATAACGAGCACACCTAGTGCACCATCAAACCGCATCGAAAAATTTTCAGCAGTCGTTTTCAGTTATCTGAGGGGCTCAAAAGTAAAGAGAGTCGATAATATAATTTAAACTTAAATTATTTGAAAAAGCATAACTCGAAAACGAAGCAAGACAGACCAAAAATGACAGTGATTTTGGGTTATCTAAAGGGAGTCTCGAAATCGATATGCACAGGTAGAGGGATCGGTCATAATAATAACCTTAAAAATTTTGAAAGAACGCCATATCTTGAAAAAGAAGCAAGATGGGCCAAAAAATAACACCGGATTTCAGTTTTCTTAAAGATGCCTTGAGCTCTTGCCATCGCTTTGCCCGAATTATTCTAACAACAACAAACATCTTCCACATTCGTTTGATTTTATTTCTGAAGAACTCAGCTTCGGTTGACTTAATTTACCTATGATCATTGATCATCGGTGTCCGCAGGATTTCTAAAAATCCAAAGCAGGGGGAAAGGGGCGCTTTCCCTGCACCACCTGCATACGCCCATTCCTATGATAGAAGCTGTTGTTGGTTCACAAACACATACAGACATGCAGTTGCGGTTAAATGGAATTGCATACATTTTACATATGCACATTATATGTAAATATAAAAATAAAAAAAATAAATAACTGGCCATTTCAGCCCTTGAAAGGACTTTGACCTAGCTTCTTATGATCAATTGTGTTGTGCGTGTTATTAAGTTTGTACACAATTGACCGAGAAATGGACCTACAGGCTTAACGCCGACTCCGAACGGCGATGAACGGAATGTTCTTATTCTCAAGAAGCTTTACATGGCATTTTTATTACTCTCTGAGGTTTGCCATTGTCTGCAGAGAGGTGGCGGCCGTACAGAAAAATTATTTTAATTCAAATAATTTTCTGTCGCTGCTGAGGTTCGAACCTGGGTCTCCAAGTTCCTTGACATAGCGGCCACGCACTTTAACCAACTACGCCACGGACGCCACATATGTAAATATGTAAATTTAAATATATGTAAATATGCAATTTTTTATTTGCATATGCACTAAAAATGCGCATATGCATTTTTTATGCAATATGCAAAATATGCAAATTTTATGTTATGTTTTTCAAGAGCGAATTTGACGGGACCCAAATCTGTGTCATCGAAATTGTTTTACGGTCATTCAATACAAATATGCAATTTCATATTTTCCGCTGTCTATATATAACAGAGTTGTTTTGAAGTGAATTAATTTTATGTCAGAGTACCTAAAATTGTAGCAAGTGAGCAAATAATTTGTTGCTTACAAATATTTTTGTTTGAGTTAATTCTTAATTGCTTGGAGTTCTGAAATTTTTCAAGCCTACCTTAACTTCATAATTATAATTGCAACAAACTTACCAAACTACCAAGTAATATTAATACAATACATTGAATTAAAAATATATCAAGTTTGTATTCCGAAAAAAATAGTGGCAAGGCTTGTATGAGAGTCTGCTTTGCGAAAATCATAATGCGCTCAGTGGTGCTCTCTTATTTGCTCAATTTTTCTCTCGTTCACCCGATTCATGGCAATCTAGCACACTTAGCACTCAGTCAGCACGCTCTGTCGCATATTGTGTGCCTGCGCGTAATGTGCTCCTTTTGCCCAACTCTAACCTAAATCATACTTATTACTTTTAAACATATAACTTATATAAACAAAAAAAAAAAAAAAACTTGGAGTTGCAAAAAATGTAAGGCTATTTTTTATGAGGTTGCTCATTTTACAAGTCTTTACTCTTAACAATTTTATTTGCCTAACTACAGAAAAGAAAGCGTTTCTTTGATTTAATCAAACTATTGTTTTTTTCAAGGGAACCATTGACCTACAAAATCAATTTAATTGCATTTTCAAATAAACAATATGGCTGTAATACATTTAAGTTTAAAAAAATGCAAGCTCTATCTTTTAAAATTTTATAACTTAGATCAATGTCAAATCAAATTAAACCTTAAAAAATATAAGCTGTGAGCTGAAATATATAAACTGCCTAAAACTTCAATATCAGCTAGGTTCTGCATTTCACTTTTACTCGAATTTGGCATTGAAATCGTTGCAAAACGAAACTTGGTGTTCCAAATTTCACTTTTTCGGTTTCAATTTAATTTTTTTTTTTTCGAACTCAAATCGAGTGAATTGGTGTGTTCCACAATTCATTTTAAGCGATTTTAAAGTGATTTTAATCCGATTGGTTTTAGATATGTGAAATTGATGAAAAAAATAAGTACAAACAACATTTATCTGGGAAGTATATTTAATTGCATATTTTTGCAAACCTGTTTTGATGTAATTTGTATTTATCGATTATTGATAACAAAAAAATTTAAATTTGATCTGCTTTAGTTCTGCACCTGACAAATCAGACACAAACCGCCATGTGAGTATATAAAAGTAAAATTTGGTAATATTGATGATTTTCCTAATGTTTTTCATTCAGGGGTAAACATAAAAATTCTTATCAAGAAAATATCTTCATTTCCTTTATGGAAAACTATCAGGATTTGGCAAGAGGCTTTATGAAAGGTGATCGCGTCGCAGCAGAGGCACTCTGAATACCTTAGCAAAAGATTAAAATAGCCATGGTCCACCTCAAAAGGATGCCACTGGGTGGAAAAAAGTACTTTATGATTATAACATAGATTATAACCTGAAACAACTAAGTTAATTTATTTAGGTTTGGATGGATTGGAAAATAAATATTAGGAAAAAGTTAGCCCACAACAAAGCTGAGAACATATCCACGGGAGGCGGACCATTTAATAAATATCCAATTTCCAGTATAGAGGATAGAGCAAACCAATCAAAAAGCCCATATTTCAGGATATATGAAGGAAATATTGGAACAATCCAAAAATATTGTAAACACAAGCAAATTTATTGAAAGTGACTTGCGTAAACTTCATAAATCTATAGAAAGCTTAAATGATACTCTTAAGGAAACGAAGAAGGAAAATATGCGACATTACTTAGCGATGGAGAAATTTCGTTTAGAAGAACTATCTCTAAAAAACGCAAAATTGAAATCGAAGAAATTAAGCTTTCTATAGAGCGAAGTTCTATATGATTTAAAGGAAAATAATTGAACTAATTTATAATTTTTCAAACCTTATTATCTGAAGTGGTATTTTTATGTTCCTTTTGTAACATAGTTTTTAAGTTGCATAAATTAATCTGATTTTTTTACTCCATTTTTTGGTTTTTTTTTTTTTTTATTTAAACATAGATATTACATAAACACTATAAAATGAATAAATTTATGCCTCTTGCAAAACTGTCTCGTATTTGATTTACATTATTTAAATTTACTCTGTCGTTATAAGTTTCCTCATATTCACTTATTCCACTGGGTTCATCTTGAATATCTAAATTTGTGTAGATTTCTTCTGCCACTTTGTAATACCTGCAAATATTATGAAGTGCGCAGCAGACGTTAGTTATTTGTATTGCTTTTTTTGGCTGATATTTTAGGGAACGAGCTAAGCACTTGAAGCGGCTTTTTAAAACACCGATGGTTCTTTCTACCACGTTTCGAGCTGAAGCATGTTTTTTGTTAAAAACATGCTCTAGTGTACCTGCTTCTGGATTTCTATATGGCGTCAAAAGAAAGGGCTCTAGTGCATAGCCGCCATCACCCAAAAGACATGAGCCATAATCACCGCCTTCATATCTTCGATTGTAGTAACTTCGTGCCCTGCTCAAGCTCCATATGAGTGAATCATGACTTGATCCAGGTCGTCGAGCATCGACTGCTTTAATCATCAAATTGTAATCACAGATCTATTCATACAGTTTTGATCAATTAAAAGAAAAAACAATGTCTTATAAAACTTACTATCATAGCGTTGATACTAAAAAATACTTTTCTATTAAAGAAAACCGATGGATCTTGATGTGGCTGCGAAATTTTTATGTGCGTACCCTCGACACACCCGATTATGCCAGGAATTTGGTATTTCTCCATGACATGGTGCTTGGATTTAATTTGTTCATCCAAAGACATTGAAAGTTTAATCCAATTTGGACATATCTTCCTTTCTAAAATATTCAGCACTTCTGTAAGAGTTTTCGATTTTGTGCTCCGACCTAAACTTATATCCACATCCTTTCCTACCGAACGCTGAAAACTTCCTTCGGCGAAGAATCGCAAGGCTGTGGCAAGTTTGAGCACGGAGAGAATCGATGATTTTTTGAAATGTAGTTCTGCAGAATCCAGCAACATTTTAAATGCACATTTGTTTACACGATAGTAATGTACGAACCTATTGAAGCGAGACTATTTTTATTTGTCGTTCCTATGTATATAGTTTAGTTATAGTACTTACGCAACTTCCGGTATTTCCAATGGGTTAGAAACATCTTAACATCCCTCTTTTTAGTTTTTCCTCTGCATACTTTTGCGCTTCAGCATGAAGCACAAAACCAACAAACACAGCACTCATATTAATATTTACAAAATATATGTTATAACTTTCGCAAAACTATAAATTTTGTTTATTTTTATTGCTTTAAGGCACAACAATTAGAAAAATGTTCAATTTGTTGATAAGTATCAAATAAGATGAGACCTAACTGACAGCTATCAGCTGTTTCGAAAGTGAAATTGAAACATGTTCGAAAAACAGAAATCACTCGTTTTGTGTAACACTGAATTCAAATTCACTCATTTTGCAATTTCGTTTTCTATCTCATTTCACTCGTTTTCTGTGACCTAGCTGTATATCTTACTACATGTAATACACAACGTTGTTATTATATATATACAAAACTTTTAAATTTTAATTTAATTAAATACTAAAACAATTTGTGTTTTAATAAATAAAAATTTCTGTTTCTGCTTAAAATATGTACCTACTTATTTAAATATAAGCAGCTTTTAAAATTTAACATTATTGACTGTTGAAATTATTTATTTATGCTATTTGCGCCCACACATAGCATATGAGCGCAAATGAATCAACGCAAAGCAAGATTCGCTAACTCATTGAGAGTGATGCGAATAGTTGCTTGACTTTCAACGTATGCAGCAAGTACGAGGACCAGGCTGGGTTTTTACTCGCCACATGACAATCGGCAAGAACATTTTTGACACAAGCAAAACTAAAAAAAAACACAGTTGCGTCATTGGACACACGAGAGAAGCGAAGCATTTTTGAAATTTCATAGATTTGATAATTTAATGGCTTTTTTTCGATTAAAATTTTTAAGTTTAAAACTTTAAAATAACAAAGTAAACTAAAAAACACTTCACACCAGTAAGTTTTATTATATTTCATTATTTTTTTTTTTCTGTCATTTAGAAAAAGCACTTGTCAAAGCACTAAACTTTAAGTTTAAAACTTTAAAATAACAAAGTAAACTAAAAAACACTTCACACCAGTAAGTTTTATTATATTTCATTATTTTTTTTTTCTGTCATTTAGAAAAAGCACTTGTCAAAGCACTTTTGGTCAATTGGTAATTTTTCCTTAGATCATTAAATTCCAAAAATCATTAAATTTGTATAGGAGCCCCCTAAGGAGGGGTCAGAGGGGATAGGCCCCAAGCAAAAAATGTTCCATTTGCGAAAGTAATGAAGGTCGGTCATAGATATTAACCCTCTTCGGCACTCCCTTAAAGATCCTCTATTTAAATGAAGGGAATAAATATACAAAAAAATAAAAAAACTGAACAGCTCGTGGACGTGTATTCACGCACATTTTCGATCCTTACTGCGTAAACAACTTAATTTTTGAGTTGCTTAATTTTTCAGCAGGCTAGCTGCTCTGAAGTTGTAAGGTTTGATTCGATAAGTTTGAGACAACATTGTTGCTTAGAACGTAGCGCAACATATTTAATAAGCACAAAAACTTGCTTGACATACAGGTTGCTTATTTTTAAGCATAACGACCTCGAGTAGTAAGTAGAAGCAACATTTTTATTTTTTGGTACTCTTGTTGGTATAGCCAATACACAATCTTTAGTGGTTATTGTATATTGGCTAATAGTTATTGTAGGATATGAAGGATATATAGCCAATACACAATCCTGTAGATTAATATGATCTGCTGCAACATAGCTTTAGTTAATACTTAATATTGAATCAGCGGACTTTCTAGACGAAGGCTTTTGGATTGATGGTTAGAGTATTAAACTATCAATTCTTGCAGCGGACAAGAAATTATTTTTAATTTAACATTTTCTTGTTGCAATAGACGCAAGAAAAAACATCAATTCTGAGAAAAAAGATGTCGGAAAAAAGTGTCGTTTTTGAGAAATCACAAATCACAGAACGAGCCGAAAAAAGCTACGTTTCAAAAAAACACTTGTGAGCCCGTGAGTCGTAAATAAGTTTCAAATTTTGTGCTTCCGACAGCATAACAACCAGAAGTGAAAAATATTTGCGTAAATTTCTGTTAATTTTCAGTATATATTAACAATTTTCCAAATTTAATTAAATTCTTGCGCTAATACACTATCGAAATCTAAAACGTCAAAATTTCTAGTTGTCCAAATTTGACCTTTTGGCAGAGCAAGAATTAAAATTTTATTTCAACAGACAGAAATTAGGTCTGTTTCCGTACGCACACTGTGTAACTTGTAGGACGCTTTTTTCTGTTTCCGTACTTTCTGTGCTTAAAATGGGAGAAGAAGAACAAGCATAAGATCGCTCTCTCGAGTACACAAAGTGCACAGAGAGTGCTAGAACTCGAGACATCGAGTAAAGTAAGAACAAGCATCAAGAAGAATAAGCATCAGTAAGAAGAAGCAAATGTCAAATTACATTTCATAATTGTTTATGTTTTGCGATGAATAAACTTACAAATTGTGTGCCTAAAAATAACTTTACGTACAATAAATAAAAAGTAATAAATAAAAATTAAGTAATTGTTCAGTTTTGCATTGGAAATGGCTTTTAATAATTTGAGTGAAAGTGTTTTAAATTTTGTGCTGTCGTCTGCAGTCAAAATCAGCTGTTTTGTGCTCGAAACCTAGTAGAAGCTGTTTCCGTACTTTTGCAACTATTCTCACATTTCGTTTTTACTCTCTAGCACACGTTTTACACAAATCTTACACAGTGTAGAGTACGGAAACAGACCTATTGCATTCAATTCAGTAAATTCTTTCCTAACACGAATGAAAAGTTTCTGAAAAAGAACAATGTCCCATAGCCACAGCTTTTTGAGTTTATCTACACTATGTTATAATCGACTTTTTCCTCTATGAATAGCATAGAAAATAAAAAAGAAGAAGTCTACGAGGCCGTCTCAAAGACCAAGTATGCATATTCAGAGCGAACGCTGACGCTCTGCAAGACAAGTCATTATACTGTCCGCACATGGTGTAATAATAATAAGGTGTTAGTGAGTTTGACACTTTTCTCTCAAAATTGGAATGAAAATAAATCAGCTAACGTGCAGTCGGAGGACGATCCTCACAAGGCAACGCGTGAGGGTCAGGGGCGATCTTCACATGGCAACGTGTCTGACTACCTCAACCTTGTGAGGCCAGCATTATCCATGTCGAATTCGTCTCAAGTCGACTCAAACCTCTGCGTGGTGTCCTCTAGAAACGGCAAACTGGCAACCGTTAGTTTGACGGCTAATCTGAGCGGCGAGCTACCTGCCGTTAAAGGGTTGTGCGTTGGGATTGAAGCTCACCACGTAAAGCCACAATTTCAATGAAACGTATAAGAAAAATTGTAAGAATGATCCCCAAATCTGATGACAACTACCGCAAACGAAAAACTGATAATGATTTACGGATATGCACTTGGAACGTCCGAACCCTTAATTGGGAATGTGCCTCTATCCAACTGATAGATATCCTAGAAAGATACAAGGCTGATATCACTGCAATCCAAGAGATGCGATGGAATGGACAGGGTTGCTTACGGCAAGCATCCTGCGATATCTATTACAGCGGCCATGCGGAGAAGTACGTATTTGGATGCGGATTCGTGGTTGGCAACAGACTACGGCATCATGTCCTGCGATTCACACCTATGAACGAACGACTTGCCATAATCCGTTTCAAGGCAAGATTTTTCAACATAAGCCTGATTTGTGCGCACGCTCCGACAGAAAATAAGGATGATGAGATCAAAGACAGCTTCTACAAGCGCCTTGAAGAGGCCTATGAGCGCAGCCCCCCGCCACCGCCAAGGTGGGAAAAGAAAATATCTTTGGTTCAACAGTTGGAAAGTTCAGCCTTCACGACAATACCTCCGATAATGGAATGAGGATGATTGACTTTGCCGCAGCGCGAAACATGGTCGTTAGTAGCACTATATTCAAGCATCTCAATATTCATAAAGCAACTTGGCTGTCTCCTGATCAAAAGACGAGCAACCAAATTGATCACGTTTTGATTGACGAAAGGCACTCTTCCAGTGTTTTAGATGTACGCACGATCCGTGGTGCCAATTTAGACTCGGATCATTATCTTGTCGCAGCCAAGATCCGTACACGTCTGTGCGCAACCAAGAATGCGCGCAATCCAGCACAGAGAAAGCTAGACGTCGAAAAGCTGCAATCAAAACGAACAGCCGAAGACTTCGCTGCTCGACTCTCACTCCTGCTTCAAGAAAAGACTCCTCCGATCGACGATATTTGCGCGCAGAGGAATCACATTTCCCACTCTATGTGTACGGCTGCCGAAGAGGTGATTGGCTATCACCGCCCTCGCCGAAACCAGTGGCACGACCAAGAGTGTCGCGACACCACTGCAGAAAAAGACGCCGCTTACAAAGCCACCCTGCAGTCGGTCGTAACGCGTGCTGCTAAAGAGCGATACAAAGAGAAGAGGAGGGAAAAGAGACGCATTTTCAGGCGAAAAAACAGAGAAGCGGAAATGCGTGAGTGCGAGAAAATTGAGATGCATGGTAACAGGAATGAGGTCCGAAAATTTTTCGAAAAAATAAGACGCCTGACCGATGGTTTCAAGACCGGGGCCTCTTTCTGCAAAGATGAAAATGGGAATCTAGTGACAGATATCCAGAGTACACTGATGATGTGGAGGGAACACTTCTCTAGGGTTTTTGAATGGTGAAGACGACAACAATCCCACGAATAGAGATGATATCCCGGAGTTCCAATTTTGGACGACAGCGTTGAAGTTCCGCTGCCCGACCATAGTGAAGTTTTGAAAGCTATAGCTCGGCTTAAAAACAACAAAGCCGCAGGAGCCGATGGCTTACCTGCTGAGCTCTTCAAGAATGGAGTCGAAGCTCTATTTAAATGCATTCATGAGCTTCTATGCAGAATATGGTCGGAAGAATGCATTCCAAACGATTGGAGCCTCAGTGTGCTCTGCCCAATCCACAAGAAAGGCGATCCCACAATTTGCGCTAACTACTGTGGGATAAGTCTTCTTAATATCGCATATAAGGTCCTGTCGAGCGTATTATGTGAAAGACTGAAGCCCATCGTAAACCAGCTGATTGGACCTTATCAGTGTGGCTTCAGACATGGTAAATACACCATAGACCAGATTTTTACGCTACGACAAATCTTGGAAAAGACTCCAGAAAAACAAATCGACACACACCATCTTTTTGTCGATTACAAAGTCGCCTTCGACAGTCCAATAAGGAATCATCTATACTCCATCATGTCTGAATTTGGCATTCGTGCTCATCCGTCTTTGCAGAATGACACTGAGAAATACCAGCAGCACAGTTAAGATCGGGAAGGATCTCACGGCCCACCCTTTCGATACCATACGAGGTTTCAGACAAGGTGATTCCTTATCGTGCGACTTTTTCAACCTAATGATGGAGAAGATCATCCGAGCTGCTGATTTGAGACGCAGCGGCACGATATTCTACAAAAGTATTATGCTTCTGGCGTATGCTGATGATATCGATATCATTGGCCATAATACGCACGAAGTCAGTGCAGCATTCTCCAGATTAGCGAAAGAGTCGAGTCGAATGGGTCTTGTAGTGAACGCAGATAAGACGAAATACCTAGTGTCAACAAATAAACAGTCCCAGCGTCTTGAAAACCACGTCACTGTTGACAACATCTACTTCGAGGTTGTTAAGGACTTCATCTACTTGGGATCCAGCGTAAACTCTTTCAACGATGTCAGTATTGAGATAAAATGAAGGATAACTCTTGCAAACAGGTGTTACTTTGGGCTGGGTAGGTAATTGAGAAGCAGAGCCCTCTCCCGACGAACAAAACTCACACTCTATATGTCACTAATCATGCCCGTCTTATTATATGCAGCACAAACATGGACGTTGAGCAGTTTTGATGAAAAGACTTTGGGAGCCTTCGAGAGAAAGATCCTTCGAAAATCTTCGGTCCAATGTGCTTCAATGGCGAGTACCGAATTCAATGGAACCACGAGCTGTATGAGCTGTACGCTGACATTGACATAGTCAAGCGCATTAAAATCGAGCGGCTCCGCTGGCTAGGTCATGTTGAGCGAAAGGAAAACGAAGCTTTAGCGAAAAAAATATTCGATTCGGTGCTCGGTGGTGGTCAACGCAGAAGAGGACGCCCACATCTTCGTTGGAAGGATCAGGTGTTGGATAACTTGACCACGCTTGGTGTTTCCAACGCAATTTCTTATACGAGACCAAAACCGACCTACGGTTGTTGTAAGCTCCAGATAAGTAAGTAACATATAGTCGATCGGAACTTAATGCCATGTCCACTTCTTTTGATGGCTATTATCACTTGAGGCTTTGAACATTATTTCATGGCAATCGGATTGTTCTTGAAGCAGACGTTGTGAATGCAAGTCAATTTGCATACTGGCCAAAGCTTCATGTTGGTAGCACCTTCCAGCGCTCGTTTTTGATAAAATGGTAAAACCATTCAATGGCGAACTTGGCAAATGGGCGAAGACAACTGCAATAACTTTTTGTCAACACTTCACGGTACAATTAATTGCATTAAATATTTATTTATACACAAAAACCTGTAAAAACTGTAACACATCATCTAGCAACTCAAACAAATAATACAATAGGTATTTTTCCGTACTCTACACTGTGTAAGATGTGTACAAGAGAGTAAAAACGAAATGTGAGAATAGTTGCAAAAGTACGCAAACAGCTTCTAGTAAGTTTCAAGCACAAAACAACTGATTTTGAATGCAGACGGCAGCACAAAATTTAAAACACTTTCACTCAAATTATTAGAAGCCATTTTTTAATGCAAAGCTTAACAATAGGTCTGTTTCCGTACGCACACTGTGTAACTTGTGGGACGCTATTTTCTGTTTCCGTACTTTCTGTGCTTAAAATGGGAGAAGAAGAACAAGCATAAAATCGCTCTCTCGAGCACACAAAGTGCACAGAGAGTGCTAGAACTCGAGACTTCGAGTAAAGTAAGAACAAGCATCAAGAAGAATAAGCATCAAGAAGAATAAGCGGCCTCGGTAGTCGAGTTGGTAGCGTGCTTGACTGCCACCCCAGAGGTCCCGGGTTCGATTCCCGGCCAGGCCATGGTCCTTCGCTTTAAACCTTTCTTAATTTTCTCTCCTCATTTCTAATCAACTGAAATTAAAAATTCATCAATATTTACGACATGAAGTTGTAGTTGATGGTAGAGAAGTTTGTGGATGAGATTGCCTTATAACTTGAATTGACTGAGGTAAAGGCATAACACTTGCCTCTGATTCAAATTCACATGTTTCTTCGGCTTTCCACCACGCTTAGAACATCCTACACCTGTTTCAATTGATTGACCTTTCCTTCCCACTAATCTATCACCCTATTTCGAACCAAGGCAGACTTGACTGAATAGGTATTCCACCTGAAATCCTTGGTTCAAAGCTAAAAAAAACAAAAAAAAAAAAAAAAAAAATCTTACACAGTGTAAAGTACGGAAACAGACCTAATTACTTAATTTTTATTTATTATTATTTATTTATTGTACGTTAATTTCTTTTTAGGCACACAATTTGTGAATTTATTTATCGCAAAACATAAACAATTATGAAATGTAATTTGACATTTGCTTCTTCTTATTGATGCTTATTATTCTTGATGCTTGTTCTTACTTTACTCGAAGTCTTGAGTTCTAGCACACTCTGTGCACTTTGTGTGCTCGAGAGAGCGATTTTATGCTTGTTTTTCTTCTCCCATTTTAAGCACAGAAAGTACGGAAACAGAAAATAGCGTCCCACAAGTTACACAGTGTGCGTACGGAAACAGACCTAATATGACAACTAAAAACAGTTCCGCTCTTTCGCTCAAAATTTGTTGACAGAAAGAAAGCTATTCATGGCGTTGTCAAAAACTCACTAGGTATTCAGCCTTATTCCAGGATCCGTCGTAGCTGTGGTTTTCTTTCGGATTCGTAAAGTTGTATTCTATGATCCGAATCGTTACGTCTTATTCGAAATTTGTAACATTGTCATTCCACGTTCCGAACACATCAATATTTGACAGTTCTTTTTGCGGATTTTTTGCGACAGGTTTTCATTGGCGGGATTAATTTTAAACAGAAATTTTAAAGTAAAATTGTTACAGAGTTTATGTGTGAAGTAACTCGAAAGCGAAAAAAAAGGTACAATTAACCAAAACCATGACGCAATCAATTGATTCAATCCGCAATTGTTTTGAAATGCTTCTTATTGAGACGTTAGAAAAAGTTAATTACACCAAATCAACACAATCCCAAACTTGTGTCCCAAAGTGCTGATTTTTAATACCGGCACTAATAATTTTATTTTTTAAAAAATAATTCAATCTGGAGGTGATTCGAGGCATGCCTGATCGTTGACAAAACAAGTTTTCATCTACCAAGTTGAGCACTTACAAGTCCTTTGAAGCGTGCACAACCTACATTTCGTCATTCATTTCAAAAGGATCACTGTAGTCTCTCAATACTTCTCGCCAAACTTTCAAAGCTTATTTATGAAGCATATCCTCCTCATGCTGTGCAAAAATTGAAATTGCAATGGAATTCGTTCTAAAACACAATTTAATGCCACTGCTTTAAACACTTTTATTAATCACTTCTTTTACAGTTCTTATTTTAACCTTTTTGCAGACTTCTTTGAATCCAATTTTACACCTCCTTTTGACTCTTTTGTCTCACCAGCGGACAATATTTCCTCCCCAATCGATTTTGGTCACCTTAAGCTATCAATTAATAAGAATGGTTTGTTTGGTATTTAATTATTAATAAGAATGGTTTGTTTGGTGGTTAATTATTTTTTATTGCTGGCACTATGTGCCAGTTTTAAATCCTTCGCTATCCAGTACAATACTAATTCTACAATAACTCTATCATAACTTATTATAGTTTAGCCGCTGTCGCTGTTGTCGTTGTGGCCGTTGGAGCTGCTGCTGATATTGCAGTCGCTGTTGCTATTGTTGTTGCTGTCGCTGCTACTGTTTTTGCTACTGTTTCTGTTCCTGGTACCGTTCCTAAGCAGACGCTTAGGTTGCAAAAAATAATTCAAGCGGATGCGCGTGTGGAACTTTGTTGTTGTCGAGTACAAGCTAAGCCGAATCGTAGAGGCAGATGCTTAGGTTGCAACAATTTATTATGCGGCAGTTAGCTGTGTTAACTTCCCTCTCTCTTAAGAGGAGCCGTCCACGGCTGCATGTATGTAATGTGCGGCACATTTTTCCAAGCGTTCGTACAGTTCAGAAATAAATCAATACATATTTTAAAAGTGATTATGATGCAATAACAACTAAACATATTTCAGAATTAGGATCTTATAAACGTTACAATACTTGTATTAAATTACATTATACCATTTTTTCCTATTTTTTAATACATTTTTTTAGCTTCTGTTTTTGCGAATTTGAAAATAAAATACAAATTAATTCTAGGCTTAAAAATAACAAGCAAGATTTTCAAATTTTTTTCCTTATATTACTGAATGAAAGACTACTCCTTAAGAAGAGGATTCCTCGACTGTTTTGAGGTGATCTGCTATTTTTTTTAATGCTATCTTTTTTTGCCTTCTACAATAAACGATGTAGAGAGTAATTAATACGACAAGAATTAAAAATGCCAAAAATTCTGAAAGAAGGAAAAAAAAATATAAGCTTGCATAATTTGTCTAGCGTAAATTATCCTTATGGACTACTCTGTTATCTATTATGACTGCATGACCCATATCCTGTTGAATTGTTTTCTGTATGTAGAGTTTACTTAACTTATTCCCAATTCGTTTATTTGCCTTTACAAAAACGACATCTCCTCTTTGATAAGTTTTAATACGTCTTTTCTTGTTATGAAACCTTAATTCCTTGCTCTGAGTTTCATTCAACTTTCTTTTGATTGTATTAGTAAGGATTTCTGAAATGGAATGGATTATTTCGGCTGGTTTTAAGCCGGTAACAGAATGTATGGAGTTATTGTATTTAAAAACGGCTAAAAGAATTAGCTCTTTTAGTTCACTTGATTTCCTCTCGGCTTTTAGGCATCTGGCTATTTCCCCTATTGTACTATGTAGTCTTTCCACTTGGCCATTGCTGACGCTATGAGATGGTGGAACTGGGAATATCTGTGTGCCAGTTTCATTAGCAATAAGTGTTTTGATTGTTTCTGAATTCAATGATTTTTCATTGTCGCATACTATTGTTTGAGCTTGTGGGAAGAAGTTGAGAATTGTTAAAAGTGGTATCTTTACATCAACTATTGATCTAGATTCGATGGGAAACATAGTAGCAAATTTTGAAAATTTGTCAAGAGATGTAAGAAAATGTAGTCCGGCAGTGGAATAGATGTCAACGTGAAGGGGTATAGTACTCTCTTAATTATTTCTGTCGAAGACTGCTCACTATTGACCGCCATGGAATCTGAATCTCTCTGTTCCGACATAGTAATTGTATTCGAGTTAGTACGCTCTGTCGCGGTTCTCGTCTCTAGTGTGTCGTGTGTTTGTTCAATTGCTTTTGGCGTATTGTCTTGATAAGGCATTAGCCACGACGTTCTCTTTGCCAGGTTTATAAATGAATTTAGGAGCAAACTCTTCGATGAGTGCTCTCCATCTTCTAATCTTAGGATTTGGGTTTCTTTCGGATATTGAAAACGACAAAGGTTGGTGGTCTGTATAAACATTTATTTCTTTTACGCCATAAAGGTAGTTTTTGTAATGCCCACACGATTGCGAGGAGCCCGCGCTCGTTGGTGGCATAATTCTCTTCAGTAGGTGACAGTGTCCTTGAAATCATAGTAATAGGCCTATCGTTTTGCGATAGCACAGCCCCTAACGCTGTTGAAGAAGCATCTGTAGTTAGATCGAAAGTTTTGTCAAAACCAGGGTGTAGCAATAGAACATCTTCGGAGGCTAGGATGCTTTTAATCTTACTGAATGCCTTAAGAGCGTCTGTATCGAGATCTATTCTGATATTCTTAGATTGCTTGCTACCCACATGTCCGTTCTCACCTCGAAGGTATTTAGTTAGTGGCTTTGCAATTTGGGCATAGTCTTTCACAAACCTGCGATAATACCCTGCAAGGCCTAAAAATGATCTCAAAGCTCTCAGTGTTTGAGGCGTTTGATAGTTGACAATATCACTAACTTTCTCTGCACAGGTTTTAATGCCTTCGGCTGAAACTACAAAACCTAAGAAAATAGAAAATAAAAGCGTGGCCTTAAGCTGGTACTTTAAATTAAAACTTCTAGACAGGGTGTTGTTCAGGAATATTTAAAAAATCCAAATTGACCAAAGTTTCTTCGGTACCATTTCTGGTACCCGAGATATAAAATGTTATATTCATTTTTTTGAAAAAGTTAAAAAATTGCATTCAAGTATACATTTCTCAAAAATAAGAAAATACATATGCAAAAATTATGCTAATTATTAGTTCGGAAACTTTAAGAAATACGTAAACAGTATAATCAATACCACCAAAATTTAGACTATTGGGTTACAATCAAAAGTTCTGTGCTATCTCGATTAC
Source organism: Pherbina coryleti (assembly GCA_943735915.1). Lineage (NCBI taxonomy): Eukaryota > Metazoa > Arthropoda > Insecta > Diptera > Sciomyzidae > Pherbina > Pherbina coryleti. Next base: position 93,157,347 of record OX030948.1, read on the forward strand.
AACTTTTGCTTCGAATATCCTTCACACAGGACACTGTGGATAAGAATCGTGAGTGGCATCGTGTTTACCAATATATTGGTAGTTTAAGCCTATACCTACTTTTGCTTTAAGACATACGTAGTTTTTTCAAAGTCAAAGCATTTTAAGGTCGTTATTTTTTACTGATTGGAGGACGATCCTCACAAGACAACGCGTGAGGGTCAAGGGGGCGATCTTCACATGGCAACGTGTCTGACTGCCTCAACCTGGTGAGGCCAGCATTATCCATGTCGAACTCGTCTCAAGTCGACTCAAACCTCTGCGTGGTGTCCTCTAGAAACGGCAAACTGGCAACCGTTAGTTTGACGGCTAATGTGAGCGGCGGCCTCCCCCTGCCTTTAAAGGGTTGTGCGTTGGGTTTGAAGCCCACCACGTAAAAACAAAATTTCAATGAAACGCATAAGAAATAAGATAAAAATGATCCCCAAATCTGATGACGACTATCGCAAACGAAAAATTGACAATGATTTACGGATATGCACCTGGAACGTCCGAACCCTTAATTGGGATGGTGCCTCTATCCAACTGATAGATATCTTAGAAAGATACAAAGCTGATATCACTGCAATCCAAGAAATGCGATGGAAGGGACAGGGTTGCTTACGGCAAGCATCCTGTGATATCTACTACAGCGGCCATGCGGAGAAGCACGAATTTGGATGCGGATTCGTGGTGGGCAAGCGACTACGGCATCATGTCCTGCGATTCACACCTGTGAACGAACGACTTGCCATAATCCGTGTCAAGGCAAGATTCTTCAATATAAGCGTGATATAAGCGCACGCTCCGACAGAAGACAAGGACGATGAGACCAAAGACAGCTTCTACGAGCGCCTTGAAGAGACCTATGAGCGCAGCCCCCGCCACGACATAAAAATCGTGCTTGGTGACTTCAACGCCAAGGTGGGAAAAGAAAATATCTTTGGTCCAACAGTCGGAAAGTTCAGCCTCCACGACAATACCTCCGATAACGGAATGAGGCTGATTGACTTTGCCGCAGCGCAAAACATGGTCGTTAGTAGCACTAGATTCAAGCATCTCGATATTCATAAAGCAACTTGGCTGTCTCCTGATCAAAAGACGCGTAACCAAATTGATCACGTTTTGATTGACGGAAGGCACTCTTCCAGTGTTTTAGATGTACGCACGATCCGTGGTGCCAATATAGACTCGGATCATTATCTTGTCGCAGCCAAGATCCGTACACGCCTGTGCGCAACGAAGAATGCGCTAAATCCAGCACAGAGAAAGCTAGACGTCGAAAAGCTGCAATCAAAACAAACAGCCGAAGACTTCGCTACTCGACTCTCACTCCTGCTTCAAGAAAGCACTCCTCCGATCGACGATATATGCGCGCAGTGGAATCACATTTCCCACTCTATGCGTACGGCTGCCGAAGAGGTGATAGGCTATCACCGCCCTCGCCGAAACCAGTGGCACGACCAAGAGTGTCGCGACGCCACTGCAGAAAAAGACGCCGCCTACAAAGCCACCCTGCAGTCGGTTGTAACGCGTGCTGCTAAAGAGCGATACAAAGAGAAGAGGAGGGAAGAGAGACGCATTTTCAGGCGAAAGAAAAGGGAAGCAGAAATGCGTGAGTGCGAGAAAATTGAGATGCATGGTGACAGGAATGAGGTCCGAAAATTTTTCGAAAAAATAAGACGCCTGGCCGATGGTTTCAAGACCGGGGCCTCTTCCTGCAAGGATGAAAATGGGAATCTAGTGACAGATATCCAGAGTACACTGATGATGTGGAGGGAACACTTCTCTAGGCTTCTGAATGGTGACGACGACAACAATCCCGCCAATAGAGATGATATCCCGGAAATCCCAATTGTGGACGACAGCGTTGAAGTTCCGCTGCCCGACCATAGTGAAGTCTTGAAAGCTATAGCTCGGCTTAAAAACAACAAAGCCGCAGGAGCCGATGGCTTACCGGCTGAGCTCTTCAAGAATGGAGGCGAAGCTCTATTTAAATGCATTCATGAGCTTCTATGCAGAATATGGTCGGAAGAATGCATTCCAAACGATTGGAACCTCAGTGTGCTCTGCCCAATCCACAAGAAAGGCGATCCCACAATTTGCGCCAACTACCGTGGGATAAGCCTTCTGAATATCGCATATAAGGTCCTGTCGAGCGTTCTATGTGAAAGACTGCAGCCCATCGTAAACCAGCTGATTGGACCTTATCAGTGTGGCTTCAGACCTGGTAAATCCACCATAGACCAGATATTTACGCTACGACAAATCTTGGAGAAGACCCTAGAAAAACAGATCGACACACACCACCTTTTTGTCGATTATAAAGCCGCCTTCGACAGTCCTATAAGGAATTATCTATACTCCGCCATGTCTGAATTTGGTATTCCTGCAAAGCTCATCCGTCTTTGCAGAATGACACTGAGCAACACCAGCAGCACAGTTAAGATCGGGAAGGATCTCACTCCTCCATTCGATACCAAACGAGGTTTCAGACAAGGTGATTCCTTATCGTGCGACTTTTTCAACCTGATGATGGAGAAGATCATCCGAGCTGCTGATTTGAGACGCAGCGGCACGATATTCTACAAAAGTATTATGCTGCTGGCGTATGCTGATGATATCGATATCATTGGCCATAATACGCGCGAAGTCAGTGCAGCATTCTCCAGATTAGCGAAAGAGTCGAGTCGAATGGGTCTTGCAGTGAACGCAGATAAGACGAAATACCTAGTGTCAACAAATAAACAGTCCCAGCGTCTTGGAAACCACGTCACTGTTGACAACATCTCCTTCGAGGTTGTTAAGGACTTCGTCTACCTGGGATCCAGCATTAACTCTTTCAATGATGTTAGTATTGAGATAAAACGAAGGATAACTCTTGCCAACAGGTGTTACTTTGGGCTGAGTAGGCAATTGAGAAGCAGAGCCCTCTCTCGACGAACAAAACTCACGCTCTATAAGTCACTAATCATGCCCGTCCTATTATATGCAGCACAAACCTGGACGTTGAGCAGTTCTGATGAAAAGACTCTGGGAGCCTTCGAGAGAAAGATCCTTCGTAAAATCTTCGGTCCAATCTGCGTCAATGGCGAGTACCGAATTCGATGGAACCACGAGCTGTATGAGCTGTACGCTGACATCGACATAGTTAAGCGCATTAAAATCGAGCGGCTCCGCTGGCTAGGTCATGTTGAGCGAATGGAAAACGACGCTCCAGCGAAAAAAATATTCGATTCGGTGCCCGGTGGTGGTCAACGCAGAAGAGGACGCCCACATCTTCGTTGGAAGGATCAGGTGTTGGATAACCTGACTACGCTTGGTGTTTCCAACTGGCGCCAGCAAGCGCAGAACAGAAATGGCTGGCGCAATTTCTTATACGAGGCCAAAACCGACTTACGGTTGTAAGCGCCAGATAAGTAAGTAAGTAAGTATTTTTTACTGTTTTCCTCAAAAAACAACTTTGTCCTTGCGGGGCAGGAAGACATCCTTTTTTTTCCTTAAATTTTTTTTTGGGTGATCTGGACAACCCCATGCAACTTTTGAGACCTATTAGAATGTGAAATTCGAAAAAAAATTGTAGTTCGATACGCCTTAATGAACATCCCTGTTCTTTTTTTATTACTTTATTTCCTTTTTCTCATTTTTGGCTTCTTTCTCTTTTTGCTTAAAACACTGAACTCACTCGTTAATAAACCTGCAAACTATTTAGACGGATTTTCAGCATTTTTATTCTAATAGGTTATGGGCGCAGGCACATTCGGTGTGGGCAAGAAATAAGTACTGTTCTGTTTAAAAAGAAAATACCGCGAATAATTAAAAGTAAAGTTTTGCGGAATGGGTTCGCTGTACCAAATTGATAAGTCGGACGAGAAGAATTATGAAACATGGGTAATGCAAATGCGTAGCGTACTCATCCACGCTGAGTTGTGGAAAGTTACATCGGGTGAGCTTGTTAAACTTGGCAAAGGTTAAAAGAGGTTCATCAACCAAAAGGTCCAGTGCGGAAGGTGGCTTTGTATAAGCAGCTTTTGAATTTACACCACTTGACAGAAGTCGCTGTAGAAGTCACCGACGAATTGGGTGTTATAATCCTAATTTCAAGTCTACCAAAGCAGTACGAGACATTTGTGGTAGCGATGGAGACACGTGACGAGTTGCCCTCCTTGGATGTTATGAAGGTCAAACTCTTGGAAGATGGAGTTCGGAGAAATGACGCATTTTCTGCAATGGCGGCATATGCAAGCAGCAACAACAACGACAAATACAAACAGTAAAATCAAAAAATTTTACAATTCTAGCGGCTGCCGATACATTTAACTTAAAATTAGGTAACTGGTGCCTCGATAGTGGCGCTACGGCTCATATGTGTTGTGAGCGTGATTTGTTTATATCAATCAATGAACATTACGAAAAAATCGATCTCGCAGCAGATTACTCAGTTGTAGCCAAAGGTATTGGTAAGGTGTTATTGCAGACTGAGTGCAAGTTAACTTTAAACGATGTATTGTATGTGCCAGAACTACGTGCTAATTTTATTTCCCTAAGCAGAGCAATGAAAAAAGGCTTTACAGTGAAATTCAACAATAATGGTGCTGAAATAATGGATGAAGATGTCGATATGGTGCTCAAGGCAAAGGCGAACAGTGGCTTGTTTTTAGTTGAAACAAAAGGTAACATGTGTCTGATAGCGGCAGAATGTGTGCCAGAGAAGTGGCATAATTGTTTTGGCCATTTAAATTATGGCGATTTAAAGCGGCTATCAGATGGCAATATGGTACAGGGTGTGGACACTATTTCTAAAACAAGCAGCACTGGCTGCATTACGTGCATGAAAAACAAAATATGCATTCAAAAATTTCCAAAGAGTGAAAGCCGGGCAGAAAATATTTTGGATTTAATTTACACTGACGTGTGTGGGCCGGCGTTACTCCAAAATCACTTATAGGAGTAACGCCGTATGAAGCGTGGACACAACGAAAACCAAGCGTTATTCATCTGCGTACTTTTGGTTCGATAGCAAAATAGCCCTCGATAAAGCGAGTTACAAAAAGTTCAAACCTAAAGGTAAAGAGTACGTGATGGTGGGCTACTCTCTGACGGCTAAGGCATATCGACTTTACGATGCAGCAACAAAGCAGGTTATCGAGCGACGTGACGTTTTATTTTAGGAGCCTAAAGTGCAAGATGCATCGCAGTCTGACGAAGTGTTGTTAGATTTATGTTTTGGAAATCGATATAGCAGTGGAAGTGTGTGCCATAGCGAAACAATAAAATGCAATGACAGTGACGACGAAAATTATGCCAACGTAGGTGATGAAACCAGTGCAAAAGGTACTAATCAAAGTGTTGATGACCAAACTCTTCTCGAAGGGGTCACCGATAGTAGCACAGACAGTGAGCAACAAGATCACTTAAATAGTGACCTAAGTGATGATATTTATATGAAGCAGCCAGAGGGGTATATCAATCACAATCATCCGAACAAAGTTCTTTGACTCAAGAAAGCTATATATGGGTTAAAGCAATCAGGACGAGAATGGAACGCCAAGTTAGATGTGTCACTTAAAGAGCTTGGTTTCTTTCCATGTGTTAACGAACCATGCCTGTATAAGCGGAACCAAGATAACTTATCATTAATACTGATTTACACATTGTGTTTGTACAAGTCTCTTCTGTATTTCAAACAGGTTTTTATTAAGATCTGATTACAACAACAAATACACGAAGGCATAATGCAAACTAAATCATAATGATACAGTTTTGCACTCACTACTAAATTGTTTTTATTACCGTTATATTTTTGTTATTGAACAAAGTGCAATGCAATTTTTTAATTATTACGATAATTTACGTGATAATAAGTGGTTCAGTAGTCATGAACAACCAAAATAAAGAGGAAATATTAATTTGTTTGCGCAATGGCGAAAGCATTAGGGAAGTGGCGAAGAAATTCCATTTGGACAAAACTTTTGTCCAAAGATTAAAAAAAAAAAGTGGTGTAAGTGTTCCCACAAACAAAGGTGGTCGTCCGAAAAAAATTTGCGATCGAGATGTACGCCATCTAGCAAATTTGGTTACCAGCACCGATGCCGTTACTCCTGCTGCAGCTTTAAATATACTGCAAATTGACGCCAGTAAGTGGATAGCTCGTCGAGCTTTGAAAAAAATAGGTGTTAAGGCAGCAGAAAAGAAAAAGAAACCTATGCTGACCAAACGACATGTGTGGTTACGGAAGGATTTTGTTGCAGCACACGAGCACTGGACTGTCGCTGATTGGGATTCGGTATGTTATTAAACATATGTGTGTATTACTGTTTATACTAACAAATATTAAATAATTTAAAGGTTATTTGGTCTGATGAGACCAAAATTAATCGATTTCAATCCGATGGGCGTGCATGGTATTGGACTAAGGACCCTGATACAATCCAATCAAATCAGGTACGCCATCAAACACGGTGGTGGCTGTATCATGGTTTGGGGTTGTATATCCAAAGATGGAGTGGGACCCTTGGTGCACATCGATGGAATTATGCGCAAGGAACAATATTTGTCCATCCTGCAACAGAATCTTCCTGATGTAGTGGAAAAAATGGGTCTTGCTGCTGAAAAAGTAATTTTTCAGCAAGACAATGACCCCAAACACACCGCACATCTAGTGAAAGACTGGCTCAAAAAGCAAAAATTTGGTGTGATGACGTGGCCTCCACAATCTCCGGATATGAATCCGATCGAGAATTTGTGGAGTCACGTCAAATCGCAGCTTACAAAATATGCCAGTCCTCCAAAAGGCGTGAACGAGTTGTGGGAGCGGACGAAGGAAGTGTGGGAGGCGATTCCTCCAGAATTTGTGCAGAGGTACACGCAAAGTCTACCTAATCGCATCCAGGAGCTTAAGAAGGCAAAGGGTTACTGGACCAGTTACTAAATATATATTATTGTTTTAAAAATATAAAAATAAATAGTGAGTGCAAAACTGTATCATTATGATTTAGTTTGCATTATGCCTTCGTGTATTTGTTGTTGTAATCAGATCTTAATAAAAACCTGTTTGAAATACAGAAGAGACTTGTACAAACATAATAAAAAAAAATTTGATTGCATTTGAGTAATATTTATAGAAATTATAGGTTGTTAAAATGATAGTTGTTGGTTTGTGATACACTTATGCTCCTCAGTGTACGTTGATGATTTAATTGTAGCATGCCAATCGAAATTTTATTTATTTATTTATTTATTTACTCAAATTCATCTACTGGGCTAAGCCCTCACAGATTACTTAAAATAATACTTAAAAACTAAGTTAACAAAAATACTTATTCTAAAGTTTGAGAGCATATATCGACTTCTTTTAGGCTATTAATAAAAGTATCTCTATCAACGCTGAAGTCTAATTGATTCGCAAATTTATTACAATTAGAGAGGCACCGAGAGAGAGGTTCATTGGAACCATAATTAGTTCTATGGAAGGGAGTATAAAATAAGTTTGGTTCTCTCAAATAACGTGCCGAGACACTGAGTGGAATTAAGGCTAACAAGTCGGGAGAATCGATATTACCATCGATTATATCCTTGACGAACAGTATGTTGTTAAAAATTCGTCTATCATTCAAACTACTTAAACCTAAAAGACGGCAGCGCACCCAATAAGTAGGCATAGTTTCCCAAGAGTATAGTCTTCTCAAGGCAAATCTTGTGAAAAGTTTTTGAATGTTCTCAATGCGGGTAATCGAGACATCGTAAATAGGGTCCCACACAACTGAAGTTTACTCTAGAAGAGATCTAACCAGACTGAAAAAGAGTGTCCTAGGTGTAAAAGGATCAAAAAATTCTCTGAAATTCCTTTTTAGAAACCCAAATTGGGAGTTTGCTTTTGCTATAATGTATTCCAAGTGAGTATCAAAAGAAAATTTATGGTCAAAATAGACACCAAGGTCTTTGAGTTGACTCACCCTGCAAAAACTGTCACTATTGTTATACCTATACTCATATTCAATAGGAGTTGTTTTCCGACTAAAAGTAAGTACCTTACATTTATCGAAGTTAAGATTTAGTTGGTTAGTATTACACCATCGCAACAAAGATGAAATATCATTCTGTAGTTTTATACAGTCCGTACAATCCTTAACTTAGAGAAAAATCTTTAGATCATCGGCATATAAGAGACTCTAGCTAAACTTGAAAGACCGAGTAATATCATTGATGAACAAATTAAAGAGTAAAGGGCCCAAGTGACTCCCCTGAGGAACACCCGATGTAACCTTAATAGGCCTGGAGTATTTTTCACCGATCTTGACAACTAGCGTTCTATCAGTTAGATACGAGTGAATCCATTTACAAATTTTGAGTGAATGCCTAGAGATTCAATTTTCTTTAACAAAACAATATGATTAACACTATCAAATGCCTTGGAAAAATCAGTATATAATACATCCACCTGCGAGCCTTTTTCAATAGCTTTGATAGCAAAGTTGGAAAAAATAGCTAAGTTAGTAGAAGTGGATCTACCTTTAAAAAATCCATGTTGTTGCCAAATGATAAGATTGCGCACTTCAGCAAAAATAATCTTATTAACAATTTTATCAAAGACTTTAGGGATGATAGATAGTTTGACGATAAGCCTGTAATTTTCCACCAGATACTTTTGGCCAGACTTAAAAATGGGTGTCACACAGGCAGTTTTCCACTCATTTAGGAAAAAACCACAAGCAAGAGATTTGTTGAAAATCAAACCCAAACCGATGTGCAACGTAAGCGCACAATTTTTCAAGAACACCGGAGGAAGCAAGTCGAAGCCCGCACTTTTAGAGCAGTCAAGGCTCAATATGGCCTTCAGTATCTCCTTGTATAGATTTCCAATGTTCAATGTTTGGCGCCTCGGTAGTCGAGTATGTAGCGTGCTCGACTGCTATCCCAGAGGTCCCGGGTTCGATTCCCGGCCAGGCCATGGTCCTTCGCTTTAAAAACCTTTCCAAATTTTCTTTTCCTCTTTTCTAAATCAACTGAAACAAATTTACCACTGAAACAATTAATATTTACCACTTGAAATGAAATTATTGAAAATGTATTTATCACCAATGTTTACGACTTGAAATGAAACTATTGTAACTATTGAAACTATTGAAACTATTGAAACAATTGAAAATGTATATATGAATAATTTAATATAAGTAGTCTGTAAGAGTTGATCTCTGTTAGATGAAATAAATAAATAAATAAAAGTTGCGGTGATTCAGTGAGACAATTTGAATCTTTGAGCAAATTCGAGGGATTAAAAACCGATCCAAAGAAATCAGCGAAAAGCTCAGTTGTCCTTTCACAACTATAAGACACGTCCCCTCTATATTCCATCGATGAAGGAAAACCAGCGGATTTTCTTTTATTATTCACGAATATCCAAAAAAATTTCGGGTTCGATCTAAGATTTCTCTCAATGGAATCAATATATTTTTTTATACAAAAAGTTTGCCAAAAAATCAAACTCGCGCCTACGCAACACGAAGATGGCTTTGTCGGATGACAGGCCTGTTTTTTTGAACCTAGAGTGAGCTTTATTCCTTAAGTGTTTTGAGTTGACTAACCTTTGATTAAACCATGGATGCTTAAACGAAAAAATTTGCTTTTTTATTGGGACATACCGGTGTAACCCTTCATTTATGATATGCTTGAATTTAAAGTACATGTCATTCCAATCCATATACCGAAACGCTAAACTCCAATTAATAGAACCAAAAAAGGCGTTTAGTCCAACATAATTGGCGTACTTAAAGTTGTACGAGAGACTACACCCAACCCCCGAGTCATCACTAAACGTGTAGAAATCTACATTCAAAACAATTGCCTTGTGATGAACAGAATCGTTTGTTAGTGGCATATCACATTTAAAAAGTTTATATTTTAAATCATCAGAAACAAAAATGAGATCTAATATTCTCATAAGATCATTGTTAACGGTATTTACCTGAAGCAGATTTAAAGCATATAGAGCGTCACAAAGAGTGTATTCATTAGTAGTCTTTAAACCAAAGGGTAATAAAATTTTTTTATCAGCATTAAACATGAGATCGCAAAAAGGTTCGAGTGCGTGGACAAGGGTCCACTCGAATTATTTCTTGGCATGCGCGTGCAACGTGATGGTTATGTTGGCAGTATTACAATCGACCAGACAGCCTACATAAGGGAGCTACTTAAGAGCATGGTATGAGCAATTGCAGAAGTGCAGCAACACCGTTAGATGCTGGCTTTCAGATGGCATGTAAAAATGAAGACTGTGGCATTGTTGATGCAAAATTGTACCAATCGGCTGTAGGTGCGTTAATGTGGCTAGCTCTTACAACTAGGCGCGATATTTTGCATTCGGTTATAAAGCTGGCCCAGCGCTGCACAAATCCACATACCGAGTATATGGCTAGTGTTAAACATCTGATTCGATACTTATCATCGACCGTTGACATGAAGCTGCATTATCGAGCGACGGGCGAGCCGCTCAAGGGATTTGCCGATGCCGACTGGGGTGGCGATAAGAGCGATCGCAAATCGTATACAGGCTACGTGTTCTTTTTGGCTGGCGGTCCCATATCTTGGAAGTCTCAGAAGCAAAGTTCGGTTTCGTTGAGCAGCACTGAAGCTGAATATATCGCATTGAGTACAGCTGTAAAAGAGGCGATATTTTTGAGACGTTTACTGTGCGAAATTGGTGTTACAGAGGATGACATGGCTACTGTGGTATATGGTGACAATCTTGGAGCACAACAACTGTCTAAAAATCCAGTGTTCCATGACAGAAGAAAGCATATCGACATAAAATTCCATTTCATCAGAGAAGTGATTAATGGCTTCATTTTGTATTTCTATCCGATCAATCGTTTCGTTCACAACAGTGTTCGTTCGTGTTTTTGAAATTTGTAATTCGAACAGCATCAAACAACGAAAACAGCTGCTCAGCTAGCGAACGATGCCGTAGTACAGTTACATATTTGCAATATGTATTTCTAACGATCACTGAAACACCGAATTCAAACGTCAAAATCAAACGAATGCTTTCATGTTATCGTTGTGATGTATTCGTTGAGAAAAATTTATTTTTTTCTTCCAATTAAATTTTTGGGCAGATCTAAACAGAAAAAAAAAATTGCAGAAAAGAATAGCAACATCCAAGCAAAAGGCGGTGATTTTTTTCGGTTAACTACAAGTAATAAATAGAAGCAGGCCATGATTCATTCTGCTTATGTCGAAGGCAGCACAATTGTAGCCAATAGAACAACCTGCAGCACAGCTTACACCACAACCTACAACACAGACTAGAACCTAAGCATTGCTAACAACACGAAAAGTACAAAAAATGCATGAAATCTTAAAAGAAAAATACAGAAAACTTCCCTAATGTTTGATATGGCAGTGCCACGTTTGATAACTGCTTGTGTATAACAGTTTGAGTGTAAGTAGCAAACATAACTTGTCAAATGAGCTAACGATAAGCTGTGTTCGAAATACATATTTCAGCTTCAATCCAACATCGTTCGCATAGTCATCGTTCGTTGAACTCTTCGTTAGAAATACATAATGAAGCAATAAGAACGGAGATGTTGCGCTTAAGTATATGCCTACAGACAATATGATCGCCGATATTTTTACGAAAAATTTATTTAAAACAAAGCATTGTAATTTCGTAAAGTCTCTAAGTTTGAATTGATATTTTTATTAATTGTTTTTTGATAAATGTAACATTATCGCATTGAGGAAGAGTGTTAGAAATCTGACAATGCGACTATGAACATCCCTGTTCTTTTTTTATTACTTTATTTCCTTTTTCTCATTTTTGGCTTCTTTCTCTTTTTGCTTACAACACTGAACTCACTCGTTAATAAACCTGCAAACATTTAGACGGATTTTCAACATTTTTATTCTAATAATTATTATTATTATTATTGGCGTCCGTGACGTCTTTGGCTATGTCAACGAACTTTGGAGACCCAGGTTCGAACCCCAGCAGCGACAGAAAATTATTTGAATTAAAATAATTTATCTGTACGGCCGCCACTTCTCTGCAGACAATGGCAAACCTCAGAGAGTAGTCAAAATGTCATGTAAAGCTTCTTGAGAACGAGAACGAGAACATTCCGTTCATCGCCGTTCGGAGTCGGCGTTAAACAAGTAGGTCCGGTTCTCGGTCAATTGTGTACAAACTTAATAACACGCACAACACAATTGATCATAAGAAGCTAGGTCAAAGTCATTTCAAGGGCTGAAATGGCCAGTTATTTATTTTTTATTTTTATTATTATTATTATTTAGTTTATTAGTTGATAAATAACTATTACATTTATAATTCTGTACAGCAATATTTTTCAAATATTATTCAAATTAACAAATTCAGTCTATATTTAATTTTATAAAATCTACTATAAGCCTTTTAAATTGATGAATGTTACTACTGTTTCTAATCGAACTATTTTTTCTGAATACTGCATCAATGCTTTTCGAGAGGGGTGGCAGGTCGAGACTATATACAGATTTCCCAAAAGCCTTTGACAAAGTGGCTCATGTAATTCTTATAGATAAACTGGCTAAATTAGGCTTTCATTCATATTTTTTGAAATGGCTTATTTCTTACCTCACTGGTAGGACATGTTATGTGTGTGTTAAAAATGTCAAATCTAGGCCTTTATTAGTGACATCTGGAGTCCCTCAGGGTAGTATTCTTGGCCCGCTATTATTTATAAATGACATAACTGATTCCATAAAGAGTTCCTGCTGTTTGATGTATGCAGACGACTTAAAAATATTTCTAAAAGTCCGTAATTCAGTTGATACTGCTAATCTACAGGCTGATCTGTGTTTGGTTTATGATTGGTGTATTCGAAATAAGTTGTTTCTTAATCGTAGTAAATGTGCCTATTCCACTTACTCTAAAAGTGATCAGATTTTTCTGAACAACTATGTTCTTGATAATGTTCCGCTCAGTTGTGTTACTGAAATTAAAGATCTAGGTGTGATCTTTGACAATAAATTTCATTTTATTTCCCACCTCAATTACATAATTCCTAAAACTTACTCATTGCTAGCGTTTCTGCGTCGGAATCCATATACACTGATCCATATACTTTTAAAACACTCTATATATCAATGGTGCGTTCAATTCTGGAATATGCCGCGTTTATCTGGAATCCTTTCTATAATATTCATTCTACTCGCATAGAACGTGTTCAAAAATCCTTCATTAGATTCGCCTTTCGATCATCAAACCTTGAAGAACCTTTTACTTCGTATGAGGCCAAGTGTAATATCATTAATTTAAAAAGTTTGCACACTAGAAGAATTCATCTTTCAATGTTATTTGTTTTTTATGTTGTTGTTGGTAAAGTTGATTGTCCTCAACTTCTAGAACTAATCAACTTTACTGTACCAACTAGAACACAACAGAATTCTAATTTAGTTTTCTTACGCGTACGTCGTACTAACTATGCCCTGTATTCTTCTATATATAGAGCCCTAATTTTGCGACATTGATTTTGCTAATTCCAAGGATTCTCTTAAGTTTTTACTTAATAGTATTTGATTACATTTTTATTTTTGAGCTATCAGTATTTTGCGACATTGATTTTGCTAACTCCAAGTATTCTCTTAAGTTTTTACTTAATAGTATTTGATTACATCTTTATTTTTAGTTTTTATTAGATATATTTTTATGATATACAAATTATTTGTGGAATAATTCTACTTTAGAGCCCAAGCCCAAATATTTTATTTCTTATTTTTATTACATGTATATGGGTCTCCTAAGCCTAATGGTGCAATAAAATTTTGTCGGTCTCAAATGGCTTAGGAGATAAAAACCGTGAAAGTTTCAAAATTCAGTGCAAATTTCTAAGTGCGTGGAAGAGGGCCCAAGACCATATATTTTTTTATTTTTATTATATGTATCTGGTCTTCCTAAGCCTAATGGTGCAATAAAATTTTGTCGGTTTCGAATGGTTTCGGAGATAAAAATAATAATGTATTATTATGTAAAAGGGCAAATTAGCTTCCACGCACTTAGAAATTTGCGGTGAATTTTTAAATTTTCCCGATTTTTATCTCCGAAACCATTAGAGACCGACAAAATTTTATTGCACCATTAGGCTTAGGAGCACCATATACATATAATAAAATTAAGAAAAAAATATTTGGGCTTGGGCCCTCTTCCACGCACTTGGAAATTTGCACTGAATTTTGAAACTTTCCCGATTTTTATCTCCTAAGCCATTTGAGACCGACAAAATTTTATTGCACCATTAGGCTTAGGAGACCCATATACATGTAATAAAAATAAGAAATAAAATATTTGGGCTTGGGCTCTAAAGTAGAATTATGCCTTATTTGTAAATATACTCGTAGTCTGTAAGAACATTGTTCATAGACTTAAATAAATAAATAAATAAATAAAGTACTTCTTTTAAAGCATAATTTTGTGACACTTTTTAAACACTAATTAATCACTTCTTTTAAAGTTTCTTGCTTCTGTCAAACACAACTGCTTTCGAATTTTCGAAATTAAATATCAATGAGGCAACACTCCGAATCGTTTTGTTCGGAACCTAGCATAGCAAATTTTTCATATTCGTAGCGTATTCTTCCGCTCGTAGATTTATTTCGACGGATCCTGGAATAAGGCTGATTATTACACCATGAATAAAAAAATTAATGTTCTCCCATAAAAAAATTGTTCCTCGTCACTATAATGATCAATGCTGGCGATCTGCGGACGATCTGCATCATGTCCATTATTAAAATTGTTTTTGTAATTAGGAATCATATTATTTTTATTAATATATATTATATTAATATATAATAAAAAATATATTAAAAAAATTAAAAACAAAAACTACATCCTCCCTTATATTTTTGTGGCGTGCAACCTTTGTCTCTCTCTTTTAAGAGTGTAAAAATATCTCTAAAAAAAAAATAAACCGTTTTTGTTTACATGCATCCACTTTGTAAGCCATGGCTGAAGACATTTCAACATATCTTGCAAGACCAAGTGGAATTTTTTTTGAAAATGTCTTCGTAAACTGCCACGGAAATGGATCTATCAGTCTTGCAAGAAACTAACATGTCTCGAAGACGGATCGATCCATTTCTTGCTGGGTATTGTAAGAACCCAAAATCCCATTAATGTAATCCTTTTCCCCTGTATTTAAGGCAAAATTATTTACCTTTATCGAACTCATCCAACAGCAAATGATAATGCCCAAGCGTACAATATGTTTTTGGGTCGGTTTCAACATGAAGGATCGGTTTTATTTCTTCTGTTCTGGCTTTTCCAAATTCCATTTCCATATATATTTTGTCATTACTTATTGGCGATTCCCTAGCATAATTTTCTATAGGCGAATGGTAAAAGTAATTTACTTCCATTTCTTTTTTATATCTTAATATATGATTATAAACATCTTTAAATATTATTACTTTTGTTATCAATTAGAGATTTTCCATCTATGACGTTCATTTCTGAATGGTACCTATTGCGTTCACGAATAATATCCTGTAACAGTTTAACGGCTTTTCGTACTAAACAAAATTTCGGAAGGTTCTCGGGAGCTTTTAATTTCAAAAACCCATACTGACGACTGAAAAACAAAACCAATTATATATAACTCAATTCATTTAATAGTCATAGTTACCTGTCCAAGTCCTGTAAAAACTGCAACTCGTTCACAGATAGACTCAGATCTTCATATATGGTGTCCATATCTTACTTTTGAATAACTTCCAATTCCTACTAGATTATATTAAATTTTTATAAAATACGCTACTAAAACTCAGACGTGTATTGTAACCACGGTTGCCACTTTGGTACAATTGTACCAAAATTGGTACTTTTATTTTCGGTTGGTACATAGGTACATTATTTTCTGGTTTGGTACATTTTGTGAAAGTTTAAAAATTTCACAAAAATCGAAACTTGGTAGCACTGTTGGCGTAATGTTCAGTGTTCAAACTTATGTTCAATGGAAACTTGCATTGCATAAAGTTCTACCTTTATTCTAAAGTGAAAGAAAGAGACAAAAGAACAAGATCTTAATTAAAAGGAAGATGAACAACCTGTATTTGTGGGCCAATTTTTGTATAAATTACAAATGTAATTTACAATTGTTCAAGTGTGCAGGTGGAAGGAAAAACGCTCCTAATGGAAAGGTAGTATAAAAACTCGATATTCAATATCATATTAAATTTAATAATATTTTGCAGATTTCTTTTACGAAAAAAACTAAAATCTAATGTCAATGATTGCGTAGATTTAAGCGAAACGTCTACTTCGGACAGTATAAGCTGAATTCAGCTTCACTTTCGCTTGTTGTTTAGTTTTTATTGAAAAATTTATGAAAAATTGTTAAATTTTATTTTATAGCGTTGATGTACCTTCTCAATTAAAGACTGACTTCAAAAGGAAGTTTCGTCCAGAATGGCTGCAGCAATTTGTATTGTCTGCGAGAAATCTTTCGTGAACCACTTGCCACCCTTACACAGACATGCATTGCGAAAACAATGAAAAAAAAAACAAAAATCAGATCACGATGGATGTATTCATGAAAGCCGAAAATACATTTTTAGAAAAGAAAGTTCGGCAGGTCGACCTTGCGCTTGTAATGTTCTCCATTACGCATAATCTACCATTTTTTCTAATGGATTTTCTTTCAAATTTGTGATTAAGATGCTGCCCAGACTCACAAATTGCTAAAATTCTAAAATGTGGTAGAACCAAATCGACGGAATTGGCGGATATTAAATATACATACACATATGGTCATTAAAATAGGTACTTTATTCTTGATAACTCAATTCGTTGTGCCGCCCTGAAAAATTAAAGGGAATAATGGAAGGGTATTATTTTTTAGAAGTGGCAACACTTCTTCATTGTGAAATTACAAGAACCGTTATTTTAAGTTGCGTTGTTAGTTACACAGATCACTTTGTTTTTCGAAAAAGTAAATTTTGTTGGCCATTGAAATAGGTACTTTGAGGTTATATTTTGTGTTTTACTGAATCTGTTGAAAATATTGGTCGTGAAGTAAGTTGTGAAGCTGAAGAAAATTTAGTAAATAAAAATTAATACGAATATTACTAGAAGATGGGTCGCGCGCAACACTGCACAGCTGAGGAACGCAGGATAGTTCTCAACCTTCGAAAGCAGAATAAATCTTACAAATTTATCGCGGAATCACTGGGTCGGTCCAAAAATTTTGTTGTTAATGCCCTTAAGCCCAAAAAATCAACAGAACGACGTGGTGGCAAGAAAAAAACAACTCCTACTACCGAAAATTTAATCGTAATACTTGCTAAGAGGGATCCTTTTATGTCATCGAAAGCGATTGCAGCTGAAATTAATAACGTAGTTTCAGCGCGAACTGTACGGCGTCGATTGTGCACAAGGAACCTACCGGGAAGAATAGCTCGTAAAGTTCCTCTGCTTAGAAAGGCAAATTTACGGAAGAGGAAAGAGTTCGCCGAAGCCCACAAGTCTTGGTGTGGAACAGAGAACATCAAAAAGTGGTATAACATACTCTGGAGTGATGAGACAAAAATAAATTTATTTGGGAATGATGCCGGACGAAATGTCAGACGCCCTAAAGGACAAGAATTTGCACCTCAATACACAAAAAAAACAATTAAGCATGGTGGCGGTAATATAATGGTTTGGGGCTGCTTTTCGTGGTATGGAGTTGGGCCTATTCACCTTATTACGGACAAAATGACCAAATTTATTTACAAGGATATTCTCCAAGACGTTATGTTGCCATTTACTGAAGAGAGCATGCCACTTCATTGGGTCTTTATGCAAGATAATGACCCAAAACACTCTTCAAAGTTAGTGAGCACGTGGTTTCAACAAAACAATGTGAAAGTTTTAGATTGGCCAAGCCAGTCGCCCGACCTGAACCCAATAGAAAATCTTTGGGGAGATTTAAAACAGAGAATTGGAAAACAAAATTTCAAAAATAAAAAGGATTTATGGCAAAAAATTCAAGAAATATGGTATGGCACTCCTGTAGAATCCTGCCGCAAGCTTATTAATTCCATGCCAAATAGAATTCAAAAAGTTGTTGATAATAACGGTGGACACAGCGGTTATTGAAGGAGTTTTAAAAATTTTGTGTATTTTTTGTCATGAAACCATATAATTTTGTTATTTTATAGCTTTTTTAACTTCGTACCTATTTTAATGACCACAGGAATTTTTAATTTTTGTTCGTATTATTACTAACCTTTGAACTATAAGACCATTGGAATATTATTTATGTTTACTTTACCTGCTTACTGAATAAAAATAGCATAAAATTGAACACATGACAATATTTAAGCTAAAAAACTAGTATTTTTATACCGAAGTCGAAGTACATATTTTCATGACCATATGTGTATATACAATTGTATAAATAGTGTATAAAATACTTAATATTTTTGTTTTGTTCGTATACACAAAAATATACTCCAATTAATGTTCTAAAACTGTTTTATTAAAAAAAAAATTGGTACATTTTATTTCTTTTTGGTACATTTTTACGTAAATTTTGGTACGAAAAAAACTAGGCGAGTGGCAACCGTGATTGTAACTTACATGACAATAAATTTGTTTACTTTACTGGCAAGGTTGCATAGCTACTTACTTTTGTATCATTTTGAATCCGTTTTTATATTTCATAACGAAGTATTAAACTTTTCGTACTAGTACAATTTTAATTCCATGCTTGTCTTATACTATGTTCAGACTGGGAGCTAAATGCGCATTTAGAGCTTAATTCGCATTTATTTCCTGAATGCTTCTCTAAATGCGAATTTACCCATATAAAATTCTGTCAAGTAAATTCACATAAATTCTACTTCAAATAAGCATTTAGCAGTTTGCGACCCTGTTTCGAAGTTCGAATACATTTTACTCGTTTGTTTTGACAGTACTCGTTATTAAATTCAATCAGCTGTTCGCCATTCGATTGATAAACTTGAACAGTTTTTGTTTTTCTTTTCTTAATTTTATTAATTAAATACACAAAAAAGTCCTGTTCAAAAATAAATAAGAAGATTCCGTTGGTGAAAACCGATTGCAAAGGACTGGCCTGAAAACAACAAATTATAGAAGACGTACGCCGCTGCGTGGGAAAACATCCTCTCATCCTTGTCTTTAAGGTGCAAAATATGCACAATAATCTGCTGAATGATCTACGACAAAATTGAAAGCAAACTCAAGATTTCTCTTTGGTAAAAATCATACCATGCAAATAGTTTTGGGACGTAACAAAGCTGAAGAAGTTGAAACAGGTTTCCACAGGCTTTCCAACAGACTTCGCGACAGGATGGACTGCCACTGAAACGCCAAAGCAAGAGGTGACTGGGCAAAATATTACTGAGCGGTAGAATATGCTCGCAGTGTTTTTGTAGCCACAGAAACTGTGGTATTAAAAGGAGGTCCACCCGAAGATTTTGCACACTCACTGGAACCACATTTGCTTTCACTGTGTATGCCTACCAAATTGCAAAGAGAATTCTAGCGTTCTATAGTGACTACACCGTGTGCGAAGAAGGAAAAGTATTGACACCTGCGCAGGCTCGCATACTCAAGCTAATTGCAAATCATATAAAAAAATCGTTTGGGTTAATTGTGAGTTTTATTTAATTTGTCAATGATACATTTGTTTAATTATTAATAAAGTTGTTTATAAATATTTTCAAACAAAAATAATAAATGTTTACAATTTTCCGAAAACTTTCTGGTTCGTTCCTGCAATCATATTTTTGTTAAAATGTCAGCATTTTCACAACAGAAATAATAATAAGAAATCTGTCAATTTTAATGCGAATTAAGGGCTTCTTCATAGTTTGAACACTTGACATTTGTAAGAATTTTCGAACTTCTAAATGCGCATTTAAAACTCAGTCTGAACATAGTATTATACTAGTAGTATTATAGTATTATAGTATTATACTATGTTCAGACTGAGTTTTAAATGCGCATTTAGAAGTTCGAAAATTCTTACAAATGTCAAGTGTTCAAACTATGTAGAAGCCCTTAATTCGCATTAAAATTGACAGATTTCTTAATATTATTTCTATGTTCTGAAAATGCTGACATTGTAACAAAAATATGATTGCAGGAACGAACCAGAAAGTTTTCGGAAAATTGTAAACATTTATTATTTTTGTTTGAATATATTTATAAACAACTTTATTAATAATTAAACAAATGTATCATTGACAAATTAAATAAAACTCACAATTAACCCAAACGATTTTTTTTATATGATTTGCAATTAGCTTGAGTATGCGAGCCTGCGCAGGTGTCAATACTTTTCCTTCTTCGCACACGGTGTAGTCACTATAGAACGCTAGAATTCCCTTTGCAATTTGGTAGGCATACACTGTGAAAGGAAATGTGGCTCCAGTGAGTGTGCACAATCTTCGGGTGGACCTGCTTTTAATACCACTGTTTCTGTGGCTACAAAAACACTGCGAGCATATTCTACCGCTCAGTAATATTTTGTCCAGTCACCTCTTGCTTTGGCGTTTCAGTAGCAGTCCATCCTGTCGCGAAGTCTGTTGGGAAGCTTGTGCAAACCTGTTTCAACTTCTTCAGCTTTGTTACGTCCCAAAACTATTTGCATGGTATGATTTTTACCAAAGAGAAATCTTGAGTTTGCTTTCCATTCTTGTCGTAGATCATTCAGCAGATTATTGTGCATATTTTGCACCTGAAAGACAAGGATGAGAGGATGTTTTCCCACGCAGCGGCGTACGTCTTCTATAATTTGTTGTTTTCAGCCTTTGCGATCGATTTTCACCAACGATCTTTTTTCTTATTTATTTTTGAAGACTTTTTTGTGTACTTAATTAATAAAATTAAGAAAACAAAAAACAAAAACTGTTCAAGTTTATCAATCGAATGGTGAACAGCTGATTGAATTTAATAACGAGTACTGTCAAAACAAACGAGTAAAATGTATTCGAACTTCGAAACAGGGTCGCAAACTGCTAAATGCTCATTTGAAGTAGAATTTATGTGAATTTACTTGACAGAATTTTATATGGGTAAATTCGCATTTAGAGAAGCATTAAGGAAATAAATGCGAATTAAGCTCTAAATGCGAATTTAGCACCCAGTCTGAACATAGTATTACCGAGCGTTTCCACCGCCCGAACAAACGAAGATTTTTTTCGTTCGTTCAGGCAGTGTAAACAGTTTGGTCCGAACCAAGGTTCGGAACATTGGTTTTTTACAAAATGCTCGCAAGCGCTATTCGCGCAGTGTAAACACTTTTCCAGCACGAACGAACGAAGATTTCTTCGTTCGCTCTGATCGGCCGACGCTCGATCTTTTTGGGCGAATCCAGTGCTTATTTGCGCATAGGTAGTAGATTTGTTGAAATTGTAGTTAATAACGTAGGAAAAACAAAAAAGAGAGAAAATATATTGAAAATTTAACGCAAAAGAACTTTGTTTTACTTTGTTATTTTATTAGCACTTGATATAAGCAAATTATTTATATAATATTCTTTATATAATAAATTCTTTACATAAATACTTACATAAAACCTAAATTAAAAGGCATAAAAGTAGTAAAAATTAATCAAATTTAGTACGTTTGCATAAACAAATATTGATCAACGCTGATGCTCGCAAGCATTGAATTTAAGTGTTTCCACTGCACGAACGAACAAGATGGCGACTTACCAATGTTCGCAACTTGTGTTCGTGCGGTGGAAACAGTTGGACCGAACGAAGAATTCATCGCGACGATTTGTTCGCGATGATTTCTTTGTTCGTTCGGACGGTGAAAACGCTCGGTTACACAGTGGATACGCTATCAAGAAGTTGTTCTCAAGTCAAGAATGATTGAAAACAAATTTTAGCTTTAGACCAAGCATGTTGACAACAAGACAACATGAAGACAAAGAAGGCAACAACCAACAACAACAACAACAACGGCTCAGTATAGAGCAAATCACACAGCTTGAATATACAGACTGTATCGTTGGCTGCTACACAAACTCATCAGTAGTCTTGTATGACTTTTCACTGTGATCCACTCAAGCTACTTATGGCATCTTGCTTTAAAACGAAGACTTCGGCTGAAGCCTCATTCGTTTGCAAACGATGTCGGATAAAATTGGCTTGCTGTATTTATTCTTTGCGTCATCGTGGACTATTACTTCGCTTACGTTACTCAAATACTCTCGATGTGAATATTTGTCAAAAAAAGCATTACCAGATAATAAAATTTCAATATTCATCGTAAATTTTCTAAATAGTGATGAGCAGTGCATTTCCTGCACAAGAACCCAAAATTGCTCACTTGTAGTTTTCTTTGTGCTGAAAACATATAAAAAAATTGTTAATACATATATGCTTTTATTACTATCTATATATATAAAAAAGGAGCTTATGTTTGTAAGACCGCAATAGACTCCTAAACTACTCATTCGATTAGCATGAAAATTTGTGTATAGAAATTTTTTGGTACGGTGCGTATTTGTGGGCTATCAATTTTGATCCACCTTGAACACCAGAGGGCGCTGTAGTAAAAATTTTTTACAAAACTGCCTAAAACTCATAAACTGCTAATGCGATTAGAATGAAAAGTGGTATACAGTAGGTTTCATGTACGTTGAGTATTCTGCTGCTATCGTTTTTGACCTATCTTGAACACCAGAGGGTGCTGCAGTACAAATTTTTTACAAAACCACCTAACAATCCCAAACCGCTCATGCGATTAGAATAAAAATTGGTGTAGTTTTCAGGTACGATGAGTTTTTCAACACTATCTTCTTTAACCCACCTTGGACACCAGATGGCGCTGTAGTACAAATTTTTTACAAAATCGCATATTTTTAGTTGTTTTTTTAGGTTACATGTGCAAATATTTACAAAATATTAAATATTTCTTCAATTTAGTAAAATAAAAATAATTTCCGTTATTTTCACATCAAACTATGAAAAATTTTACTACAATGATATATTTAATGCAACATCGTTGCTCAAAAATGAGCAAAATACAATCAGAAATTTAATTTTGCGACTTTCGAATTTTCAATTTTACGCAAAAATTAAAAACCATTTTTGTGATTCAAAAAGTAAGGCCTAACCCTAGATTTTCTCGAACAAAATTTTTTTTCCAATATTGTTTTTATAATTTTGAAAAAATATACAAGCTAAAAAATGAATTTATTAGAAAAAATTATCTAAGTATCTCTTGCCAATAAAAAGTTATAGCCAATAATGTTTATCCAAAATATATATACAAAAAGCAAAATGCTGTCTGTGTGATGGCTGGAAACTTAAAAATTACTTAGCCGATAGAGCTGAAATTTTGGCAGTACATTTTTTTCAAGTACGAGATGGCTTAAATTTCTGTCACACCCCCTTTTTCCGCCCACAAATCAATAAAAATGCTATATTTCCTACGGTTTTCGTCGATTGGGCTACATTTTGGCAATTTAGTCTGTATGCTTACTGTCGGCAACTGTACTAAAACAGGGTAATGTCCATCTACTAGAAAACTGGGATGAGCATTATATAAGAGGGTTTGGCTCCGCCCATACAGTTAAAATTATCGAATAGCTTTGAAAGTAAAAGTAGCAATACTTACATACAAACTCAAAATGGAGTTACTATTTGGTGATCTCCTGCTACTGGGAAACTGTAACGGGCAGTGGAAAATAGCAGTGGTGTCAACCTATGAGTCTAAGAAAAGTTTTGAATACACCTATTATGTTCCCATATATTTGCAGGGTGCAGCAACGCGCTCCGGGAAAAGCTAGTTTTTTATATAATAATGTTAAATATGCTTATAAAAATGTATTTACATTTTCTTCCCAGCAATTTTCATTATTAAAATTTTGTGGACGATGGCAATTTGTTAATCGTCGTTTTTTGACGTTCCGCTTCGGGTAATTTTCTTACAGCAAGCCAAATTTGTGCTGCTGTTATGTCTTGGTTCGTAACTGAATCAGCTGCTCTCGTTTGTGTACAATATACGTTTTACATCAAACAAAAACAGCTGATTATTGGCTTTAGAACGAAGTCTTCGTGAAAAACACGTTTCGTTCGTTTTACAGGAAGACGCTTTTAGGTTCTACTTATACTGCCAATATGCGTTACCTGGAATTTATTTTTGACAGAGAACGCTTGAATTTTGTAACTGAGTTCTTACCTACTTTGATGCACCCTGCACCCATGTGATAGACACACAACAATCTTTCATAACAAAAAAGGGTTTCGACACCATCTTAAGTGTACCATCAGTTAAACTAACTGGTGTAGTGTCATAGCACAGCCAGCTTACGGTACGTTACATATTTGGTAACAAAATATATTTTCATTGTTTTTCTTTCATTCATTCTTTCGATCGTGTGCCAACGCTTATCGAGTGTCATTAGGTCACTGTGTTTTTGCGTCACAGCCAATTGTAACGAAATACGCTCACTGGTGTTCGTTAACCCTATTAGCTGCACAAGTGCAAGCGCAGCAAAAATTCCAAGCTGAGGAATCAAAGAGCAAGTGAAAGAAGAACAATTATTAAGAACATAATTGAACTAAGAAACAATATGAGAATAGAATAATGGGAAGGAGTTTAAGAATATCTAAATAGAATTAATACTGGTATTTTTATTATAAATATTGAAGATCTTTGAAATAAAGAGGAGAATGAAACTTGACTTAAAACATCTAAGTTCTTTTTATTCTTCAAACAGTACGGCAAAATTGGCCATCAAAACTTTTAAGCCTTATCTCTGGCATTTTTAGGAACACCACCAAAAACATATTACACTGGACTCTAAAATAGAAATGTGGTAAAAAGGAGGAGCTAACAACAAAATAACACAACTTCAATATGCTCTGATAGCTGTAAATCGCTGTGATTGAATTTCGAAGATGCACAATATTAAGGCCATGGTATAATAAAACAAGGTAGCATTGACAACAAAGAACTAAGATATAAGGAAGTGATGTTATTGCCCAAAAGTGTGGTATTTTTCTTATTCGTGTTGGTTGACACAAATACATAAACGTTCACAAAGGGCCGTATTCAGTTGCATTGAAAAAGAAGGCTCTATTCGATTCTGATTAGAAGAACATATAAAACAGGTATTTAGTTTAATATGTTTTAATTAAAGACCTAATATATTAAAAGAAAATTGTATTGTAATACAGAAACATTTACTCAGGGCCATATTCGGTTAGATCGCTAAAGAAAGTCCAAACAGTTTCTAATTTGAATCACATATACAATAGATTCTGCATTAAATTGACTGATTTTGGAGCTAATTTAATTATATTATATAAAAATAATTTATAACATCATAACCATAATAACATCATATCGTCCTATATCCTTAAACTCCTGTTGTTCCAAAGTACTTGACAAAATAATTGCCAACAGGCTGTGGTGGTTTGTCTCAGTCAACAAACTCATCAACAGACACCAAATTGGGTTAAAAAAAGGAAAAACTGTATCCGACTCTCTAGTCACTCTAGACTACCTGATATCAAACGCCTTATCCACCAAAAAACATATTTCTCTAATCTCACTAGATTTCGCCAAAGCGTTTGACAAAGTAGGTGTACATTCAATCATCGATGAAGTTGTAAAGTGGATACTCGGAACCCATATGGTCAACTACATTCTCAAATTTCTATCCAAAAGAAAAATCCAGGTACGAATAGGAGGAACAGTCTCAAACACGCAAGACTTACACAATGGCATACCTCAAGGATCACCCTTATCGGTAATCCTATTCCTAATCGCATACAACAAATTATGCAATACTATTTCAATTCCTAAACAATACCAATTTTGCGCATTTGCTGATGATTTCATAATAACAAAACACTCAATAAAAAACGACGTCCAACTTAGATGTCAACGAACTAATAAACGACATTCTCAACTGGTGCGAATATTCTGGCGCTCAGCTATCCATAGCTAAGTGCAAGCACTTACACATTTGCCGCAAAGTGAACTGTTCTTGCAACATAGTATCCAACAACTTCACAATAACTAAGGTTGACATTCTAAAAATTCTTGGTATCCACTTCAATAAAAAATACACATGGAACTCTCACATAGAACACTTAACAACATCCCTTTCCAAACGATTAAACATAATAAAATGCCTCGCAAGCAAGCGATTCAACTGTAACACAGTTACCTTAATAAACAGTGTTAATTCTCTAATTATATCTAAAATAGACTTTGGGATATATCTCTTCGGGCATGCCCCTAAATCAACTTTAAACAAATTAAAAACAATTTACCACTCAGCAATAAGATTTGCACTCGGTGCATTCAGAAGCACCCCCATCAACAATTTACTTTTTGAAGCCAACATAAAACCCATAGAGATTAGGAGAAACCTGAATCTATCTAAATTATTCAAATCATGCATACAAAGTTCCGATTCACCCTTACATAATATTGTCAATAAAGCCATCAAATCCAAAAAATCTCACAAAATTCAGTCAGCGCTATACAGGGCCAACTCACTATGCAAAGAAATAAACATACCATTTAACCCATTAAAAAATCCAGACCCAATCATTCCCCCAGCATGTTTCAAAAAAGACTCCATAATAACAGACCTAACGAAATCAATCAAACTAACCACACCTGCCTCCGTGTTCCAACAAGGTTTCCGTGAAATTCAAGAAAGATTTTCCAACTACAACTTCATATATACTGACGGATCTAAAAACAACGATAACATCACGTTTAGCGTAACCACCACCAGCTCCATCATTAGAATTGCTCATCTTCCGCACTATAGCTCAGTATTTTCAGCAGAAATAATCGCTATACTCGAAGCCTTATACCATATAAAAGGAAAAAAAGGTAACTTCGCGATATGCACAGACTCATTATCAGCAACTGAAGCAATATTAAATGCTGAAAATCAGAATTACTACCCTAAACTCATCAGAACAATCCTTACAAAAAACTACCCTAAAATCCTCATCATTTGGATCCCCGGGCACACACAGATTACAGGCAGTGAATTTGCCGACAAAGCTGCCAAAGCTGCATCAAAAGCTCCTCTCATAACAACTCCCAACCACAACCAAAAAGACATTCTTAAGTATCTGAAAAAATTCTACGATAAAAATAATTTATCTGAGTGGACTCACACAACTCAATGGTATAAATATATCAATAATAACAAAACTAACATTAACAATTTCCTTAAGTTCGATCATACCACCCTATTCAACAGACTGGACTTAATCAAATTAGAACGTATACGATTAGGACACTCCAAACTAACCCACGAACACTATATAAACAAAAACATATCTCCTCAATGTACATTCTGCAATAACAACACAATAAAAACCAGCACTTTTTCTCCGACTGCCAACACTTTGAAAACATTAGAAGACAAATATTTCCAAATTCCAACCCAATATCAACTCTATCAAATCCTTCTCCAGAAAATATTATCAACATTATCAAATATCTAAAACAATGTAACCTCTACCATTTATTATAATCAAGATATTATTTACATATATATAATTAAATAACTACGTATATCAATTACACACAACACAACCAAGAAATATCATATATTTATCCTTTCTTCACCTGTAAATCACCACTGTAATCACTATGATCTACATGAATTATTGCTTTTTCTTAACATAAATGTTCTCTTATATATAACTATTACATTAAACTATATGTACATACCACTAGACCTCTAAGTCTTATCAAGCTAAAGGCCTTAGTCGCCATAGCTATCTTAAGTTAATTCTCAATTTTTTTATAATTAGTATTAACTTTGTAAATAAATAAATAAATAAATAAATAATTAAATTATTATAAAATATGATAATAAAGTTTTGTTTTTATTGTATTTCCACACCACCTTTGAGGCATACAATTTGGTGCGTTACCGATATTTTATTGGGTAATAATAATTTAATATAATGTAATATAATATAATGTAATATAATATAATATATCATAAACTTAGCTGAAGACAAAAGCGAACCAAAACTGTGTTAAAGAGTGAAAAAATAATGCGCCCCTGAAGCAGAACTTGCGTTTTGACAACTGTGGTCGCATCAAATTGGCGCGATTATTTTTTTTTTACTGAGAAGACTGGTCAGTACGATCGCTCAGTAGTGTCAAAAAAACACACACTGTCTCGCTCGCTCAATTTACGAAGTCGGCCACAGTTCACGTACACTGTATGTGTAGACAACACCACTTCCTTATATTTTAGTTCTTTGATTGACAATTGCTTGGGAAAACATCTCCTGTCAAAAAATATACTCAAGAAGAGAGCGTTCAGAATCGGCCATTGAAAACACATTGAAAACACAAACAATGTTGAAAACGTTGAAGTGAAAAAAAAACAACAACCTTAGCTGCAGATGCATAGCTGTTTCTGACAGGAGATGTTTTCTTGTAGAAGAGAAAGCAAGCAGTTGTCAATGCTACCTTGTATTATTATACCATGGCCTAATACTATGTTCAGACTGAGTTTTAAATGCGCATTTAGAAGTTCAAAAATTCTTACAAATGTCAAGTGTTCAAACTATGGAGAAGCCCTTAATTCGCATTAAAATTGACAGATTTTTTAATATTATTTCTGTTGTGAAAATGATGACATTTTAACAAAAATATGATTGCAGGAACGAACCAGAAAGTTTTCGGAAAATTGTAAACATTTATTATTTTTGTTTGAATATATTTATAAACAACTTTATTAATAATTAAACAAATGTATCATTGACAAATTAAATAAAACTCACAATTAACCCAAACGATTTTTTTTTATATGATTTGCAATTAGCTTGAGTATGCAAGTCTGCGCAGGTGTCAATATTTTTCCTTCTTCGCACACGGTGCAGTCACTATAGAACGCTAGAAATCCCTTTGCAATTTTTTAGGCATACACAGTGAAAGCAAATGTGGTTCCAGTGAGTGTGCAAAATCTTCGGGTGGACCTCCTTTTAATATCACTGTTTCTGTGGCTACAAAAACACTGTGAGCATATTCTACCGCTCAGTCTCCTCTTGCTTTGGCGTTTCAGTGGCAGACCATCCTGTCGCGAAGTCTGTTGGAAAGCTTGTGGAAACCTGTTTCAACTTCTTCAGCTTTGTTACGTCCCAAAACTATTTGCATGGTATGATTTTTATTAAAGAGAAATCTTGAGTTTGCTTTCCATTCTTGTCGTAGATCATTCAGCAGATTATTGTATATTGCATATTTTGCACCTGAAAGACAAGGATGAGAGGATGTTTTCCCATTCAGCGGCGCACGTCTTCTATAATATTGTTGTTTTCAGGCCAGTCCTTTGGAATCGGTTTTCACCAACGGAATCTTCTTATTTATTTTTGAACAGGACTTTTTTTGTGTATTTAATTAATAAAATTAAGAAAACTAAAAACAAAAACTGTTCGATGGTTACAAAATTGTGGCATTTTTATATGTTTACTTAATTTTTTTATAATTCTAAAAAAATATATTTTTTAAGAATTATATTAAGAGCTTTATGCCAAATAATTCATGAAGCAACAGGTTGCATTGAGGCCAGCTTGAGGCAATGCGCTTAAAAACAAAAATGCAGATTGCTGAGCGTCGAAATGAAGTCTTCCGTGACTTTACCAATAAAAAGTTGCAGAAGATGGAGAGGAAGCTGAAGCAAATAAGCAGCAGCGTCATGAAAAAAAAAATGTCTTTGCTAAGAGAACTTTTAAATAATTAATAAACATAATTAAATTTTTAAATTTTATTGCAGTGTATTAAATAAGCTACAATTTCATCACGTCGGTTGCCACTTTGAAGCTGGCTTTGTTTTGAAATTGGATTTTTCTCCTCATCATTGCTTTCAGCATCGATTGTATCTAATAGAATACAATCGTTTTTCATAATGCAAATATTGTGCAAGATACATCCACAAATAATCAAGTTCGTTGTTGACTGCAGATTAATTTGTTTCGAAAAATGCAAAAGCCTTCTGAATCTGCCTTTCAAAATTCCAAATGCGTTTTCAACCACAATTCTTGCTGAGGAATGTTGAATTGCCTTTGTGTTAAATTTAATGACCCGTTGTCCCTAAATGGTGTTATTAACCAATTCATAGCAGGGTAAGCTGAGTCTCCAGGCAAGAACGCATTGTTATGAAATGTTCTTGTTCATCAAGTGCAAGCTGGTATAAGCTTGATCGACTTAGAACTCGGCTATCATGTAAGGAGCCTGGTTCACCTACACATACGTCAATAAACATTTTGTCCGCATCTACGACTGCTTGCAAATGCAAACTGTAATAGTGTTTTCTATTAAAGTATCAGCCCTATTCCAGGATCCGTCGTAATAAATCTACGAACGTAAGACTACGCTACGTATACGAAAAATTGGCTATTCTAGGATCCGAGCCTCATTGAAATTTAATTTCGAAAATTCGAACACTGCTGTTTTTGACAGAAGACAAGAAACTTTAAAAGAAGTGATAAATTAAAGTGTTTAAAAAGTGTCACATAAATTGTGTTTTAAAGGAATCACTTCAAAAGAAGAAGAACTGTAAAAGAAGTGATTAATTAAAGTGTTACAAAAGTGTCACAAAATTCTGTTTTAGAATTAATTCCATTGCAATTTCCATTTTTGCACAGTATGAGGAGGATATGCTTCATAAAAAAGCGTTAAAAATTCGGCGAAAAGTATTGAGAGACTAGTGATCCTTTTGAAATGGATGACGAAATGTAAGTTGTGCAAGCTTCAAAGAACTTGCAAGTGTTCGACTTAGTAGATGAAAACTTATTTTGTCAACGATCAGGCATGCCGCGAATCGTCTCTAGATTGAATTATTTCCTGCCGCAATGCATTGGCCGGTATTTAACATCAGCATTTTTGCAAAAAAAAAATTATTTTCAAAACGCATTTAATACACTTTCGACATTTTTCGACACAAGTTTGTGATTGTGTTGACTTGGTGTAATTAACTTTTTCTAACGTCTAAATAAGAAACGTTGTAAAACATTTGCGGCTTAGATCAATTGATTGCGTCATGTTTTGGGTAATTTTCACAAAATTTATTGAGTGAAATGGATTTCGGTTTTGAAGAAAAAACAAAAAAAAAAATTAAAATCCATTTTTAATTTTACTCTTCTTAAATCCGTAGGTTTAAAAAAATTTTCCGCTTAAATAAACCCGCATTCAGGCTTGTTTTAAATATTTTGGAAGATGAGCTTCCTGCCAGTCGCAACTGTTCAGCATTAACACCTTTATCGCAGTTAATGGCATTATTGAGATTTTTAGCAGAAGGTGGCTACCAACATGGAGTTGGAAAGGACCATGACGTGGAGATGATACAACCGAATATCTCAAAAACATTATCAAAACTTTTAAAAATTTAGAAGAAAAACTATGCCCTGAATGGATTAAATTGGAAATGACGGAAGACGAAAAGCGTAAAGCAAAAATGGAATTTTATTCCAAATGCAGATTTCCGGGAGTTATACTATGCGTCGATGGGACACATGTAAAGATAATTGCACCAGCAAAGGAAAAGTTTTTGTACCTTAATCGAAAAGGATTTTATAGTCTTAACGTTATGCTGGTAAATTTTTAAGATATTTTTGAATTAAATTATGAGATAAACGTATATAATCAAAACCATTTTTGAAAACTTTTTGAGAAACAAAAAAAAAATAGGTGTTAACACTACAACAATCTGCTTCTATTTGCAAAATAACTATCTGAAATTTTAATTCTTCATTTAAACACTATCAGCTTAATTCATAAACACATTTTAGAGGCAGCGTAACTTTAAACGGGCTTTAAACAAGAAAACGTTATTCATAAACATTTTGGGCAGTTGTGTAAGAGCTGCGTAACTTAAATGTCGAAATTGGCGTTTAAAAATTGCGTAAATACAACCATGATTTTTGTTTGTCTTTTCATTTAATATCAAAGACATGCTCCATATGCGCCCTTTGCAGCATTTTTTTATGCGGCGACCATTGCAAATCCATAGGAATTCTTGATTTTTGTAGAGATTTTCTATAGTTCAGACACAAACCTTACAAACATGAGCTGCAAATGAAAAAATGTTTATGAATAACAACTTAAGCAAGGTTGCGTACAGGCTGCGTAAAGCCTTAAACAGTGCGTAACTAAACTAACGTTGAAGGGTTGTTTAAGGAAATCTATTGAATAAGGCTTAAAGGAAAAAATCCATATAATTTAACAATAGAACATAAACGCTGTTTTTAAATTTAAACAATTAACTTAATTTAAGAAAGATAGCAATTTTAAAAAGATATAAAGAACGCGTGATATGCGTGCGTTTTTTAGCTGATGCAAGAACTCACTGGTTTTCGGTATCTACTTTGTTGTTTGCGTATGCAGCTGTGAAATGAAAAGAACACGAAGTTTTGAAGTTTTGTAGTTTCGTAACGATGAAATTTAAATTTTGAAAAAGAGTTGCCACAGGCTGTATAGAGGTAAAACTAGCAGTAGAACACTCAGAGAAATCTTGTAGCTACTTTTTCAGCATGATTAATGCTTAATTTACTTGAATATTGATCATAAAAAACTGAATTATATTCATAAATTATCAAGTAGCAAATAATATTCACAAATTATCAATTTGAAAAAATATCTCGAATAAAAGTTAATCATGAACTTAATGTTAAAAATTATAACTTCAAATATTTTTTAGGTGTATTCTTGGTAAACAGTATGATAATAGTGGAGTCATCTATTATGCCAAACGAAATTTTTTAAAAAAGCTTAGAACACTTTTTATATACACACTGATTATATACCACTCATTTTTAGTCTTGCAAAAAAATAGAAATCTTTCTTGTCTTTCAAGATTTGCGATCACGAACTGCGCATTCGATATGTGGATCCTAGGTATTCTGGATGCAACACCGATTCCCACATATGGAATTTAAGCAGCGCAAGGGAATATTTCCACCAAAAATTTCTGGATGGAGAAAAAAATTCTTTCATTCTCGGTAATATCAGAGCACAGTGTAACACATAGAACACAATTAATAATATGTTTCCATTTTCATATGCAACCAAAATTTATGGTACATTTCTAAGGCGACGCGGGATACCCTTTAGAGTCATGGCTCATAACGCCATTTCGGTCTCGAGAGGAAGGCAGCTCCAAAAGTGTATTCAACAAACACAGCAAAACGAGAAATCTAGTTAAGAGAACCATTGGAGTTCTAAAGAATAGATTTCGTTGTCTATTAGGTGCTCGGGGACTACATTATTCACCAGTACTAGCATGTCGAATAATAAATGTAGCGTGTGTAGATGTTATGGAGACATCTGCATACACTTTGGTATTAAATATGTTGAATAGGAATATCAAAAAGAACCACCTGAACCTAGAGAAAATATTTTAAGGACGTTTGTCTGATTAAAACATATTAATTTAAATTTAATTTTAAGTATGTATGTTTATTACATTTATTATTTGTATTTCATTTAAATTTTTATTTCAATATATTCGTTGTAATAAAAACACATATTTCAATTCAATATTTTGTAATAAAAAGGCACATGTTGCACTTGTGTGCTGAGATCATTCGTTATAAATAAAGGATTATATGTTCATATAGTAAGTGAGTTTTCAAAAATCAAAAGAAATGCACGAGCAAAACGATCACTTCCTTAGAATAACACTATAGCTGTGTGTTTTAGTAAATTTGTGTCAATTTGTTGAAAAAATTAAGTAAAATTAGCATAAAGAAATAATTTAAATTTGGCTTTAAGAAAATAACATTTAATTTTCAATGTTAATCGTTTTTCAGTGGTTGTTTTATTATTTTTGAAATCCAAATTTAAATTATTCCTTAATGTTAATTTTACCTTATTTTTGCAGTAAATTGGCATTCGCTGATAGTGTAGAAGGAGCTGTGGTTGTGGGATAAGGATCTTCACAAAATAATCCAGCAGAGGCTGATGTTGTGGATGAAGAGTATTTAGACCAGTCTATGAGGTCAGAGCCTGAAAGTCCCTTATTAAATCGGCCTTAAAGCCGCGCTTCACAAAAAAGACAGCCAACAACAGCAATTTTTTTTGGAAGAGCAGGTAAACACACAAAAAGAATATTACAGAAACTATGGAGTTCCATAAACATCAAATGGAAAAGTTTACAGAACCCAATTACGAAACGTTGGGAAGAACAGTGCTAAGAAAAATTTTTTAATTATTTTACATTCAAACACATTTTGAACAAAACACCCCAAAATACACAGCAATAGTTAAATCTTAATCTTCAAGCAGCTCTGAAATAATTATAATTTTAATTGTTCTATATCAGTTAAACCAATCTGGACTTACTCACTTTTGACTTTTTTCGACTCAAATATAATTATGAGCTTCGCTCAAAAGTCTGGCACTAAAGTGCTAAAAATTTCATAAAAAACAATTGCAAATTACTATTTGGTCACAATTGTGACTATTGGATTTGCAGCATTTTCATTTTTATATCAAGTTCTTCCTTTTGTAGATTTTCGCGGACTAAATTGTGGCGACGAAGTTCAGCGAATTTCTCTTTTTCCAAATCATGCATCTTTTCACTTACACTAGCGAGCCTTCTAAGAGATGTTGCAATTTCTGTAAACTTCTCCTTTTGATGTTTTTGGAACTCCATAGAGCTTCTGTAATATTCTTTTTGTGTGTTTACCTGCTCTTCCAAAAGAATTGCTGTTGTTGGCTGTCTTTTTTGTGAAGCGCGGCTTTAAGGCCGATTTAATAAGGGACTTTCGGGCTCTGACCTCATAGACTGGTCTAAATACTTTGCATCCACAAATTCAGTCTCTGCTGGATTAGTTTGTGAAGATCCTAATCCCACAACCACAGCTCCTTCTACACCAGATGTACAGGTTTCAAGACCTGTGAGTTTAATGACATTTTCTTCTTAATCATTCAATTTGTGTAATTTGTTTGGTCCGCCTCCAGTTGCTCTAAACTCTGCCTTGTTCTGCGATAATTTCCGCTTTATATAGGATTTATAATCCAGCCAAACCTGCAATAAATTCAAAGATGGTTAAATAGTTAAGATGGTAAAATTCGTAGTGGAATTAGTCCAATTTATTCAAACAGATTATGACTTTTACAGCCTTAATTTTTAAATATCGAATACCGTCAACATCAGAGGCTGGCTTCACGAACAATCGCCCAAAACATAATCGTCCAAAATTAAAAACTGAATATAACGAAAAATGCAAAATCGTCCAAACATGAAATTAACGATATCCCAAAAACAAAAATTAACAAATGCACAAATCTTCAGGTGTTTGCTCTTTATGAATGGTTTCCGAAAAACACTGAACAATCACCCAAAAATTCGAAATTATATAAGGCATTTTATTTGTATAAGTTATTTATTAATTGAAGCAAATTCTAGTTAAGAAGTTAAAGGGGTCAAAAGTTGGGAAAAAGGGCCTAAGAACTTTTAATAAAATGAATTAAATGCACTTAAAAATTTAATATTGGGTGATTAATGATTTCTGAAAATTTGGGTGATCGTTCAATTGAATAAATACCAAAAATCCAGTGTGCAAAATCGCCTTCAACACAAATGAACAATTGCCCAAAATATTTGCTCAAATTTTTAGAGCGATTCTTCTTTTGCAGTTGGTGGTTGCCTCTGTTGACGCCATTCCGCAATGAAAAACTAGCCATAGGTATCAACAAAAACCATTAAAACTTTACTTAATTTTTTCCAGCTGGAAGTATCCTTTGTTGGTGGCCCGAGATTGTTGAGCTGCGCACTGTTGTTCTCCCAGAAACGCATGACATTTTCCTTGGAGTCCTTGCTAAATCCCTGCGCCAAATCTGGCCTTTCAGTCATGAATCTGACCAAACGCACGTATTGGTTCCTGTTTGTTGTTTTTGACCTATAAAAACAGACAATAAATTTTTTTTGTGATTTAAATAAAATTACTTACATTTTTTCCTAAATGCAGCTTATTTTCAAAGAAAACACATAATTCACACACGAACTCTGCAACAATTATACTTTGAAATTCTTGTTCAAAATTAATTCCGCCAATAGAAACCTGTCGTAAGAAATCCGCAAAAACAACTGTCAAATGTTGATGCGTTCGGAACGTGAAATAACAATGTTACGAATTTCGAATACGAAGTAACGATTCGGATCGTAGAATACAACTTTACGAATCCGAAAGAAAATCACAGCTACGACGGATCCTGGAATAAGCCTGTATGCTTCCTTGCTGTCCATTGGAGCTCTTATTTTGATATGAGAACAGTCTATACACCCAATAACGTTCGGAATGTTTTTCGTAGCCTCAAATTTTTTCATATTCAGCCCTATTCCAGGATCCGTCCTAATAAATCTACGAACGGAAGACTACGCTACGAATACGAAAAATTTGCTATGCTAGGTTCCGAACAAAACGATTCGGAGTGTTGCCTCATTGATATTTAATTTCGAAAATTCGAAAGCAGTTGTTTTTGACAGAATACAAGAAACTTTAAAAGAAGTGATTAATTAGTGTTTAAAAAGTCTTACAAAATTATGCTTTAAAAGAAGTACTTTAAAAGAAGAACTGTAAAAGAAGAATTGTAAAGAAGTGATTAATAAAAGTGTTTAAAGCAGTGGCACAAAATTGTGTTTTAGAACGAATTCCATTGCAATTTCAATTTTTGCACAGCATGAGGAGGATATGCTTCATAAATAAGCTTTGAAAGTTTGGCGAAAAGTATTGAGAGACTACAGTGATCCTTTTGAAATGAATGACGAAATGTAGGTTGTGCACGCTTCAAAGGACTTGTAAGTGCTCAACTTGGTAGATGAAAACTTGTTTTGTCAACGATCAGGCATGCCGCGAATCACCTCCAGATTTAATTATTTCCTTCCGCAACGAATTGGCCGGTATTAAAAATCAGCATTTTGGGACACAAGTTTGGGATTGTGTTGATTTGGTGTAATTAACTTTTTCTAACGTCTCAAGAAGCATTTCAAAACATTTGCGTCTTGAATCAATTGATTGCGTCATGGTTTTGGTTAATTGTACTTATTTTTTTCGCTTTTCGAGTTATTTCACACATAAGCTCTGTAACAATTTTACTTTAAAATTTATGTTTAAAACAAATTCCGCCAATGAAAACCTGCCGTAAAAAATCCGCAAAAAGAACTGTAGAAGTACGTGGAATGACAATGTTACGAATTTCGAATACGACGTAACAATTTGGATCGTAGAATACAACTTTACGAATCCGAAAGAAAATCACAGCTACGACGCACAGTGCTTTGTCCCATAGGCAAAATTAAAATAAAATAAAGTGCTTAGAATATTTAAGTATTATACATTTTTGTAAAGCTAATAAAGTACCTTAAATAAATTCGTAAATAGAATTTATCATCTCGTCTTTTAGTTAACAGTAGAGGGCGCTAAAGTCAGAAAACGTTTGAGGTAAAACTGTTGAACGGAAAAACCGTTTTTACTGTGTTACAAAACAAATTTTTAAAATTTCATTTTTTATTGTATTGCTTTGAAACTTAACAGTTTTGTTTATAACTATAAGAACAAAAAAACAAAAATAATTTTTTGTAAATATTTTATATAAAAATGTTGTTTGTGCCATCGAAAACTTTTGCGATTTTTTATTTGGAATTCGCAAAATGCAAAAGTTTGATAGACTGAAAAATTTTTTTTTTTAAGAGTAGGTAATTTTTTATTTGTGATTTTAGTACATTTTAAAGAGCTTAAATAGAATATGTAAAAAAGTTTTAGATTTTTTATCCGGAAATGTAAAAATGATATGAATTTTTAAAGACATATTTCCTAAGTTTCAGAAAAAGTTGCAAAGACCTAAGTTTATGGTACTGCCAAAATTTAAAAAACAATAAATTTATGCAATTTGTTTTGTTAATTACTATAAAAAATTAATCAAATTTTGATGTAGTGTATAATTTTTATTAAATAGTGACAAAAACTTACCAAAAATTGAAAGAATATTTTTTTTTTTTGGCGGAAACCCTAAATTTTTGCAAACTTTGATAAAATTAAAAAAATATATAAATAAAAAGTAGGCGATTTTTTATTTTTCATTTATATACTTTGTTAACAAATCTAACCACTAGTAAAAAAAAAATTGAAGATTTTTAACCGGAAATTTGAAATTTTGTATTTTTTTAAAACATCTATATTTTTTAGTTTTACAAAGACCAAAAGTATGATTACATAATTTTTTCCAAGTAAAGGGCTCCAGCGACGTTCAATGTTCAATTCAATTTTTGCAATCTGTGCAATTTTATTGACTGTAGGTCTGTTTGAGAACTTTTCGAGTGAAAAATATCAAGTAACTTTTACTGGGAGAGTAAGACTGATTTTACTCTCTCAGTAAAAAATATCACAAAAAGTAAACGAACGACATCCAGTAAAAAGTATCAAGTAATCAACATTTGTTTGTAAACAGCTGATTCATGTTTTCCGTTTTGCTTTTCGTTTCATTGCTTTCCCTATGTTTCAACTCATTTACTCCATGAACACACTGCACTTTGTTGTTGTGTGTGCTAATACTAAGCTGACGATATGACTTGTTATGTACATTTTGCGATTATCCCATACAAGAAAAACGACGAGAGAAAATACAAATAGAGATTTAATGGCTCATTTCTTATTAATGTCGGATCCGGAACTATCGTCACTTAGGTCTACAAAACACATAAAAAAAAAATGATGAATTCAAAGAAATTGAGAAATACATTTTGAAAGAAAACATCATAAATTACAATTAAAATTAATTATCTTATTTGTTGAGCAAATTTAGAAACAAATTTATTTATGACCCTTTTTAAAGAGAATATTAAATTATTTGCATTTTGATCACAAATGTAGCAAAAATTTAGTTTATGAGAAAAAGGATGTATTGGAGATGGTCATGTCCTTGTATCGAATGAAGCCAAATTTCTCAGAGAGCTCAAAAATATAGTTTTATAAGTTGTAATTAGTTTTTAGTGCATTTTGATCACAAATGTAGCTAAAATTTAGTTTTTGAGAAAAAGGATATATCGGAGATGGTCATGTCCTTGTATGGAATGAAGCGAAATTTCCCAGAGAGCCCAAAAATATAGTTTTATAAGTTGTTATAAGTTTTCAGTGCATTCTGATCACTAATGTAGTTACAATTTACTTTTTGAGAAAAATTATATATGGGAGGTAGTCATGTCCTTGCACCGAATGAAACAAAATTAACCACTAAGCTAAAAGACATATTTTAACACATAGTTGCCAACTTTCGATTTATTCTATATACAATTATAGCTAAAATTAAACTTTTAAATTTAAAGATGTATGGGAGGTAGTCATGTCCTTGCACCGTTTTTCCGAAACTTCGAATTTTTTTTAATTAACATATTTTGAAACAGCACACCAAATTTCATTTTTCTGCGATAACTTCTCTAATTTTGCCGATTCACTATATGGGGACAAAGCACTGTGCGACGGGTCCTGGAATAAGGCTGATTTTCTTCGGCTTTCAGTACGTTAGGCCATTTCACAAATTCGTGGTCAATAGAAATGAGCCAAGCATTACTCTTTGCAAAGAATGCCACGCAGACGATGCCGACACACCAAATAAGTTGCCTATTTCACGAAAGGTATTTGTGTTCGCCATATACCATAAAAACATTAAAACTTCTTTTCTTGCTCCAATTATAGCTGTTCCTCCATGGGGCAATAAGTTGAAAAACTGTGTATTTTCGAATCGATCTACAAAAAATAGTATACATATATATAAGTCATGATTATATTAATTATTATTAAGTACTATTAATATTCGATTTAGTACTTATAAGTCGAAAGTGCTTCTGAAAATCCATGTCGCTGTACTCTTCCACAATCAGTAAAAAATTTGCCACTTTGGGATGTTCCTTAGGACCACTCCCCAAGCTACTACTTGAACTACATGAAGTGTTCAAAACTTCTTCATCACAGCTACCTGCTGCAGGTTCGCTGGGCGAATCTAAAAGCATCTAAAACATTAAACTTTTATTATATATATTTATTTTCTGTTAGTTTACAAATTACCTTCACAAAAGCAGAATCAGCATTCATGTTGTTGAAAATTAGATTTTTTTATTATTTATTTATTTATATTTTTATTTATTGCTCGTTTCTAGAAAAACGTTTGGTCATTTTGTCAAAAAATTTGTTTTGTATTTTTATTTTTATTCAAACAACTGTTTTAAGACAGTGCTACCAAATTGTTATAAAGTTGAACTACAGCTGTTCCACTGAGATTTGATCTGATCCAATCCCACGGGAATGCAGCTATTGAAAAATTAAGTAAAATTCACAACTAACCCAAACGATTTTTTATATGATATGCTATTAGCTTGAGTATGCCAGCCTGCGCAGGTGTCAATACTTTTCCTTCTTTGCACACTGTGTAGTCACTATAGAACGCTAGAATTCCCTTCGCAATTTGGTAGGTATACACAGTGAAAGCAAATGTGGGTCCAGTGAGTGTGCAAAATCTTCGAGTGGACCTTATTTTAATACCACTGTTTCTGTGGCTACAAAACCACTGTGAGCATATTCTACTACTCAGTAATATTTTGTCCAGTCACCTCTTGCTTTGGCGTTTCAGTGGCAGACCATCCTGTCGCAAAGTCTGTTGGAAAGCTTATGGAAATCTGTTTCAACTTCTTCAGCTTTGTTGCATCCCAAAATTATTTGCTTGGTATGATTTTTACCAAAAAGAAATCTTGAGTCTGCTTTCTATTCTTGCCGTAGATCATTCAGCAGATTATTGCGCATATTTTGCACCTGAAAGACAAAGATGTGATGATATTTTCCACGCAGCGGCGCATGTCTCCGATAATTTGTTACTTTCAGGCTAGTCCTTTGCGATCGGTTTTAGTCAACGAAATTTTCTTACCTATTTTTGAACAGGGCTATTTTTGTGTATTTAATAAATAAAATTAAGAAAACGAAAAACAAAAAATTGTTCAAGTTTGTCAATCGAATGGCGAACAGCTGATTGAATTTAATAACGAGTACTGTCAAAACAACCGAGTAAAATGTATTCGAACTTCGAAACAGGGTCGCAAACTGCTAAAATGCTCATTTAAATAGCATTTATGTGAATTTACTTGACAGAATTTTATATGGCCTAATTCGCAATTAGAGAAGCATTTAGGAAATAAATGCGAATTAAGCTCTAAATGCGAATTTAGATCCCAGTCTGAACATAGTATAAAAGTATGATACGATCTAGATTGATACAGGGTGCAACGAAGTAGATAAGAACTCAGTTACTAATTTAAGCGTTCTCTCAGTCAAAATAAATTTCGGGTAGCTTTCTCAGCATATTTGGCAGTATAAGTAGAACCCATGGTATAATAATACAAGATAGCATTGACAACTGATTATTTTCTCTTCTACAAGAAAACAACTCCTGTCAAAAACAACTGTTTGTGCAAATGCATCTGCAGCTGCTGAAGTTGTTGTTTTTCACTTCTACGTTTTCAATATTGTTTGTGTTTGAATGGCCGAATGTGTGCGCTCTCTTTTTGAGTATATTTTTTGACAGGAGATGGTTTCCCTAGCAACTGTCAATACTACCT
The DNA here is from genome assembly GCA_943735915.1 of Pherbina coryleti. Taxonomy (NCBI): domain Eukaryota; kingdom Metazoa; phylum Arthropoda; class Insecta; order Diptera; family Sciomyzidae; genus Pherbina; species Pherbina coryleti. Next base: position 93,198,971 of record OX030948.1, read on the forward strand.
TTTGTTATTATACCATGAGTAGAACCTAAATATCTTGAGTGGATCACAGTGAAAAGGTCAAGAATTATAGATAAATAGATTACGCATTGCTCAGCTCCGTTATGTTGTCAAGGCCTGAAGAACAATAGTCCGAGAGTGCGATGCGAGAATGCGATGCGATTAAATAACGAAATCACGCACGCATTGCCCTCACATATTATGTACAATGAAAAACACTTGTTTTGAAGGAACCAGAGTTGCGTCGATTAAAAATGAAAGCGCACTGTTAAAAAAATAAAATTTGTGGACAAAGGCTCTGTGGAAAGGGAATTTAGCATGGTTCAACATGTTGGATCGTTCGAAAGCTCAATCGAATTTTCCCGTTAGTTTTCCATCCGACTTTGTCGTCCAACATGTTGGACCATGCAAAACCCCCTATTCGAAAACTTTTAACTCGTGATAGAAAAGAACCCAGCTAGGCAGCGCGCATAGTGAAGCATATGAGCGTTTCGTTGCTGTGCTGTGAGCGAAGCGTTTAGGTGCTGTGCTGTTGAAAGCGTTTTGCAAAACGTTAGAGTGCGCACGGTGAAGCTTTTCTGTGCGGTGGAGTCATCTTCAGAAGAAGATTTTTTGAAAGAAAATATATGTACGAAATTGTTAAAAACTCAAATAAAAAGAAAGTCAATGAACGAAATAAATACATAAAATTCTTATGATATCGAAAATGAAATAAATTAATTAAAAACAACTTTCTTCCTTAATTTTTTAGGAAACTTTATTCCACTATTTATCAACAAAAATGCTTAAGTGGTAATGCTTATGTTTCTGATCCCATAGAGGACCTCAAACAAAAACTGGCGATATTAATTTTTTATCATCCACATTCCTTCCACACAAAAATATTTAATAAGTTCAATTCAACTGTTTTAACTCGAAACATGTGTTTTTCTTCAAGAAAGTCAGCTTTATAAAATGCATAATCATGTTTGTTTTATCTTGCTTCGATACAACTACATAACAAAAAAAGTTATCAAAAAAAAAAAAAGAACAAAATACACGTTCAATCGCAAGCAAACGCTCCCAAAAGTGGTGCGATGCGTTTGCTTGCGAAACTCTTGCGATAACAGCTTAGAAACGCACCGAAACGCTTCGCTCATATGCTTCACTATGCACAAGAAAGCATGTAAACAGTTTCTTCGCAACCAAAACGCTTCGCTCACAGCACAGCAACGAAACGCTCATATGCTTCACTATGCGCGCTGCCCTAGACAGTTCTAACGTAGTTACAAACACAATGAAACAAAATTTGGTGTTCACTAATACACTCTTCAATTTTGATGTCATGTTAAACAAGGAAAGGTGTTTGTGCTTACATAGATTGCTCCTTTACGCAGCAAACAAGCTGAGGATGTGAAAAAAGTAGCGAAAAACTTTAAGCGATGCAAGTGTAAGTCACGCAATAAAATAATATCCTAAATGATCAATTTAAAATATGATGTCCGTGGCGCTTTGGGTAGAATGCGCAGCTTATGTGGCAGAGACCGCGCTTCAAATATAATTTAATAAGTTAAAATATATAAAGAGTGATTTTTTAAGTGCCTGATAACTTTTTTTTTAAAAAAAACGCATAAAATTTGCAAAATCTCATCGGTTCTTTATTTGAAACGTTAGATTGGTCCATGACATTTACTTTTTGAAGATAATTTCATTTAAATGTTGACCGCGGCTGCGTCTTAGGTGGTCCATTCGGAAAGTCCAATTTTGGGCAACTTTTTCGAGCATTTCGGACGGAATAGCCCGAATTTCTTCGGAAATGTTGTCTTCCAAAGCTGGAATAGTTGCTGGCTTATTTCTGTAGACTTTAGACTTGACGTAGCCCCACAAAAAATAGTCTAAAGGCGTCAAATCGCATGATCTTGGTGGCCAACTTACCGGTCCATTTCTTGAGATTAATTGTTCTCCGAAGTTTTCCCTCAAAATGGCCATAGAATCGCGAGATGTGTGGCATGTAGCGCCATCTTGTTGAAACCACATGTCAACCAAGTTCAGTTCTTCCATTTTTGGCAACAAAAAGTTTGTTAGCATCGAACGATAGCGATCACCATTCACCGTAACGTTGCGTCCAACAGCATCTTTGAAAAAATACGGTCCAATGATTCCACCAGCGTACAAACCACACCAAACAGTGCATTTTTCGGGATGCATGGCCAGTTCTTGAACGGCTTCTGGTTGCTCTTCACTCCAAATGCGGCAATTTTGCTTATTTACGTAGCCATTCAACCAGAAATGAGCCTCATCGCTGAACAAAATTTGTCGATAAAACACATTTCGAACCGAACACTGATTTTGGTAATAAAATTCAATGATTTGCAAGCGTTGCTCGTTAGTAAGTCTATTCATGATGAAATGTCAAAGCATACTGAGCATCTTTCTCTTTGACACCATGTCTGAAATCCCACGTGATCTGTCAAATACTAATGCATGAAAATCATAACCTCAAAAAAATCACCCTTTATATGTAAAATATACTAAAGAGAAATATGATTATTAAAAATGGCCAAATGCCTTTCTAAATAAACACAAGTTTTCCTTGCTAGAGTAAAAAATAATAGCCAATAATTGAGAGATATTTTTTTTATTTTCTTTAAATGTTTTGCCTAAATTTATTTTTTGTAAATACCATTGTCCATTAATTAAAATAACAAAAAACACTTCTAAACAAAATCATAAGAAAAAAAAATTTGGTTTTATTTGGTGAAGGGTTTGAACTCGCGCATGTTTGCATTAAAGACCAGCGCTCTTACCACTACACTATGGTGGAAAGGTTTTGCCGAACGCTAACTGCGTAGTTAAGTAACCAGCTGAGTTTGTTATTAAATCCTTTACGGAATTTGTTGTTAGTGTGAGCAGTGCAGCTGTAGCTTATTGCAATGGTCAAAACATATCTGGCAGACAGAGATACCAGATCACACGATAGATAAAAAGGCGTTAGGTTTTTCCCAACGCTAGAACAAACCTAACGTAATTTGTATAAAAAAAAAAAATAAATATCTGGCCATTACAGCCCTTGAAAGGACTTTGACCTAGCTTCTTATGATCAATTGTGTTGTGCGTGTTATTAAGTTTGTACACAATTGACCGAGAAATGGACCTTCATGCTTAACGCCGACTCCGAACGGCGATGAACGGAATGTTCTTATTCTCAAGAAGCTTTACATGGCATTTTGATTACTCTCTGAGGTTTGCCATTGTCTGCAGAGAGGTGGCGGCCGTACAGAAAAATTATTTTAATTCAAATAATTTTCTGTCGCTGCTGGGGTTCCAACCTGGGTCTCCAAGGTTCTTTGACATAGTGGCCACGCACTTTAACCAACTACGCCACGGACGCCACACACGTAATTTGTATGGAGAGTTTTATATGAACCTAACGCCGTTGGCGTTAGGTATATGCCATATATATGGCATATCTAATAGTTAGGTGTCCGGCTGGGAAGTTACTGAGTTGAATACAATTTCTGTCTGTTGAAATAAATTGTGATTTTTGCTGTGCATAACTTACTTATCTTATTGCTGTGCCAAATTAACGCTTACAACCGTAGGTCGGTTTTGGCCTCGTATAAGAAATTGCGCCAGCCATTTCGACTCGACTCTTTCGCTAATCTGGAGAATGCTGCACTGACTTCGTGCGTATTATGGCCAATTATATCGATATCATCAGCATACGCCAGCAGCATAATACTTTTGTAGAATATCGTGCCACTGCGTCTCAAATCAGCAGCTCGGATGATCTTCTCCATCATTAGGTTGAAAAAGTCGCACGCTAAGGAATCACCTTGTCTGAAACCTCGTTTGGTATCGAATGGAAGTGTGAGGTCCTTCCCGATTTCAACTGTGCTGCTGGTGTTGTTCAGTGGCATTGTGCAAAGACGAATGACCTTTGCAGGAATACCAAATTCAGACATGGTGGAATATAGTTGATTCCTTATTGGTCTGTCGAAAGCGGCTTTGTAAGCGGAAAAAAGATGGTGTGTGTCGATTTGTTTTTCTAGGGTCTTCTCCAAGATTTGTCGTAGCGTAAATATCTGGTCTATGGTAGATTTTCCAGGTCTGAAGCCACACTGATAAGGTCCAATCAGCTGGTTTACGACGAGCTTCAGTCTTTCACATAATACGCTCGACAGGACCTTATATGCGATATTAAGAAGGCTTATCCCACGGTAGTTGAAATTGTGGGATCGCCTTTCTTGTGGATTGGCAAGAGCACACTGAGGTTCCAATCGTTTGGAATGCATTCTTCCGACCATATTCTGCATAGAAGCTCATGAATGCATTTAAATAGATCTTCGCCTCCATTCTTGAAGAGCTCAGCAGGTAAGCCATCGGCTCCTGCGGCTTTGTTGTTTTTAAGCCGAGCTATAGCTTTAAAGTTTATAGTGGCGTCCGTGGCGTAGTTGGTTAAAGTGCGTGGCCGCTATGTCAACGAACCTGGAGTCCCAGGTTCGAATCCCAGCAGCGACAGAAAATTATTTGAATTAAAATAATTTTTCTGTACGGCCGCCACCTCTCTGCAGACAATGGCAAACCTCAGAGAGTAATCAAAATGCCATGTAAAGCTTCTTGAGAATAAGAACATTCCGTTCATCGCCGTTCGGAGTCGGCGTTAAGCCTGTAGGTCCATTTCTCGGCCAATTGTGTACAAACTTAATAACATGCACAACACAATTGATCATAAGAAGCTAGGTCAAAGTCCTTTCAAGGGTTGAAATGGCCAGTTATTTATTTTATTTTTTATTTTTTTTATAGCTTTCAAGACTTTACTATGGTCGGGCAGCGGAACTTCAATGCTGTCGTCCAAAATTGGGGATTCCGGGATATCATCTCTATTGGTTGAATTTTTGTCGTCGTCGCCATTCAGAAACCTAGAGAAGTGTTGCCTCCACATCATCAGTGTACTCTGGATATCTGTCACTAGATTCCCATTTTCATCTTTGCAGCAAGAGGCCCCAGTCTTGAAACCATCGACCAGGCGTCTTATTTTTTTGAAAAATTTTCGGACATCATTCCTGTCACCATGCATCTCAATTTTCTCGCACTCACGCATTTCCGCTTCTCTTTTCTTTCGCCTGAAAATGCGTCTCTCTTCCCTCCTCTTCTCTTTGTATCGTTCTTTAGCAGCACGCGTTACAACCGACTGCAGGGTGGCTTTGTAGGCGACGTCTTTTTCTGCAGTGGCGTCGCGACACTCTTGGTCGTGCCACTGGTTTCGGCGAGGGTGGTGATAGCCAATCACCTCTTCGGCAGCCGTACGCATAGAGTGGGAAATGTGATTCCACTGCGTGCATATATCGTCGATCGGAGGAGTGCTTTCTTGAAGCAGGAGTGAGAGTCGAGTAACGAAGTCTTCGACTGTTCGTTTTGATTGCAGCTTTTCGACGTATAGCTTCCTCTGTGCTGGATTGCGCACATTCTTGGTTGCGCACAGGCGTGTACGGATCTTGGCTGCGACAAGATAGTGATCCGAGTCTATATTGCCACCACGGATCGTGCGTACATCTAAAACACTGGAAGAGCGCCTTCTGTCAATCAAAACGTGATCAATTTGGTTGCGCGACTTTTGATCAGGAGACAGCCAAGTTGCTTTATGAATATTGAGATGCTTGAATCTAGTGCTACTAACGACAATGTTTCGCGTTGCGGCAAAGTCAATCATCCTCATTCCGTTAGCGGAGGTATTGTCGTGGAGTCTGAACTTTCCGACTGTTGAACCAAAGATATTTTCTTTTCCCACCTTGGCGTTGAAGTCACCAAGCACGATTTTTATGTCGTGGCGGGGGCTGCGCTCATAGGCCTCTTCAAGGCGCTCGTAGAAGCTGTATTTGGTCTAATCGTCCTTATCTTCTGTCGGAGGGTCCGCACAAATCAGGCTTATGTTAAAGAATCTTGCCTTGACACGGATTATGGCAAGTCGTTCAGTAACAGGTGTGAATCGCAGGACATGATGCCGTAGTCTCTTGCCAACCACGAATCCACATCAAAATTCATGCTTCTCCGCATGGCCGCTGTAGTAGATATCACAGGATGCTTGCCGTGAGCAACCCTGTCCCTTCCATCGCATCTCTTGGATCGCCGTCATCAGATTTGGGGATCATTTTTATCTTTTTTCTTATCGTTTTCATTGAAATGTTTTACTACGTGGTGGGCTTCAAACCCAACGCACAACCCTGTAAAGGCAGGAAGTCCGCCGCTCAAATTAGCCGTCAAACTATCGGTTGGCAGTTTGCTGTTTTTAGAGGATACCACGCAGAGTTTTGAGTCGACTTGAGACGAGTTCGATATGGATAATGCTGGCCTCACCAGGTTGAGGCAGTCAGACACGTTGCCATGTGAAGATCGCCCCCTTGACCCCACGCGTTGCCTTGTGAGGATCGTCCTCCCTGTGCTGTGCCAAAAGGACGATGAAATTTTGACGTTTTATTTTTCGGTAGTGTTTTAGCGCAAGAATTTAATTTGATTTTCAAAATTGTTAATTGTTAATTCTGGAAATTAACAGTATTTCACGCAAATATTTTCCACTTCTGCTTGCTATGCTATGAGAAGCACATTATTTTTAACTTCTTTACGACTCACGAACTCAAGGTTTTTTTTCTATTTTGCTTGTGTCAAAAATTCTCTTGCCGATTTTCAAAATTTATACTAGCCCTTGGGGCTACATGAATTTTTGACAATCATATTGGCTGACTTCCCAAACGTCTCAAAAGCAATGATACTTTGCAACACTGCAAATAAACTACATTGTCATTTTAAGTTGTGAAAAAATGTTGACGTTTAGGAACACCATCAGCATCATTACAACAATGTTAGAGCTCTAACGTCCTTTTAGTAGAACTGCAAAAATAATAATTAAATTAAGTAAATCCGTTTTAATAGTAAAAATCCGTTTTAATAAGGATTTGTTTGATTAAAATCATTTATTTCATTAAAAACACTTACATATCTTCTTTCATCGTCGCCATTTTTATCAACGCATTATGAAAGCATTGCCAAATTAAATGATGCTCTAGTTGCATTTATTTGCGCATAAGATGCGTCATTGTTGCATTTAGGAATACTACGCATTGTCAAAGTTTGCACGGTTGCATTTAGGAACATGTGACATTGTTAAACTACAAAGCAACATGCGTTTAGGAAGTCAGCCATTCACCTCCGAAGTGGCAAATATTCCCTTTCACACTGTCAAAATTTCATCATTCGAGTGAAAATTTTCCGAATAGCGCACGGCGTAAATATAGGTTAAAGACAGCAACAACGAACCAACAGTTCGAAATGTTGCTAAAAGAAATAAAAAATTGGGACACCGCAGGAAGCAAATGGTACGCCAGTGTTTGGCGTTTATATTACAATTTCAATTTAATGATGGCTGAAGAGAACAGCTGATATGTTTGCCAACAAGTCAGAATTTGGTGAATCTTAAATTTTTCAAAGATTTGCAATAATGATGCTAGTTTTATTTTTCATGTGACAACCCTAAACTGTTGTTGACTGACTGTTCACCGTATTAACGTAACAAAGCTAACGCAATAACGTAGTGATTAATAAAATGCAAATTTTAAATCCAAGTGATGCACCGCGTTAGCGTTGCGTTTCATCACGGTGATTTATAAAATGATGCCATAAGTATTTTTGTTAACTTAGTTTTTAAGTATTATTTTAAGTAATCTTTAAGACCTCACAGCCCAGTAGATGAATTTTAATAAATAAATTAATAAATAAAATGGTCAGAGGATGGAAGGCCCTCTTAACAATCACATTGTTACGGTCTGTAGTTAAGACCAGGTCAAGAAGTCTTTCAAGACTATTATAAATACAACTAACTTTTTTTAAGTCAGAACATGTATTGTCAACAACTATATGTTCTTGGCGGGTCTTCGAATTTGATACACAAAAATATGTATCATCGTCGGAAGAATGCCATATTAAGTCAGGCAGATTAAAATCGCCCAACATAACGATACAAATAAATTGGTTACTGAACAATCGAACTAAGAAGTCGAATGAAAATTATCTTTTTTATTTGCTTCGTTGAAAGCTAACATATAATAAATTCTGTATTATTTCTTAAAACATGACTCATTTTGTTAAATTTTTAAGGGTTTGTGCTTACTTTTCTTACATTATTCCAATTTATTTTAAGTAAAATATACATCCCTATGGCTGAACGAATAAACGTTAATTGTCAAAAGTGGCATTATACCGCCGCACAGTCGAATTATAAGCAAGCGTAGTTACCCTTTAATTCAAATTTTTTTTTAATTTTTTTGGTTAACTTTTTTTTTAAATACGCAAGAATATAGTCCATTTTAAAAGTAAATCCAATTTTTTACAAAAAAATGTCCTCAATATACAATAGCGGGACAAGAAAAGTCATTAAAAGCAGAACATGAAAAAATAACTGTGCTCGTAACAAAGATTCAGTATGTTTAAAGCTCAGTAGTTTTTTAAAAACACGTTGGAATAAATAAATTATTTTGTAAAATTATTTATTGAAGTGTTTTTAAGCGCACTTGATATACATAACAAAAAAATCCTTTAAGTGTTTCAAAATCCTTTTTTGGAGTTAAATACATTTATACCTTTTTGGTAAGTACCAAATTTAATTTTTTTCGCTTTCGTAGACAAAATCTTTCTTTTATGGTAACATATAGGGCACTGAATATACTTATTTTTTTAATTGATCAATGTACTAACAGAAGCCATCAACAAATCTTGTGGTTAGCTGCGGCACCCATACAATTTTGTTCAATTCCAACATGACTCCGCATATTTCAAGAGTAGACATTTTTGATTTGAGTAGGCTTTCGACATCGAAATATGAAAAAGTTGATAAAATTATAAATTTTCTTTGTGGACATATTTGTTTAGGATCTAATGATAAATTTGATTTCAACAAATTAAAATCATTCGTGTGTAGTCTTGCCCAACAATTCAGCCTAAGATGGACAAAAGCTTCCCGAAAAAGGGAGCGCTTTGTTGTAGCAAATAAAGATTGGCTCTCATTTGAAATTGACCTAGCTCAATTCATTTCTTATAAATTTGGTGGACCAAAGATCTCACTTTGTGTTGGTAGGCCAATAAAAAATTTTGAAAATTGTTGCCAAAAAGTAAAAATGAGAAAGGTTAATGAACTTGCAAAAACCAACGAACAAGGTGTACTTTTTCTAGCTACTGAATTGAAAATGAGATCGGCTGGAAAACGAAATTCAGCAGCGCTAATGAACGAACTCCTAAGCGCTTCCCCAAAAAGAAGTATTACCATTAAGAAGGCAAGATTTACTATTGAGACTCCTAAAAGAATTTATCCTGAACAAGCTCTCGCTCTGACGTAACAAATGTGACAAGGATTGTCAAAAATTAATAATATTCATTCAAATGTATTAAATACAGCATTTATTTAATATATTTCAATAAATCTTGAACTAAATTGCTATGTTTGTGTTGTCTGCATTAACCCTGCAGTAGTCGCGTACCTAAATGTGACGAAAGTGGTCGCGCGGATTACATATGTAATCCGTTTTTTAAAGTTTAAAATAAGAGATGGCAATTTGAAAATGCTTAGTTATTTGTTTTAATTTTTATTATTACTTTATTTTATATTATATTTATTTAAAAAAACAACACAAACATAATTCTTATAGTACGTAAGCTCAAAGAATATCGATTGCAGACAATTGTGAAATTCATTATTTTGCATGACTGGATTACATATGTAATCCGCGCGACTACTGCAGGGTTAAAAAAGGTAATAAAGAAAAAGTAAAGATTTTTATGTTATAGGGTAAGTAGGCGTGGTCTTGTTGTGATTTCGCCCATTTTATTGTCAGATGTAAGCTATAATATAAAAATTATTTATACAAAATTTCATCTCTCTATCTTTATTCGCTCACAAATTATTCATTAAATTACCCTACTAGAGCATATTAGACCACTGTGCGTCGATGTTTGCTTTCCTTTTTCGTTTTTTTATCTCCGAATTGGGCATACCTTATAATTGTATCATGTTAACAACATAGAGAACAACAATAAATGAGAATAAAACATAACGAAAACAAGGCAAACGAGAACTTAATCGCAGCAAGCATATAAAGTAAAATTGAAATGTGTTTATATGCTCAGTGTAGAACAATGAGTTCTGGTTTATCTTATTTTTATTTTTGAAAATAAGTAAAAAGCATAAAATTAACTAACAAAAACAACTTGCCAATAAATAATGTGTGTTGTTGTTGTTGGAGGACGATCCTCACAAGCAAACGCGTGAGGGTCAAGGGGGCGATCTTCACATGGCAACGTGTCTGACTGCCTCAACTTGGTGAGGCCAGCATTATCCCTGTCGAACTCGTCTCAAGTCGACTCAAACCTCTACGTGGTGTCCTTTAGAAACGGCAAATTGGCAACCGTTAGTTTGACGGCTAATCTGAGCGGCGGGCTACCTGCCTTTAAAGGGTTGTGCGTTGGATTTGAAGCCCCCACCACGTAAAAAAACAATTTCAATGAAACGCAAAAGAATAAAGATAAAAATGATCCCCAAATCTCATGACGACTACCGCAAACGAAAAACTGACAATGATTTACGGATATGCACTTGGAACGTCCGAACCCTTAATTGGGATGGTGCCTGTAGCAACATACTTTCAAAATCACTTTTATGTTTATTGTTATTTTATATAAAATTTTATAATTCAAAAATCTTATCAATAAAAAAAAATCTTGAAGCTTGCATTGTTTCAGATTTTGTATATTCATCTAATTAAATATTGTATTAAAAACCAAAAATATAAACATAAATAAAAATTTAAATAAACGGTTCAAAACACCAAACGGATGATGGAAAATATATTAAACCTGCTCGCCGCCTTTTCGTTTTTGACAAACTGAATAAATTGAACTTTTTAATAGATACGGGTGCAACAGTTTCAGTAGTACCAGCTTCAAAATTCAAATCACTTAAAACAAATTCGGGTATAACTTTAACAGCTGCAAATGGTTCTTTAATCGACACTTTTGGTTCCAAGCTTTTCAAAATCGATTTAGGTCTCCGTCGCAATTTTGATTTTCCATTTTTCTTAGAGAATGTTTCAACACCAATTATCGGAGCGAACTTTTTAGAAAAGTTCGGTTTAATTATTGATATTAAAAATAGATCAGTCATCATCTATTCAATCTTCACCTGTTTAGATTACACCAAACAGGTGAAACACACAACGGTTCACAGGATTGAGACTAAAGGCGTCTTACCATATTCGCGACCACGCCGCCTAGAGTGTAGCAACCTACTTTCAAACTAACTTTTATATTAATTGTTATTTTATATAAAATTTTATAATTCAAAGAAATTATCAATAAAAAATAATATTGAAGCTTGAATTGTTTCAGATTTTGTAATTTATCTAATTAAATATTGTATTAAAAACCAACAATATACACATAAATAAAAATTTAAATAAATGGTTCAAAACACCAAAGTCCAACTGATAGATATCTTAGAAAGATACAAAGCGGATATCACTGCAATCCAAGAAATGCGATGGAAGGGACAGGGTTACTCACGGCAAGCATCCTGTGATATCTACTACAGCGGCCATGTGGAGAAGCACGAATTTGGATGCGGATTCGTGGTTGGCAACAGACTACGGCATCATGTCCTGCGATTCACACCTGTGAATGAACGACTTGCCATAATCCGTATCAAGGCAAGATTCTTTAACATAAGCCTGATTTGTGCGCACGCTCCGACAGAAGATAAGGACGATTAGACCAAATACAGCTTCTACGAGCGCCTTGAAGAGGCCTATGAGCGCAGCCCCCGCCACGACATAAAAATCGTGCTTGGTGACTTCAACGCCAAGGTGGGAAAAGAAAATATCTTTGGTTCAACAGTCGGAAAGTTCAGACTCCACGACAATACCTCCGCTAACGGAATGAGGATGATTGACTTTGCCGCAACGCGAAACATTGTCGTTAGTAGCACTAGATTCAAGCATCTCAATATTCATAAAGCAACTTGGCTGTCTCCTGATCAAAAGTCGCACAACCAAATTGATCACGTTTTGATTGACGGAAGGCACTCTTCCAGTGTTTTAGATGTACGAACGATCCGTGGTGGCAATATAGACTCGGATCACTATCTTGTCGCAGCCAAGATCCGTACACGTCTGTGTGCAACCAAGAATGCGCGCAATCCAGCACATAGAAAGCTAGACGTCGAAAAGCTGCAATAAAAACGAACAGCCGAAGACTTCGCTACTCGACCTTCACTCCTGCTTCAAGAAAGCACTCCTCCGATCGACGATATATGCACGCAGTGGAATCACATTTCCCACTCTATGCGTACGGCTGCCGAAGAGGTGATTGGCTATCACCACCCTCGCCGAAACCAGTGGCACGACCAAGAGTGTCGCGACGCCACTGCAGAAAAAGACGTCGCCTACAAAGCCACCCTGCAGTCGGTTGTAACGCGTGCTGCTAACGAACGATACAAAGAGAAGAGTAGGTAAGAGAGACGCATTTTCAGGCGAAAGAAAAGAGAAGCGGAAATGCAAATCTGAGTGCAAGAAAATTGAGATGCATGGTGACAGGAATGATGTCCGAAAATTTTTCGAAAAAATAAGACAACTGGCCTATGCTTTCAAGACTGGGGCCTCTTTCTGAAAGATGAAAATGGGAATCTAGTGACAGATATTCAGAGTACACTGATGATGTGGAGACAACACTTCTTTAGCCTTTGAATGATTACGACGACAACATTCCTGCCAATAGAGATAATATACCGGAAACCCCAATTGTGGACGACAGCGTTGCAGTTCCGCTGCCCGACCATAGTGAAGTCTTTATAGCTATAGCTCGGCTTAAAAACAACAAAGCCGCAGGAGCGGATGGCTTACCTGCTGAGATCTTCAAGAATGGAGGCGAAGCTCTACTTCAATAAATTCATGAGCTCCTATGCAGAGTATGGTCGGAAGAATGCATTCCAAACGATTGGAACCTCAGTGTGCTCTGCCCAATCCACAAAAAAGGCGATCCCACAATTTGCGCATATTGCCGTCTTCTTAATATCGCATATAAGGTCGTGTCGAGCGTATTATGTGAAATACTGAAGCCCATTGTAAATCAGCTGATTGCACCTTATCAGTGTGGCTTCAGACCTGGCAAATCCACCATAGACCACATATTGACGCTCAACGTTAAATCTTTTAGAAGAAAATTAACAATATTTTACGCATATATTTTCTGCTTCCGTTTGCTATGCTGTCGGAAGCACAAAATTTTCCACATCGTTACGACTTGGCCTTGGCTCACAAGTATTTTGGTTTTTTGCTTTTGTCAAAAATTCTGTCAAAATTGCCAATTGTAAAAATTTATAGTTGCCCCTGGGGCTACATCAATTTTTGACAATCATGTTCACCTCACATGTGCCAAATGTTCTCATTCAGACTGCAAAAATTTCATCATCCTAGTGAAAATTTTCCGAATAGCACACAGCCAAATAATAAAAAGTATTTTCGACATATGAAAAGTTACTAAAACATTAAATACATTTTAGCATTTTATTTCAGCAACATGAGCTGAAAAAAGAAATTCTGAACTATTTGCGCACCCTGACAAAATAAATAGTACCTTGCTTTACCATAAAACAAACTTCTCGGTTCGGTAGGAATCCACTTTCAAAATAATAAAAAGATGACATCACAGATATGTAAGGTCGGCATTGACTAGCTTGTGCTAGCCGATGCCCCACGGGCCAATAATATGAACTCACAATAGGAAATTAAGTTATTTTTAATAGGTTATATTAATTTACAAGAGTTTAGGACTTATGTCTTAGGTTGCCAAAATAGAACTGACTTGCTAAAATCTAAATTACCCTAAAGAAAACATAATCTACCAATACAAGCTTACAAACTACCTGCGCGTGCATATATTGGCCCCACGATGCGACGGAATCTATCCAGACGCTGACTCAGCTTGAATGGCATGCGCGTGCAGTGAATTATGCTGCACCAACATAGAACGGTAGTTTGGACTGTGTTAACTTGTATATTTCGTACTCTCAAAATAAAATCGTACTTTAATTAGCACAAAATTATGTACTGATGCAACTGTGGAAGGTACGAGATTCTTACGCTGTCACCCAATGCACTCTGGCACTATTGTACTAAATAGTGCCAGAGTGCATTGCAGTGCAGAGTTTTACGTTGTCATAAAAACTGACAGGTGACAATTCTACAAACTTGTCGCCGTTGGCTGAAATCCTTTGTTTTATAAATCTTTGACATATCACAAATTTGTAATCTATTTACAATAATATTAATGTCATTGTCAAAGTGACATATTTGTCATAGTATATTTACAAATATATGTCGATGTTAATGCAACCCTATGTGTTTGCAATTTGGCAACACATTTTTTAATTGTTGAATTCTTTAAAGTTCATTTTAAAATGGCAAACTTAAAGATTTGTGTTCTAAAATTAATTTTAGAAAGTAAGGACATTTTATTTGCTAAATTTAGCGATACGATTACCCATGATAAAAAGGTATCGGAGTGGAAAGAGTTGGCAGAGAAGGCTCATGCTCTAGGTGCAATGGCACAAAATAAGGATTGGAAGTATCTAAGAGACACAATGTGGCAAAATTGGAGGAAACGCTCACGTGTAAGTGTGATCTAATGAAGTGCTTGCTTCAATACTTATTAATAATGTTGGTTATTTATTTTTTAGGAAAAATTTGATAACCGCAAGAGGACCGGCTCTGCAGGCGGCAGATCATACTTGAAATCTTAGGACTTGACTCACCGGTTGTAGAAGGCATTGACGTTCCGAAATGTTCAGGAGATAGTACTGCAGAGGTGGTGAGCTACGTAAACGAAAAAGTTGTAAGAGGCACTCCGTCACAAAAGAGACACCGAATAGAAGCTATAGCTCCAGTCAAGAATTGCAAAACGAAATCCTCAAAACCAAGTTGGAGATATTGAAAAAGGACAGTTACCTCAAGGATCTGGACATTTTTCGGACTGAAAAGGAATTAGGTGTTCCACCATCAAATTTTTCAAAACACTTACATGAGGATAATTTGAAAATTTCTAACAAAGTGAATAAATACTCAGAATCCACGTATGTTTTATCAGATGAGGAAGATCAGAACTTCAATGAATGCATCGTTATTCAAAATGAATATGATTAAAAAATCTTACTAAATGTTAGGGCAAAATTCCTCATATGGCACATTCAAAATATTTTCGTTACGACCCGTCTGAAATTTGATAAAATTAATTAACTTAAGTATACACTTTTTTAAAAGGCCGAGAGTTGTGATATGTGACAAATTTTACAAATTTCTTTAAATTTTGTTTATGCAGTTATGTATATTTTTATATTTACAAGTCGTAGAAAATTTTAGTTGGATAGGAAGAAAATTTATTTTTCAATGGGCCACTTGAGGGATTTGGATTCATATAAAAACAATTTGTATTTCAAAAAAGTTTAGTGATAAAATTTTAATTTTATGTGTTCAATACAAAGTACAAACTCGAAAAATTCATATATGGATGTTCGATATAGTTTAAAGAAAAAGCTGTGAAATATTTTATAAGCTATTGATCCAAATTTATTTTTTTGTTTCTTAGTGAAGTGGAGACATTTTATATGAATTAATTAATCTCTGTTAGCAATGATGGTACAATTTTTAATACTTAAAAATGTATGTAGCATTTTAATAAAATTTTAAAACCCTTTTTATATAATAATATAATTTTAATATTATTTTTATAGACTTCGGTTTTGTTTAACTTAAAGCAATTGAATTGAATCAATGATTAAGAAAACTAAAAAGAGAAAATTATTATATAAAAAATGGATTTTTTTAATGAGTGCGCACGTGTCTAGTGACTTAAAATTTAATAGAATTTTGAAATTAGATCACATAATATACGAAGTGATTCATCTGTGGAGGATTCATTGTTAACGTCAATGTCTTCGGAATTTTCATTCACCAGGTTTTCCAATAAGCTTTCATCATCTGTATTAAAAATATATTAAAGATAAATTCACATTTTATAAATATATTTTATTATATTATATGTTGTACCGTTTCTTTCATCGTTTAGTTTAGGGGTGGGCACAATTCTTGCCCGTGCTGCGACTGCGGGCAAGCAGCGGGCAAGCAGCGGGCGAAATCAATTGCATGATGAATTTGGAGGTGAATCGGATTGCGGAACGGAAAATCCTCTCTGTAATCCTCTCACAATATGCAATCACAAGAGCGCACTTGAGATTGCGTTAGTACAGAAAAATATGTATTAATCTCACGTACAGAACGATCAAAGCTTCAGTGTTCAAGCGAACGTCAAGCAGCAATATCTGCGCTGGCCTGTTGCTTGAATAGATGACGAAAAATTGTACACTGTACAAAATTTCATGCATGCAAATTTATAGATGCTTCTGCATCAAACTGTACCATTTTTTATTGCAGTAGTTTTTTGTTCATAAATTTTTTTTTCAAATAAATATAAATGTTTATTTTAAATCATCTACCCTGAAGTCCGATTTATTTTTTGTTAATATCATTCAAGATCTATAACAATTTCTTTCCCAACAAACATTGTGGCGAGTGGTGATTCGTTAACGAATCACTTATGAATCGCTGTTTTAATTGTTTTCGAATAGTTTCGTTCCTACTGCATCAGAGATTGGCTTGATGCTTAAAGAAAGCACCGATTGAAATCATGACTTTGTTAAATTCCATTGAGGACGCTTTTAGCATCGATTTGCTATCGAATCGCCTTTCAACATTTTTGTGGGTCGTTAGCGAATCAAGTCTTTAAATTTTAGCGATTCGTTAGCAAATGGCTTCTCTCATTTTTAGCAATTCATTTACTAATCACTACTTTTATTTTTAGCGATTCGTTACCGATTGACTTAAGCTTTATTTTACGATTTGTGAACGAATTCTTTTGTCCCCAATTATTTCCGATATTTAATATATTTTTCTTATTTAATAATTTGTGATTCTTACCTCTTATAATAATGCGCAAACTTTAAACCGCCTCCCTTTTTACCCCTTTTTTAAACAACACATTCGAATGAAACTTATATCATTTGAAAGCTCTGATTCATACCAAAATTTTTATTCAAAATATCTGTCATTAAGATAAGATAAAATAAGATTCGTTATCGAATTGCTTTTTTTAGTTTTGGAGACTCGTTAGCGAATTGCTTTTTATATTTTTGGGGACTCGTTAACGAATTCCTTTTTTCGGATTTGACGATTCGTTAACGAAGGAGGAATTTCTCCCGCTCGCGATATTATAAGTGAATCGCTTCTAATAATTGCTAATGAATAAAATGTACGAGAATGCGATTCGTTAGCGATAACATTAGTGAATCAATTTGTTTGTTGGGTTGTTTCAAAAAATCAAATCTAACATTCTATGAAATTTTTTGTTATTTTTTTTATTTTCATTTATGATTTTTCCATGAGCCCATCGCCGTCCCATAATAAAAATTTGTGCACTTTTAGCCGAGATATACAAACCAAAAAATTTAAAATTTTCAGCTTTTTACATGTCCGTTTGCTTCTGTATCTGTATTTCACTTTAACCATCTGTCACTGTGTTTAATTTTTATAATCCGTCCACTACACATTTATTTCATTTCGCAGTATAAATAAGAGCAAAGAAAAAATTTCAAATATCTATAAAATTTCCGCAAAAACCACTTTAGCACTACTTTGTTTTCAGTGTGCTTTATAAATAGAAACCGTAAGAGCGAGAGCATGCTGTTGTGAAAAGTAAGTGTTGCATATCTAATATATTAAGAGGATTGCTTATTAAAAGGGAGTTTTTTTTTCTTTAAATTACTACCAGCAGCTATAAAATCACTTTGCAAAAACAACTTCTTGGCATATTTATAATTGTTTTGCAAGAGCATGCAACCATAACAATTCTACATCTGCCTCCTAACATATTTTTAACTAATATTTTGTTAGAACTGAATCACATAATAAATTTATACTTTTATTTTGCGCGTAACTACTTAAAAGCAATTTTATGACACAAGAAGTTATCGAGATATGATTGAATTCAACGTGATTGAATTCAATTAAATTCAAAATGTTAAATAGTAAAATTATAAAACGCCCTTTTTTTTTGTATAAATGGCATGCAACATTGATTATGAACTGCTCTGAGCGCAATGAGCACAAGTATCATATCACTAACTATATTACACTCTTCTTACGCTCTATCTCATTATATTTTCGCATGTCCCTCGTTTCCTTTACCATCAAATTTATGAAGCAATGCTGTCGCCCGTGCAGCAAGCAGCGGGCAACCAAAATGCCCGTACGGGCAAAATGCCCATACGGGCAACTTTGCCCACCCCTAGTTTAGTTCATAGGGGTCATAACTAAAACTTCCTATGCGCTTCTCCAAGTTATGCAATGTCGTGCAAGTCAGTATAACTGAACATGCCAAATTCGGCGATAATCTCATATAGTTTAGACATGGAAACTTTTCTTTAAGTATACCCAGTGCACATTCAACCAGTCTTCTTGTTTTTTTGTGTGCTTTTAGAAACCTTAGCAGGGCATTGGATTGTTGAATTTGGTGGGGCACAACGGGTGTAATCAGCCACTACTTTCTTCCATATCCACCGTCGCCTAATATAATAGCCCCTGGAAACGGCCTCCACCCATTTTCCCATCTTGTACTGAGTGAGCTATTTCTTAGAACTCTGGCATCATGAACTGATCCAGGCCATCGTGCACTCACATAAAAAAATTCCAAATTTGGTCCACACACAAACATTGCATTTATTGAATGCTTACCATTTCTGTCAACAAATGCTGACTCATTTTCTGTTGGTGCATCAATTTTCACTATGGACCCATCTACAACCCCAGCAATTCTTGGAATATTAGCAAATCTCATAAACTGCCATGGTATAGAAGCTACATTTTCGGAAGGCCAACGTACTTCTTCCCCTAAGAGGCGCTCTATTATTAGAACGCATACCCTTTTCACACATCGATGAATCGTGCTTTTAGACACGCCCTGAGAGTCTCCAACAACATGGTATTGAGCTCCACATCCAAGCCAGTGTAATGCGCAAAGAAGATGGTTGGCCGGATCCAAAGCACAATTTCTTTTTGTTGGATGCTGCAAGCCATCCCCAATTTTAAGTAATATATATTCCGCGGTAGCTTTTGCAACTCGAAATTTTTCTTTAAATTGATGATCATATAGAGCAATAAAATTATTATTTATCCGTTTGTAAAAAATTCTTCGACGTCGTATATAAACATTTAATTCAATATCACTATCACTTGCGCTTTCCATTTTATTGTTTTTGAAGTGTAACTAGACATATTACAATTTGCCTGTCGGCATTTACAATGAAATCTTGACATATTTGTAAATACGGAAAATTTTTCTGTTTCATAAAAAAGTTGTAGTGACATATTTTTCAAAAATTCTTGACAATTGTAGGGGAATTCGATGGTCATTACAATTTTTTTTTTTTGAAACCAAATAATGACAATTTGTCGTGGTTTTCCGACAAGTATACAACTTTGTCAAACTTTGTTTGAAACATAAAATTGACAATTTACAATTTTTGTCGACATAAAATTGTTGCTGACAATTGTCGGCTTGTCAATTTTTATGAAATAAGGCCCAGGTTTAACTTTTAATTTTAACATTTCTAGCTACGAACAAAATATTTTTTGCGATCATAACGTCACGATAGACCAAGTTTGTTTCTTGAATATTTTGCCTGTGCAAGTTGGATTGGAAACTTGATCTGTTGGAAACTTGGATGCGCAGCAATCGTACATAATTCTTTATTCATATTTGAAAATAAAACGAAGGAAAAACTTGTTTACTTTATTATATTCACAATTTTATGCCATTTTGTTCCATATATGTTCACATTCTGAACAAGACTTGACAGAAAACCATATCGTAAACTCATATCGCAAGTCTATCATGACGTAGATGCGCAGATTGTTGAAAATTATTTTTACGATTTGCGCAATCTATTTTTCTATCATTCTTTCTTTCAAGTTGCAATATACTCATACTTGTTTCCTATTCATATTTCTTAACACACTACATTTAAAATCGCCACAGAATCTTATACGATTCACCCAGACGATCTATCTGATCGCCTACGATGTCGGAGTCTTATCGTAGAATTTCCATCCTTAGTATGAAACTGTTCCACGTAAGCCCGCTATTATGAAGACGCTCACGGGCTCATCACGGTCACGCGTTGTTGTTGTTTCAATTTAAAAGGGAAATTTGAGAGAGTGAGCGAGGAAATTTATTTTGCCCAGAATGGTCACCACAATCACGTGGCGTCCGTGGCGTAGTTGGTAAAAGTGCGTGGCCTCTATGTCAACGAGCCTGGAGACCCGGGTTCGAACCCCAGCAGCGACAAGGAAGTATTTGAATTAAAACAATTTTTTTGTACGGCCGCACATTAGTTGAAGTTCATAGAACGAGCGGCTAAAAATAGAATTAGTTGTCGAAGGACAATGAAACTTAATACATAATCATTTTTTGTTTGAATCAAGAAAAAAATGGAAAAATCAAAATGTTCCGCCCACTTTTACGCCCACCTCCCATACAAAGAGAAAACTAAATTTTGACCTACGGCATTGTTTTTTGGCACATATCATTTTTAAACACTCAGAATCATTTGTGTAAAATTTGAAAAATATCCGCCCACTTCCCATACAACTTGTATTGAAAAAGTGGCATAACTCCCTTGATTTTCACTGCATCAACTCAATTTTCACAAAAAATATATATTATAATTGTAGAATGGGCTCCTAAAAATATATACCTGATCCGCCCACTTTTACGCCCACCTCCCATAGAAAAAAACAAATAGAACAACATGAATAAGTAATTTTTAACATCAACTTTTAATAATTTTTTAACATCATTATCGTACTCCAATTTTTTGATTTGCAGCTTTGAGCGAAATGTGTGTATAAATGGGTCTGAAGACAATAAAAGATTATGCATTACGTCTTCATTAGTGGCTACACGTCCACTTCTTCGCGAATGATGTAATCTATAGGCTCTATAGTCTCGCTTCCTGAGCTTCCTCGGATAGCATACCTGATACAAATAATCAATTAAAATGTAAAAAATTAAAATGAAATCATTGAATAAGGGCCTTTAGATAGAGACATACCTATTGGCAGAATAGCTTCTGCTATAATTTTGCTACCATGTACCAGAATCTTATGCACAGTTACAGGCATGTAGTACCAGCCTGTACTTTACTTTTTACTTTATCATTTTATAGTTTTTACTGTTTTTTTTGAAAAGGAGCAAGTAGGAGCAGCTAAATTTTTTTTTACTTTTAGCTGAGACTTCAAGCTGTAACTTGACATCTTTCGTTAAACAGGGCTCCACAGGGCTAAAAAGATGCAGTACACTGAAGTTGATGAACATAGAAATTGTGATGTTGTTTATATTTCGTTCTACGAAATTTTTTATGGCACTTTTTCCAACTTTTTTTAATGCAAATGTCATCTATGACAATTGTCACTTACGAAAATATACAACAAAGTCAAATGATAAGATTACTGTGACTGTACCAAAAGATTGAATATACAGTAAATTTGCATGCCATTTTAAACAAGCGAACATATATGAACTTCGAGTATGTCTGTCCAAACAAATAATGAATATATCAGCTTAATATTAAGGAATCATAATATTCAGATATCTGACAACAAAATACCAAAAAATTATACAAATCGGCGAACATGAAAAAAATTAATTTCGGCCACTCTTCAACCAATGTGGGCCGCCACCTCTCTGCAGACAATGGCAAACCTCAGAGAGTAATCAAAATGACATGTAAAGCTTCTTGAGAACGAGAATATTCCGTTCATCGCCGTTCGGAGTCGGCGTTAAACATGTAGGTCCGGTTCTCGGTCAATTGTGTACAAACTTAATAACACGCACAACACAATTGATCATAAGAAGCTAGGTCAAAGTCCTTTCAAGGGCTGAAATGGCTAGTTATTTATTTTTTTTTTTATTTTAAAGTTTGTATTTAAGTTTATTTATTCAATAATTTTTAATTTAATGGTAAGTTGTAAGTTTTCGCCAGACCAGAACTCCACTGTAGAAGACAAAAGGAAATACAGTGCTTTTTCATCAGAACCCCATCCTTTTATAGGGCTCGTTTTGGTTTTCTTTAGGAGGGTTAGTGGTGTTAGTGAGGGTCTGGGATCTATGGCAGTTTCTAACCAGTAGATACCCTCTACCCTACCACTACTATCAGATCACCTGGGCCGATTGGTACCTTAGATCGACACTCTGCGACCTGTAGAGGTGGGAGTTGGTCACATGCCATTGTGTGCACGGCTGCAACCAAGGCTGTTGCATACCTGTGGCAGCTGTCCGCACACGACGACAGCTCATAGCCAACTGAAGTCTTGTTTATGTTGATCCCAGCTTAGTCGTAGTTTTGAGCATTTCTCTTCCCCATCAATTGTGTAGTTGTGTTGTTTGTGTGTAAGTGTGGTTTGAAATATGTGTGCGAAGAAGTGCGAGTAGTGGATCGACATTTGAGTGTAGTTGTTTCTTGAGAGCGAGAGATAGCCAGGTGTTTTAATGAGTCTGTGCGGAGCAGGGCCTTGGTGAGTGTTTTTGTGTTGGTTTGATGAGAGTGACGATGAGTGAGAACATGCAGTGGGAAGTGAGTTTGTGTTGGTTTGATGAGAGCGACGATGGGTGAGTTTCTGCAGTGTTAAGCGATGTTGCTTATGTTAGTGCGATGAGCGCGAATCGTGCAGCGGTATGAAAATGCTGATATGCGGTGGTGAATAAACTGGTTTTTATTGGTGTAATTTGGAGTTACGAGAATTGAGTGTTTTGTTAAGTATGAGAATTGTAATTGATTTTGAGTGAGAAATGGTATGTGCAAGATATATGTATATGTGATTATGATTATATAAGTATAATTATTAGTATAAATCAGGGACATAACTGTTATGCAACTTTTATTGAATTGGTTAAAATTAATAATTAAAATCGATCAAAATGCATTTCAGTTATAAATAACTTTTATTTTTAAGAAAAATTTTTTTTGGTTGCCGCATAACTTTTATTTTTGAGGAATAAATTTTTAGGTTGACTAATAACAGTTATTTTCTGAAATGAGATTTTTTCGGTTATTAGTGTCAACTATCAATAAAAAGTTTAATTTTTAGTTTTTTTATTATTTTTGTAATGTATTTTTGTTTCAATTGAGTTTTACAAACATTATTTGTTTCAAAGTTTCTTCTGAAATATTGCATAGAAGATCACTTAAAATAAGCTTTAAAGCTGAGAAAGATCGCTCTACAGTTGCTGGTATTACATGGACAGTGGAAGATAATTGCCATAAAAAGGCTGATGCATATTTCTGCTTACTCCAATATTCGAGAAGGTCAGCGTCAATGTCTATTCGTGGTGGCTTGAAATTCTCAATTTCAGTATACGCAGCTTTCACCTTTCTGCTTGTGTCGTCATCTACATCTTCATCCGAAGACCCTTCCATTTCCAGTTCTCTTAAAGATTCTCTTAGCAAAGATTCAGTGCTTAGATTCGAGGACTCATCAATGAGAAAACTGGGAATTGAAGTTTCTGGACTACAAACCGCAGCAAGATCGGTATGACGGGAAAGATTGTTCTAAGAAAAATGAATCGAAAAGTTTTCAGAAATAACACTGCTTCACAAAATGGCACCACGGAGTCCACAGAACCATATAAAGTCCTAATACTTTTTAAAACTAATAAAAGTAAAAGTTGTATACAAAACTTATTTGAATTATTTGGATACTTGAATTATTATGATACTTGAATTAATTGGAGCAAGCTTACAACATTTTGCCGATTGCTTGAAGACTTTCAACTTTCGAACCCGACAAAGTAAGTAAACAACAAGTGAAGTCAACGAGAAAGCAGGGATATGACTTGTATCTGTTTGGTCCGATGTCTTTAAAACTACAAAAGATTTTGCAAAGTTTTACGTATCAATTAAATGGTCTAAAATTCAATAAACATATATGCACCTGCGAAGCAACAAGTTCAGTGCTTTTATAAATATGCTTCCTTAAAATTGTTTTATTTAAATAGTATGTACTTTTTATACCAATTTATGTTAAAGTAAATAAAACTCACTTATGAGAATTCATTGATGTTTTTTAAGCGAAATACAAGCCGCAATACAAATATTTCAATTTTTCCAAATGTTTTTATTTTTCGTCACGTTACTATATGTGAGACCCCCTCCCCCCTATATTTACTTATCGTAGTACATTTTAAAACCCCTCCACCCTCCTAAATTGGTAAAGTATTTTATGAACGACCCCTTATATGTTTTCGCTTTTGGTTATTCTTCATTGTGGCACAGATCAAGTGACTATACACTTGAGTTCTTAGAAGTTTTCGACGATCTTGGAGTAACTATGGACCCAAAACTTCGCTTTCACATTCATATTAATAAAGCTATAAGCAGAGCAAACAGTACTTTAGGGTTTATTAAACGATAGTCAAAAGAGTTTAATGATCCTTTCATTACTAAAACATTATTCACTTCGCTTGTAAGGCCCATACTTGAGTATGCGTCAATTGTCTGGTGTCCTAGATATGGGTGTTATATTGACGATATAGAATCAGTTCAGAAACAATTTCTTTTGTTTTGTTTACGTAATATATATTGTCATACTAACATTCACTTACCACCCTATGAATATAGATTAAAGCTTGTTAACCTACCTTCTCTAAGAAATCGTAGAATCATGCTTAATGTTTGCTGGATTTATCAACTTATACATGGATTTGTTGACAGTCCATACTTACTGAGTAAAATTTACTTTAATCTTCCTCTTCGACCAAGAAGATCTTTTGAGCTACTTTTTATGAACTTTTGTAGAACTAATTACTTGCAAAATGAACCACTAAGAAGCGCTTGCGGAGACTTCAATTCCGTTTCAGATGTTATATCTTTTAATGAAACCCTATACTCAATTAAACTTAAAATAATAGATTATCTGCAGCACCGCCACTGATTCTCAACATACTCTTCCAAGGATACGGCACTTTTACTGTTGGATGCACCGCCACTGATTCTCAACATACTCTTCCAAGGATACGGCATTTTTACTGTTGGATGAATGAGAGAACGATCTGCATAGTATATATATTAATATAAGTGGCTTATTAGACCAAGTTTGTCTATGTGCCTGCGTTCGTTACCTTTGTCTTAGCTTACTAGGAACTCGGTGTGATAAATAAAAGATGAATCAAGACTTCATCGGCTTTAGAATCACAGAATGAATAATATTGTATATATACTATCAGTATGGCGTACCGGGGCTTGTTTGCCTTGATACCTACCACTTTTCTAGATCTCACACTCTGATACTTTGTGCCATATTTATAGAGGTGTTATATGTATATTAATATGAGTGGCCAATGAGACCTAGTTTGTCTTAGTGCCTGCGTTCGCAACCATTTTCTTTTCCACAAGGAAATTGGTGTGGTAAATACGACTCAATTCGTCGGATTACCAACTTGCTAAGCCAAGACTTTATTGGCTTCAAGGACAGAACGATATATTTATTTTATACATATTTTCATTCTCGATACCACCGCCTTGGACCCTCTTGAAGATTTATTATTTATGTATATTTTGCTTTATAATACCTTTACTCATGTTATCTATAAGTCTGTATACTTTGAAACGTTCATGTTTTAATTTACATTACATTACAACTGAACTTTTTTACTTTGGTTTTGTATCTTCATTTAAAACGTACTTGAACTCTATATATTAGTATTATTAGTATTAGTTTAAATGGATTATGAATTGTAATTTTAAAATGCTATAAAGCCTAAAAGGCTTAGCAAACAAATAAATAAATAAATAAATCTAATGCTTTGTTTTTTATCTTATAAGTGAAATAGTTATTTGTCGCACTCTTCAAATAATTTTTGTGCCGTATATAACTAGCTTTCACTTACTGGCTTACTGGTAAGCCACACGAACTAAATTACCAAATACCAGTGCAATACAACTAAAACCGCCTGAAATATACAATTTTTATTGATTTGTGGGCGGTAAAAGGGGGTGTGGCAAAATTTTACCTTATTAAAATAGATATTAACCCTAATAACATGTGTTCGAAATTTGGTGGCATAAAGTTTTACCGGTCGTGAGATATTAAGCAGCATGAGTACGCACCAAGGATTTTATATGAACTCTTATACATAGATGACGTTACATACATAGATGACGTTAGATGATTTCCTCATACGAGTATCGACGGCTTAGAGGCCCCAAAACAAAAAATCAACTTTTTTTTTAATTTTTGACACTAATAACCGAAAAAATCTCATTTCAGAAAATATCTGTTATTAGTCAACCTAAAAATTTATTCCTCAAAAATAAAAGTTATGCGGCAACCAAAAAAAATTTTTCTTAAAAATAAAAGTTATTCATAACATATATTTTTATGGATTAAAATTGCCCAACTTTTTCTGCTGTGAAATAAAAAATAACAATTATTTTCGGTCCCTGGTATAAATTATGCAACTTCGTTACACGTTTGTAACACCCATAAGGAGGCGTGGTAGTTATGAAAAAGTAAAGATTTAGACATGTCCGTCTGTCTGTGATCACGATTACAGCCGTAATTTTCAAGCTATCGTCACGAAATTTGATATTTTAGCTTGTATCTAAAATATGAAGATAAAATTCCAAAATGAGCCAAACTGGATGAAAACCACGCCTAGCTCACATATGTTACAAAGTGACTTTATCGAAACGGTAAAATCTCTTAGAATTCCACAAAAATTAATATATGGACTTGAAATTTTGCGTATGAACTTTTATATATATAACATGTACTCTGAGTATATAATTCAACGAAATCAAGTGAAAAGCACGCCTTCCTCCCATACAAAGTGACTATCAAAAACAAAAGCGAATATTTTCTTTTAAAACTATGACGAAAATGTTTTACAAATAAACATTTTATTGACAGCTTAAAACTTTGAATATACTTTGGTTCGGCAGGGGGTATGTAAACTTCATCGGTAAGTGAAAAATTTTTTTCAAACAAAAAATTCTTCGCTAAGACAGGAAAATTTTTGCCGCTTAGATCATAGTTGCCGATAGAAACACTATTACCAGATCAAAAAACTGCTACTTTACGTAATTTAATGGCAGAACTTTTTGGAAAACAACCATGTTTATGTCAGATGACATAATGACAGAAAAAAGTATATATATATAAAATTACCAATACAAAAACAATTGAAATTACTGTGGCTAAACCTTGCCGAGAAGAGTTAAGAGCTTATGAGCGTTTTTTTGTACAAGCGCATATAGCGATGCCAACAAAACAAACAATTCTTCATTTTTTTTTTTAAACTCATATGTGAAATAAGAAATAAGACTACATATTCTTAATTCCTAATATTATTAATAAAATATCGATCTTGAACACTTGATTCCATAGTGTGCCAATGATTTTTCGATAGATTTTATTTGCCTCATTAGTGATATCATTTTCTGTATCCGTTGATGATTCGTCTTCCACAAAATATTCAAAATTCCCATTGTATACATATTGTGTGGACAAAAATTATAAATACAATATTTGCTGCTTTATCTGGTGCGTAACGCAATGTTCTTTCTCGAGCAAGCATCTGAATCGGCTTTTAATTACACCAACAGCTTTTTCCACAGAGTTTCTTGAGAGTAGAAAGCCCTTATTAAATTCGGACTGAAGTGTTTGTTGTGGTGGGGGGGGGGGGTTGTTAATTAATGCTAGAAGCCTCGGCTCCAACGGAAACCCAGAATCTCCTAGAAATTTAAATAAGAGAAAATATTTTAAATATGCAATATTATATTAAATTTAATGAAATACTATATCATTTCATTAAAATTAATTACCAATTAACTTACCAAGTAACATATATGGGAGTTTTGATTTTCAAAAGTTGTAAATTTCTTTTTCAAAAATCGTCTAACTGGTGAGACTATTCATATGGCAGACCCGTGAACTAAACCTGGGAATCGAGCATCACCAAAATTACTTTCAGATTAGCATCTGTTATTGCTAAAACATTTAAGCTGTAATAGCCTTTTCTGTTTACGTACAAATGTCCAGGTGCCTCAACATCGTTTTCAAATGGAGGAACAATGGGTACATGAGTACCGCCGATAAATGCAATAATATTTGCCATGTTATATTTGAGAAAGAAACTTAAAATTTTTAATAACTACTGAAATTAAATTTTTTTTATTTTAACCTTCTTTCTATTACGGCTTTTTCAAGTGCAACACTTGGAAATTTTATGGTTTCGTTAACCAAGTGTGCACTTATGAGGTTTGTTACCAGTTCAATCACCCTCGATCCATTTGGTTGGGACAAACCAAAAATCGATCCTTGGTAGGATTCATACCCGTGAAAATGGGCGCTGAGAAATAATACCCAAAAAATTTGAGAGTCAAATAATTCCCAAAATATTTGATATCTTTCGAATATTTCATTTCTCTTGGGAGTTATTTCATTTAAGTTGTGAACTATTTTACTTGCCTACGCTAGCTACCTACGCGAGCTAGGCTACGCGTGCTATTTACGTGCCTTCTTCAAAAAATGTTAACATACATTCAGGGTTAAAAATGCAACCAGTGCTGCCAAGCGTACTACAATAAAAGTAATTTTCGCGCAATTTTAAATAATTTTTCGCTTGCAGCACTTTTTTCCCTATAAAGCTCCAGAATTTAGTTTTAAAATATGATTGAAAAGTACAAAGTATTTGTATTAAAAAATACAAAGTACAAATCGCGTATTTCTGAAAAAAATTCATTTACAATTTAGGACCTCTATGTGTCATTATGAAAAATTTCGCAACAGAATAAACAATAACACCTCATTTGTTTTGCAGATTTCTGTTTTTAGAATTGTTTCTGTGAACTTTGTAAACTTTTCATTTTCCCCCCATATTCTTAAGGCTGTATTTTCGATTGACAAAACATAATTATTTGCATTGGAGAGTTATTGTATATATCTTAAGAGTTATTTTATTTTTCTGGGGGTTATTTCAATTATCTTGGGAGTTATTTCCTTTGTCTTGGGAATTATTTCGTTAATTTTATTTTTATTGTGAAAACTATCAAAAGATTCAAGTATAAATAGTCGATTTATTTTATTATTTTATTTTTTTGTCGAGTTGCTTTTTATGGCTTCTTACTCAAAGTAAAGATAAATTAAAATGACCCTACCGGAAGTACAAAAGGAATAAAAGTTGTCTTACACCAGTGTCGATCAAGGAGTACCCTCGCGAGGAAAGTAACACTTCGTCTCTCACGCAAACATGAAAGAGTAAATTAGACAAATGCTCTTGTTGCGATCGGCACTGTTTTACACATGGTATAATAATACAAGGTAGCATTGACAGTTGCTTGGGAAAACATATTCTGTCAAAAAATATACTCAAAAAGAGAGCGTTCGCTGGTCGGCCATTGTTAATAAATGAAAACACAAACAATGTTGAAAACGTTGAAGTGAAGAAAAGAATAACATCAGCAGCTGCAGATGCAAATGACCGAAATGAAATAAATTTTAATTAAAATTGGTGTCTTCGGAAAGTGAGTAATATATTTTGTGTCATGATAAACTAATCTTCAAAGATTATAGCATGGATTTGTGCCTTTTTTTTGGTTTTGTTTTCATAATTTCATCTTTGGTCCAAGGAAGAAGCTGGTGGTTGTACATGATTATACTCCTGAACTGGGCATTAAAAAGAAACAAAAGAAGACAACCTGTTGGAGAAACTAAACTTTACATTCGCCTCACGCACATCGCGCGTTAATTGTGTGGCGAGATCAAGCCACAGGCATCAATCCACCGCTGGCGACGAGTTTTGTTATTAGGCACTGAATAAAATTTAACATCACGGACTGAAAAACTTTTCGCACAAATTACACAAGATCTTTTTATCACTTTCATGATTTTAAATGTTTATTTCTTTATGATTTGTTTATTTAAACGCACAATATTCTTATTAGTTTTTTATGTTTGTTTTTGTCACTTGCTTTAATTTTCGCTTCGTTTCGCAAACAGCTGTGTTTGACAGTTTATGTTTTCCTGTTGAAGAGAAAATAAGCAGTTGTCAATGCTACCATGTATTATTATACCATGTGTTTTACACACAAAGCAAGATTTCAAAATAAGAATAAGTGTACAGGGTTGCATTTAAATCCAATAATATCAAGTTGTTTACATTGATATTCAATAAATTACAGTATACAATAAGGTTTATGATAGATTACAACTCGGCAATTTCTTAATTTGTCCCATTCTCTAGAATGGAGTCTCTGAAGTTATCGATAACTTCACCTCTTGGTTTTAATAACCATTTTCTCATTCTATTTGCCTCAACAACTCCATCATATGGCAACTGCGTCAGTTGACAATTTTCTATGTCGCGAATGACATGCCTTTCATTGCCCAAAATCTTATGTATAACATAAGGGCCCTCACAAATTTTTTTATTGATTCCAACTACAGTGTCTTCATTCCTTATTACAACAAATTCACCCTTAACGTATTTTTTGGCGTCTGAGCTATGCTTTAGGAAATAATTCAAATTATATTCCTGTGAATTTTTAATCGCTTCTGCGGCACCCGACCGTTCTAAATATTCTGTAAACTCATTAACACGCGCACCACTCTGTTCTACTCCAAATAAAAGCATGCTTGGCGAGTTTTTCGTTGATCCATGAATTGAATTATTGATGGCGTACTCCACGTCGAGTAACTTACTCGACCAGTCAGCATGCTGTATCGGTTCACTCAACTTACCTAAAATCGTTTTAATTACTCTATTTACCCTCTCAACTTGCCCATTAGCTTGAGGAGAAGCAACAGCTACTTTAATATGCGAAATATTTTGCTTAAGTAAATACTTTCCAAATTCAAGTGATGTGAAGCAGGTTCCTCGGTCGGAAATAATTCGTCTAGGACGGCTATAATAAGAAAAGTATTTGTCTAATGAACAAATTACCTCACGAGTACTAGTGGAATTAATGGCATACAATTTTACAAATTTTGTAAACGCATCAATAACATCTAGTATATATATGCTTCCTTTTTGACTTGATCGCAGGCAAAGATCCAAAGTAATCGATGTGGACCCTATCAAACGGCAGGGGATTTTTCGGAATTTAATATAAATGTCTCTCACTGGACCGGAAAGGCGCACTATACATGATACATTTCAAACAATTTTTTATGAAATCATATATCTTTGAACGCATTCTTGGAAACCAATAATATAAGCAAATTTTGTCATAACTTTTATCAACTGCCTGATGGCCTATCTTCTCATGAATCAATCGTATTACATTATCTTCCCTTTCTGCTGGTACACATAAGACCTTACGTCAATTTTCTGTTACTCTAAATATCAAGCCATCTATTAGATCAAAATCTTTCACTACCTCATTTTCCATTTGCTTACGTATTTTTTTAATATGTTCATCTCTTTCTTGGGCAATTTGGTTTTAGAAATCTAACTCACTTGCATCTAAAACTAATGCAATTTGATAGCGACTCAAAGCGTCAACATGTCCCATAGATGAACCACTGCGGTGCATTATAGAATAATCAAAATTCTCCAGCTCAAAAGCCCATCTAGCTATTCTTGGATTAACCTGTTTTCGTTCTAAAGTCATCGTTAGCTAATTACAGTCCGTAACTATTTTAAAACACATCCCCTCCAAATACACTCTAAATCGTCAAGTGCATAAATTATCGCAAGTATTTCCAGTTCAAAACTATGATACTTGGATTCTGCAGCGGAAGTAGTTTTTGAAAAATAAGATATCGGATGAAATTTTCCATTTTTTGTCGCTGAAGGAGAACACTACCAAACCCAATGGTACTAGCATCACAATGCAACTCTGTTTCTCTCTTAGGATTATAAATTACTAAAATCGGAGCTTCTACAATAACAACTTGTGTTCGGAAAAATCAGTTGAAGCAAGCAATATATCGTCCATGTAAACTATAATTTTCTTTTCGTCAATTAAATCCCTAAATATATTATTAACAAATCGCTGGAATACTGCTGGTGCATTCTTTAAACTAAACGGCATCTTTAAGTATTCATACTGTCCGTTAGGAGTCACAAAAGCAGTAAATGGTACTGATTCCGGTGAAATATCTACTTGGTGAAATCCACTTTTAAGATCTAAAACAGAAAATAACTTATTCCCCTCTAAATAGTCTATGCAATCTTCAATAAGTGGTAAATGATAATAGATATGATAACAGTTATTTTATTTAAGCCTCTATTATCAACGCACATACGCGTGTCACCGTTTCTCTTTTTGACCAATACAATGGCGGAAGCGTAAGGCGAATCGCTCGGCCGTATTATGCCATCTGCCTGTAGTTCATTTACTATACTATGAACGTTTGAGCGTTCTAAATACGATAGTCGTCGTTGCGAACAATAGCTGCATTTCCGTGGTCGTTGAACTAGAGCGCGGCTCTATTTTATTCACAAAGCAAAAACAAAAATTAGAACCAGCTCTTTTCCTGGCTCTATTTCTGATCTGAAAATGCTGCCAGGCTTAAAGCATTTTTTGTTAAAAACGAACATAGTTGGCAAATCTAAACTGTGCTGTTTTGTATTGTTATTAGGTTTGTTCACGTACTTTACTTGTAAAAACTTGCAGGGAGAGAGTAAAAGAAGAATTGAGATAAAAATATTTACAAAGAGAAAAATAGCAGAAAAAGTACGTGAACAGAAAACTAGTAGAAACTTGCAAGTTAACAGCTGATCAAACGAATTGACATCATAAGCTGTTTTTTCTGCTATAGTAAATGGTTATAAATTATTGAAATCATTTCTTGGGTCTCAACAACATTAACATTATACTTACATTTTCCTCAGCATCACAAATTGTTGCGGCAGCAATTTCGTGAACGCATTAAAAATTTAACTAAAACGCATCTACCAGAGTTCAAAATAGTTTTTATTTGATGGTTTAATTATTTATTCCTTTTGCGTCCGTTTCCAACAAATTTTTAAAGTAAAGTCTTTTTATTGCGTTGGTATACATACAAAATTCAGAGTTGAAAAAGTTCGGAGTGTTAAAAAATAGTATGTTATAATGTAATAAAGGCATATAAAAATGTTGTTAACTTAAAAATACAAATCAATAGTTTACGATAAATCAGATACGGAACATCCCACCGGCCGTGAATCGAAGCATCCAAGTCGAAGTTTCACCAAATTTGTCATGCCCTTCAAGTCGATAATTCACCAATAACGTCGAGCACAGCTAATTTTGAAGCAGGTCTTTGTAGCGTACCATTTGAAGTTTTGATGACAGCTGAGCGCACTTGCCCATCCGCTGCAGCAAATACTTGAATTATTCTGCCACGCTTCCACTCGCCCCTGCTCTCGTTGTCATCACAAATAATGACAACGTCGCCAACTTTAATCGGTTCAACTCTCCGATGCCATTTAACACGCCGTGTGAGTGTTGGAAGATATTCCAAAATCCATCGTTTCCAAAACGTTTGTTTTATTTGCTGTAAAATGTGCCACTGTTTGCAAAGACAACCAATTTCCTTTACAGCTGGCGTTTGTACATAATTAGGACACCCCAAGAGGAAGTGGTTAGGTGTCAGTGGTTCAGCTTCTAAGCTTTCAATCGGCAAATGCGTAAGGGGGCGCGAGTTAACTAAATTTTCGGCTTCGATAAGAAGGCTTTGCAGCGTCTCAATTTTGGAGTCCTCTCCTTTAAAGTAAATTTCAATACACTCTTAACGCACCTGACCATACGTTCCCAAGCACCTCCTGCTTCTGGATTAGCCGGTGCATTAAACAACCATTCGATTCCCCGCCGCGAACACTCTTTTTCCAGCCCATTCTCGACGACAATCCAATCTTCTTTTGCTGCTCCAACAAAATTTGTGCCCCGATCACTTCTTAAGCGTACTGGAACACCTCGGCGATTAATAAAATTTCGTAGGCATAAGATCGCAGCATCAGATGAAAGGTCCCTAGCCAGCTCCACATGTATCGCTCGAACCGTTAAACAGGTAAAAATAGCTACCCATCTTTTTTCTTTACGACGTCCAATGGCAACATAAATAGGCCCAAAGTAATCAATACCCGTATACGAAAACGGTCTAACATACGGCGATAATCGGTCGATTGGTAGTTGCCCCATCAACGGTGGATTTGGTGTAGCATACGCATTTTTACAAAGTTGGCATTTCGTTTTTGCAGTTCTCACTAGTCTTCGAACATCTGGTATCCAAAATTTCGAACGAATGCCACAAATGATTGCTCCTTGGTTCTGGTGGTGAAATAAATCGTGATAATGTTGTATGACAAGGCTGGTAAGTGCATGCTGTTTTGGTAATATAATAGGCCTTTTCATGTTTAGAGATATAGATGATGCATGATCAATTCTTCCACCCAATCGTATCACCTTGTCATCATCGAGAAACGGTGTTAATTTAAATATTGAACTGCTTTTTTCTACTGGCAGACCCGATGACAGTAGCTGCATTTCTTTAAAAAATACGGCTTTTTGAACCGAACGGCAAATAAATATTTCGGCTGACTTAATGTCTTGTGATGAGTGCGGCCTATAAGCACGTTCACACCCCTTTGATTGAAGAAATGTTGATTTTAGTTTTTTAATTGCAAGACATTTAAATTTGTCAGCTGCCTTTCGAACGCAGCTTACTATTGCAAGTAATTTATGATAGCTTGAATATCTCTCAATTTGGAATAGTGGTCTATTGCAATCTGCATCAATTTTAAAAACATATTTGGATCGTTTCTCTTCAATAATGTCATTTTCGTTTAAGTCCTTGGGCAGCTTTGGCCAATCTTCTGGTGGAAGTTTTAAAAACTGTGGGCCAGATATTCATCGGCATGTTAAAATATTTTCGATAATAGTGCACGGCCGTGTGGCATCATCGGCAGGATTCAGAGAACCTGGAACCCATTTCCATTGACTCGGTTCAGAGGAGTCAAGGACCTCGGCGATGCGATGTGCAACAAATTGTTTGTAACGG
Source organism: Pherbina coryleti (assembly GCA_943735915.1). Taxonomy (NCBI): domain Eukaryota; kingdom Metazoa; phylum Arthropoda; class Insecta; order Diptera; family Sciomyzidae; genus Pherbina; species Pherbina coryleti. The sequence continues at coordinate 93,234,133 of OX030948.1, forward strand.
CGGCTGTCCGATTTGACCCAATGGAGGACCGTTTTTGAGTCCGACCAGAAGAACACATCTGAAGGATTTATACTATGGCTTTCAACAACCGCGTCTTTTAGCCGTACTCCTAAAACGGCGGCCTGTAACTCAAGGCGTGGAACAGAAAGCATTTTAATCGGACTGCATCTCGATTTGCCTGCGACGAAAACAATATCAACTTCATTTTGGTTGCTGATCCTCCAATAACAAACAGCGGAGAATGCAACTTCACTTGCGTCAACAAACATGTGCAGCTGAATATTGGCGAGTGGGTTCGTAAAATTCAAATTATAACACCTTGGAACTCTCAAGTTTTTTAATTTATGCAATTGCTTAAATTGCTTTCATCACATACGTATCTGGCGGCTGTTTGGGGTCACCATCGCGCCACAAAAATCTTTGGGCATTCCGATCCTCAGGACGTATATTTATGGGGTGAAACATCTCACAGATGTCACCACACACGCCTACCAGGCGTTGACGAAAGTTAAATAAAATAGCAATTAATGGCTTTGGCTGATAGGCATCTGGGCCTTTAGAAAGCACCGAGTTTAACGATATCCCATTCGACTGCGCTGCAGCGTCAAAAACCAGTCTCAATTTACCGCCCTTGTTTAAATTGCACACGGCGAAATGTGGCAAATACCAAGTGTGATTATCAGTTTTACTGGCTTCCGTTGTCGACAACTTTTGAGCATACGATTTAGAGACGTATTCCACAATTTTATTTCTATACCAGTTTGAAAAGTCAGCGCTTTTGTTCATTTTGTTTTCTATTATTTCAAGCCGTTTCAGGGCCATAGTATAACTCTCCGGTAACTGAAAATCAAATTTTCTCCATAAAAGTCCAGTTTCATACCGCCCTTGAATCCTTCTAGTTGTTTCTTTTAAAATTATTTCAGAACTTTCGTCTTCTGATGATACGACAGGACTAACAACTTTTGTTCCGAAACTTTCTGTTGTATAAAAATCTACAACTTGTTTTTGTAGTTCTAAGAAATTATTGCTTGTAAAATCGATATGATGAACAGTGGCGTCTGTAACTTTTTCTTCATTAGAACCAAACAAGGTCCACCCTAATTTTGTTTTGTGGGCGGCGAAACCTTCATCAAAATTTTTAACTTCTATCGGGCGCACTAAATTTGTATGTGGAACACCTATCAAGAGCTGTGGCACAGCATCGGTATAATTATCGATAGAAATATTGTTAAGTTCAGTGTTGTTTTATTGAAATTCATTTAAATTCAACGTTTGTGGTGGCAAAAATAATTTTTTAATAGTTCGAACATTTTTCATATGCAATGTTGGTGCGTTCTGAGAAAGGCCAGAAATTTCAAAATCAACGTGTTGGGATATTTCGCTTGTAGTTTTGTTCCCTATCCACCTGAGTGACAATAAGTCTGAGCTGCCTTTGATGCCGATTGATTTAGCTACACTGTCTTCTAATAATGAAATTTTTGCACCATCGTCAATGAACGCAATTACGCGACAAGATCCCTTTGGTCCTCTCAGCATTACAGGCATGTATTTAAATAATGTTTTTTTTAATGGCTCTTCATCTAAAATTGTGCTGACTGTTACATTTTCTGCGCCCGCAGTCTTTTTTACAGATTCAACAGAACCAGCTTGAGAATTATTTTGGCCCTGCTCATGTAAAAGTCGATTGTGGGATTTCTGGCAGGATGAAATACCACAATCCCGTCGATAAGGACACTTGACAACATTATGCCCAGATCGCAGACAACAAAAACAAAAACGATTATTTTTAACTATACTCCAACGTTCCGCGACGGTGGCTTCCTTAAACTTTGAGCATTTATAAAGCGCATGTTCACCTTTACAAACAACACATTTGTATTTTATCAAATTTTCGGTAGAAACAGTAAATATTGTATTAAAATTCTTCTCCCTTTTATTGCCAGCAGAAACTTGCAGAGTCATGGACTCAGTGGCCATTGAAATGTACATAGCGATTTGTTGTAACCAATCGCTAAAAACGCGTACGGTGGGGTACTGGGGAAAAATACTAAATGTATGCTTGATCCATTCCTCGTTTTTATTAAAGGGCAATTTATTGACTAACTCGTCAAGCAGTGTTGGATTGGATAAATGTGGGCCTGCGCCAGCATTTTCCAAAAAAGCAGTAAGATTAGACACCATTATACTGTAATTGACCAATTCGTTTATTTTTGAAAAAGAAACGGCCGGGAAGGCACGTACCTTGGAAATTTGGCTTCTTATCAGAATGTCTGGACGACCAAAACGAAATTCAAGCGTGCGAATTATTGCACCCACACTGCTAGGATGAATCAATAGTGCTTCGACTTGTTGTCTCGCAACTCCTCGTAACGCCTTCTGAAGACGTGACAGATTCTCCAAATCTGTATATGAATGGGCCACCGTTGTTTCCTTAAAGGCTACAAAAAACATTGGCCATTGTTCCGGCTGGCCATCAAAGTTTGGCAAATCTTGCAGTTTTCGAACAGGCGGGTGATATGACATAGAAGACGGCAAAAACGTACTTGGTTGTGTACCGGCTGGTTCATTTAAATTTGCTTGAGGTATAGAGTTGTTACCTCCTGCTAACGGCGGAAAAGAATATTGGGTATTCGTAATTGCATGGGGTGATCTGTATGCTACGGTTGTGATAGGGGTAGCACAGCTTGCGGCGGTTCCTGGGACTGCATACGAATTGATGGCAACAGGGCAATAAGCGTAATTCAAATTGTTTGCGAAAGCATTCGCAGTGGCAAAGTTTGAGTGAATGGCGGTTTTATTGGCGGCGTTGTTATTTTGGTTGACAGAATTATAGTGAAAAAGATGTGTACTTACTTGAGGCGGCGATGAATACAATGGCAGGCAAGCTGTGGAACTGCTGTTGGCGTTGGCAAAGTTGTTAGTGACAGCGGCGTAATTGCTACAGGCGGCGGTGGAATTCATATAGGCAGAGACGGTGTTGCTGTTGACGGCGGTCGAGATAACATTAGCAGCAGCAGAGCTACTGCAGGTGGCGGTGGAATTCATAGAAGCAGAGACGGTGTTGCTGTTGACGGCGGTCGAGATAACATTAGCAGCAGCAGAGATACTGCAGGTGGCGGTGACTTGGCTGATATCAGAATCCTGACTTGATGATAACAATTGTTGGAGTCTGATTCGTTCCGTTTCGGAGACTTCAAAACGTAGGCGTAGCTTTTGAAACTCCTGGCGCATCTCCAAAAGCTCAGAACCATCGGCTTCAATAATTGTGCGGTCGTGCTCATGGTCGCTTTCGTAATCTTCCAAGGTTGAAGACAAGCCCTCTGAAGACATGGCACACGAATAATCCTCCAAAGACTTTGGTGGTACTCCTTTGTTGTTACGCTCGCTTCTACGTGGCATAAGTCCAGTACGTTCGTTGCTTTAATATGACGGCAGTCAAGAATTCAGCGAATAAATAATTAAAGATGTTGCGGCAGCAATTTCGTGAACGCATTAAAAATTTAACTAAAACGCATCTACCAGAGTTCAAAATAGTTTTTATTTGATGGTTTAATTATTTATTCCTTTTGCGTCCGTTTCCAACAAATTTTTAAAGTAAAGTCTTTTTATTGCGTTGGTATACATACAAAATTCAGAGTTGAAAAAGTTCGGAGTGTTAAAAAATAGTATGTTATAATGTAATAAAGGCATATAAAAATGTTGTTAACTTAAAAATACAAATCAATAGTTTACGATAAATCAGATACGGAACACAAATGTTTCTTTTTCCATCCATTTTAATACGAAATCAACAAGAAATAACTTTTGACAGCTTGTTTTTTTTTTGACAAACAGTTTTTTTCGGTAGTTGCAAGTTCTTGCAAGTAGAAATTTTGCTAGCAGAAACTTGTAGCTACTTTTTTCTCTCTCACTATTTTACGCTCTCGTTGTCCTCTCTCGTTGCAAGTTTTTCGAGAACGTGAACGCTTTACTGGTAAAAACTTGTAACAATTTGTACAAATTTTTTGTTAGTGAACAAACCTATTGTTGTTCAAACAGCTATTTCAAGACAGTGGTGCCAAATTGTTATAAAGTTGAACTAAAGTTGTTCCACTGAGATTTGATCTGATCCAGTGCCACGGGAATGCAGCTAATGAAAAGGGACGTACGTGGTTAAATGAATCTTCATTTCGTATTTAAAAGGCTTAACAGCAATTCTTTCTGGTTTAATATAAGAATCCACTATCAAATTTTTTATTTCGGCATATTCTAATTTATTTAATAAGCAGTTAACGTCAAGATCTACTTCATTAGAAGCAGTTTGGATATTAAAAATTAATGGCAAATCTGAAACCCCACTGCAGTTGGAATCAAACTTTGTTTTAGCATCAGCTGACTCATTACCGGCATTGTCAACTGATCCAGCATTTAAAAGATCTCCTAGCTTGTTCTTACATTTAAATATTGATGAACATTCTTTTCTCAAATAATTATTGCGACTTAAAACGAGAACCAAGTCATTCGACAAAGAAGTACAAATGCTTTCCTTTTTATTCAAAAACAAAAAATTCTCTTTATTGTATTTTAATTTCACTTCCGTTAGTTGAATATTAAATAATTTTAGAAAATCTCGGCCCAAAACAACAGGCATAATCATGGCGTCATCTGACATAACTTTAATATGTACTTGTCTTATTTTATTTTTAAATTTAATTTCAACTTAAATTTCATTAAGAATTTGTAATTTATTTCCACCAAACCCGAGAAAGTTCTGACTTGTAATGAATGGACTTTTAAGCATCTCATCTGGAACGCACGATCGTTTTATAAAACTAACCGGACTGCCGGTATCAAAAAGAGAAAGGCATTTGTTACGGTTTGCACTTTTTCCCGAATTATTTTTAAAAAATATACTCACTAAATTAAGGGCGTCTAATACATCGTTGTTAAAATACCCATCAGCAACTTTCTTGGCGGCTGAAGGCTTCAAAACCTTCCTGGGATTTGGACAAGAGCAGGGGGTCATACCCCATTTGCCAGCAACGGAAACATGAGCTTACTGGTCGCAAGGGATAAGGACAGTTTGGCTTAATGTGTCCAGTTTACGAGCAATTGAAACATAAGACGTCATTCTTGATGGCACTTTTTTCGGCATTCGGCATATTGGTGAGCTTAACAGGAGTGACAGCGTTGCGTCCAACGGCGCTTTGATTTTTTTGTTCCAAATATTTTTGTTGGAAGCGATTTACAAGTCGTTTCAGCTCTTCAATTATTTGGGCGCCCATTTACAAGTTAACATTCGCCAGGATATTGCCAATTCCGTCGATTACAAAATCAATCATCTCCATCTCACAAATGTCGGAGCGTTTTGCGATTGACTGCATCGTCAAAATATAGTGGCGTAGAGATTCCTCTCGCTTCTTCCAACGACGCTGGCTCATGAGACGGTAAGCGTGTTGTCGGGTGATAGCGACATCAAACTCCCTAACCCTTTTCAATCCATCATAACTCAGAGCAGAAGTTGTTGAAAGAAAAATTCGAGCAGTTCCAGCAAGCGATCGGCGCAAACTCAGCATCATTTATCTTTTATCAGCATTTATGGACTGCATTATTTCTTCGAAATCTCAAATAAAATCACTGACCAAATGCTCTATATCATCGCCACTATACTTAGGTAAAGCATGCTCAACGTCCCCAAAATCGAGGTTGCGGTCATTACGCACAGCCAGATCTCCTTCCAATTCCTTGATTTGTCGTCGGAGCTCTAGAATTTCTAAGCGCTTTTTCAACGTCTGCAGTTCTTGATCTGCTGAAACATCTTTGACGGTATGTTCAACAAGATTTATTTATTTATTTATTTGTTTAGCCAAACAAGGCAATTTTTACTAATACTAACAGGTTTTGTTTTTTTTTTTTTTTCTTCTCCTTTCCTTGTTTTTGTAATTAAGTTGTTTTATGCGAAGTGGGCGTGATCCGCCCACGTCACTGACATTTTATTTTCTAAACATGTCAAAAAGAGAGAGACGAAAAGCAACAAATTGTTCTTACAAACTATAAAGGAGAGAGAAGAAAAGCAAAAAGGGACTTATGCAAATTGTTCTTACAAACTATTAAGACAAGAGAGGGAGAGATGGAAGTTAAGTGGGAAACAGATATTTGGAGAGGGTACACTTAAATGTGGATTTGGACATGGATGGCGAATAACAGTCGCTGATATTATTGAATATCCTACAGCATCTGTTTATGGGTTCATTATATGCATAAACAGTGTAGTGCTGGTATTCGTTTAACAGTCTTGTATGCCTAGTTAGTCTTCCAGGAATTTTAAATGTAATCTTACTCGAGATATATTCAATGCTGATAACTCCAGTTATAACATCAAATGTGAAGCATGAACCTAGTAAGATTCTCCGTGATGATAGAGGCATCAGATTTAAAAGGCCTAGTCTGTGTTTGTACGGAGTCAGGTTACTAAAGTCGCGAAGGCCATAAGATTCTCTCAGAGCAAAAAGCAGAAATTGTTTTTGGATAGATTCGAATCTAGCGCTATGTGACTCAAAGGCAGGATTCCAGATTATGCAGGCATATTCAAGTATTGGGCGCACTAATGTGCTATAAAGGGTCTTAGTTACCCAGACATTCTTGAATTCTTTTGCACGTCTTTTTATGAATCCGAGTTACTTACTAGCTCTAGATAAAGTTTTGTCGTAATGAAGATTAAAGCGTAGCTTATTGTCCAGAATTACGCCAAGATCTAGGATATGATTTACTCTTTTAAGTTCAATGCTATTCAGAAAGTAGCGGTCATTCTCTACTAGAATCTTTCGGGAAAAAACTTATAACGTTACATTTGCTTACATTGAGATAGAGCCTGTTTAGATTTCACCATTGTTCCAAATGTAATCTTTTTTATTGTCTTTCACTTCAACAACTCACTTAAACAACTGTCTTAAACAACTGACTTAAACAACTGACTACTATTTTTTAATATCTTAAAATATATATATTAATCTTAACTTAATTAAATGCAACTCACATACATACACACAAACCTTGGCCTTGCACTGAACTCAGCAGCGACTTAAGAAATCCGACTCCGCTAGCTTGATCGACGCTAGCTAAAGCACGTATTTCAAAACCGCCGCTGACGTTAGCGCAATGAGCTGACTGCTCGTGGCCATAGCTTGCACAAACCGATGGCCCTGAACTTGGATAGCTTCAATGACTATGAAACTGTATCCGTTCCAGTGACCATGGGATCGTACAGCTAGTTTGGAGTTTATTGAACGCAACAATTCCTTCCCTTTTTTTGGAAGAGAAATATTGCACATTTTTTTTTTTATTTAAAAAAAAAGGAATATTTCTCGATAGCTGTCGTTCAACAACCCATACGTGTATGTGAGCCACATTGGATTTTTTATAAATTATTGCAATTATTATTGTTATAATATTTTTTTTTTTTTTTAATATTCTTGAATTACATATAATTTTGTTTCATTTGTTTTTTTTTTGTGTTCTCTTTTTTTTTTTTTTTTTGTGTGTAATATTTAATATTATTATATTAATTATTATATTATAATATTAATATTATATTATATTAAATTAATTTATTGTAATATTTTTTGTGTTTTTTATGTTTCACTCACTAATTGGAACGACGTTTTTGGCGTAAATGTCATTGATCTTGCTAATGACTTTCTTGGCTTAGGTGTTATGTGAGGGTTAATATCCGTAGGAGTTTCAACCTCCTGAAGCCGAATATCTACAACAGATTCTACAGGTAATTTTTTTTTGTGTAGTTTCCTTTTTAATAAATTAATGAGTTTGTAAGCAATGTATATTGTGAGCAATAGCATTAGTGAGCTTGAAAAAGAGATTGAAGTTAGTGCAATCTTATTTTGGTGTGAAGCGGGTTTTTCTTTCTCTATTTGTACTAACTTTTTGTGCATTTCTGCTAGTGTTTTTGTCCCTTTATTTATAATTTCGTTTGTGTCTTTGCCCATTAATATTTGTATTGATCGGTTGCTTTTCATTTGTATTAGAGATTTGGTAAAACTTTTATTTTGAGTGGATGTCTGTTGTGTCCTTGAAATTTTATAATATATTCTTCAATTTGTATTTGGCAGGGTTGAGTTAAGGTTATTATTCCTTGGTGTTCGACTTTTATCGTTGAAAAACTACTTTCGCACGAAACATGTATTATTTGTGGAGTTTCCACCGAGAATAACCAAGTGTTAGGCCTGTTAAGTTTTATTAAAGTATCCTGTGGTGTTGTTTGTAGGTTTAGAGGGCAGTCCATTTTGTCGTTTAAAGGGTTTAGCAACATTTTAAGTACACACTCTTTAGTCGTTGTTGCTTGTGTCATTGGAACGTCCAGTGGCCCGATATACGAGTCAAAATTTATATTTCTGCTAACTTTAATATACTTTTGATGGCTTCGTTCCTTTAACAGTACCAGAGTCTGCCTCTCGTAGTTTATCGCTAAATATGAATGTTTTATATTGGGTATCACCGAATGTCCGCTGTTAGTGTGGACTGGATAACACCATATTTGAAAATATTGCATTTTTGGAAGGTCGAATATGGGTAGTTCTATTTTTATTATTAATTTGTCCTGAAGAAAATGTGTTTTAATTTTGGTTGTCTGATATAATGTTGGCAAACAATCCTGACAAAGAGATTTTGTTTTTAGATAAAGGTTATTCAGAGTGTTTGGTGAAATAAGTAATGGGTGTAAATTTGTTGTCTTGATTCTAGTTCTATTACTTGAAGCAAGAGGGTGTAGAGTATATCCTGTCGTAACTGTGTTTTTTCTATTTGGTCGGTTATGTTTTCTAATTCAGTTATTCGGTATCCTATCTGTTGTTGGTTGGTCATTAAAACTGATAACGGTTTTTGTATTTTATTTAAAGTGGACTTCACCACACTAACTTGCTGTTTTTTGAGTTCAATCAGTGCATTTTCTTTCAGTTCCAGTTTCCCTAACTTACTATATACCTCTTCTTCATTAGAGTGGTCCATGGTACCAAACAAGTAATGTAAACTGCTCCCTACACCGTCGAATATAGATCGTTTCTGACGTGGTGTATTTATTAGTTCCCGAATTGTTTGGGTCCTAGCCTTTATTTGCGCTATTACGGCATGTATGTGTCGTTCCTGGGGTTCACAAGTGCCTCCCTTTTTTTGTATTGGTTGCATAGGCGGGAACTGAGATAGTCTGCATGTTCGGCTAATGTAGTTTGGTTGTCCAATTCAGAGAGGTCAATTTCCGTGAACACGCTCCAAGAACTTTGGTATAACCATAGTTCGCCCAGTTCTTCGAAAACAACCCCTGTGGCATTTAGCTGGGTTACGTTTATGGGTTGCTCCATGATAAATCCCTGGGTTAGGCCTATCGCCATTAAAATCAAGCACCACTCCATTTTGAACTGTGAAAAATTCGTAGTTATGATGGACGTCATTAAATTGGATTATTTAAATTTTGGTTTTTAGTATCTAATTTATTTGTTATTAATTTTTGCTATTTTTTTTTTGTCTATTCGTAATATTGTTTTAATCTGTTGTTATGGATTACTACTCGTTTATTTCCTATTTTAACCTGCGTGTTGACAGGTCCTTTTACAGCAATTACTCGGTAAGGTCCTCGCCAAATAGGAGCTAATTTACCCTTTCTATTTTCATTTTTAACTGGGACCTGATCTCCTACATGAAAATTCTGTGGTCGTATTGAATGATCGTAATAAGCTTTGGATTGTTGTTTTCTCTTTAATAGGTTACGTCTAGCAATTGCATATCCATATGCATATATATATATGGATACTGCAGAAATCCAGTTTGTGTTTGAGTACGTGGTAATAACTTTCGTGGTTGTAAACGGGTTCTGGCTCACGCTTTAAATTAGATGGAATATCTGATGTGAACCCATATAAACACTCCATAGGTGTGAGTTTCGTACTATCATGGAAACTGTTGTTATATACAAATGTTGCTGATCGTAAATATTGATCCCAGGATTGTGGGTTTTCATCACAAATGCTTCGTAGGTATTCAACTATTGGTCTATGCGCTCTTTCGAGAGCACCATTGGATTGCGGGTGGTAGGCTGAAGTTTGTAGTTTTTTTATTTTTAATAGTTTGCAAAGGTCTTTAAAGAGGTCGCTTAAGAAGTTTGTCCCCTGATCGGTTACTATTTGTTTTGGAATACCATAGCGCGTGATAATTTGGTCGAATACCATTTGGGCCACTGTCTGGGCTTCTGCGTTTGGGATGGCGTAACAGTCTACTAGTTTGGTGAGGTTATCTTGAAACGTGAGAATATATTGATTATTTGTTAAAGTTTGTTGCAACGGACCTACTATATCCAAATATATTTTATCAAAGGGTTTTTCCGCGATGTCTGTTATAACCATAGGTATTTTTGTTGGCAAAGATGATTTCATTATTTGGCATTTTTTGCATTTTTTTATGTAATTTTTGATGTCACCAAGCATTTTTTTCCACCAATACTTACGTCGGCTTTTTTTATACGTTTTCAATACACCTTGGTGTCTCCCAAAAATAGAGTCGTGGTAGTCCTTAAGGATTATTTGTATCTCCTCAGGCTTACTTAGAACCTCTACTTTTAAATTTTCCTTTAGTATATTGGATTTAGGATTAGATTCTTTGTTCACATTCGTGTTATTCTGTTCGGTTAAACTGCTGTCTAGGTCTGTTGTAGCGGGTGCGTTTAAGCTTTTTGATTGCGCTCGAGTTATGGCATAGCATTTTAATTGGTTTGTTTCAGTTTTCGTAATAATTTCTTCTGGTCTTGTGTGTATAATAGCTGTTGTAATAACTTTGGAACTATCGTTTATTTCCGTTGGTATTCGGCTTAAAGCATCTGCATTGGTATTGTATTTTCCCGGCTTATATTCAATTTTATAATCATACTCCGAGAGCTTATGATGAAACCTTACCAGTCGCGTGGTAGGATCTTTGGTGTTGAACACGCCTTTGAGTGGTTTATGATCTGTATAAACTGTGAATGGTCGTCCCTGTAGGTAGCACCTAAAGTTTTTTGTAGCCCATACGATCGCCAGAAGTTCCTTTTCTATTGTCGAGTATTTTTGTTCGGCTTTGTTAAGAGTTCGGCTCGCATAAGCAATTGGCCTATCTCTTCCTACTTCGCCTTGGGAAAGTACAGCGCCAATTGCTTCATTGCTCGCGTCTGTTGTAAGGTTAAATGGTCGGGTAAAATCCGGATAAACTAGGAGGAGGGGTGAAATGAGTTCATTTTTAATTTTTTGAAATGCTTCTTGACATTGCTCTGTCCATTTAAATTTAACGTCCTTCCGCAGTAGGTTGGTAATTGGTTTCACTATTTTTGAAAATGCCGGTATAAACTTTCGGTAATAATTTGCAAGGCCCAGAAACGATTGAAGTTGTCGCACCGTTTTTGGAGCTGGGAAATTTTGAACACTTTCTGTTTTCCGAAGATCTGGGAGTGCTCCTTTTTCTGAGCAGATATGTCCTAAATAAACTATTTCCTTACATAAGAATTGGCACTTTTCAGGCTGGAGTTTGAGGTTATTCTGCCTAAGCTTGGAAAAAACTTGTTTGCTATTATGGTCCTCCAAGTTTTTTCCGTAGACGACTATGTCATCCAAGTACACGAAGCATTCCAGGCCTTGTAAGCCTGTCAGTACATAGTTCATCAACCGCTGAAACGTGGCTGGGGCTCCATTTAATCCAAAAGGCATACGTTTGAACTCGTAATGCCCATAATTTGTGCGGAAGGCCGTTTTTTATCGATCTCTTGGGTGAACTTGCACTTGGTGATATCCACTGGCTAGATCCAGTGTCGTAAAATAACGCGAATGACCTAACTGATCTAATATATCCTCAATTCGTGGTAAGGGATATGCGTCGCCAATAGTTTTTTCATTGAGTTTACGGAAATCCACTACGACTCGCCATCTTTTTTCTCCATCTGGCCCAGCTTTTTTGGGAACTACTAAAAGAGGTGAGTTCCATGGACTTTTGCTTAGTTGAACTATATCGTCACGTAACATTTCTTTAAGTTGATCATTTATTATTTGTTTTTGTGTCTCGGGTAACCTGTACATTTTCTGATTTATTGGGGCCTGATCTTGAATGAGTGGTATTTCATGTGATAAAGAATCTGTTTTATTTTGATTGTTGTCTTCGGTTAAGCAGCCAGTTTCCCTTATTGAAGAAGCCTTAAAGACATTACAGGTGGTTTGTATTACCTCCTTGGCCTCCACCTTGTCATTGTAATGTCCTATTTCGACTGCCCTCTGACAGAGTATTTGATTGTTACTCTCAATCATGGATAAACAAAACTCTTCTGCAATTGACTCTGTACGAGTGAACTTGAATTGTTTTGGAGTGATTTTTGTGGGATTTTGTCCCTCGTGAATTTTAGATTTTTCACTTATGTTATTTTGTCTATTCTTCATGGGTATTTGCAGTTCTTCACTGTTGAACTTTGTACATGGAAATATCAGACGATCATTCGGTCCATCAACATTACAGTGTTTGGAAAAGAAATCATTTCCTAATAGCCCATCGTCCGTCATACCACTTATACCATTTATGACTTGAAAAGTGCAAGGGTACATTTTTTTTGAGTTTATATTGATATTTCCCTGGCAGTTCCCTAGGGTCGTGCCCTTACCAAAAGCTGTTTGTAGGGTGCATTTATTAATTTTTTCTATTTTTGTGTTTGCTTTTATACTAATTTTCTTAATTAAGCTAACCTCCGCACCCGTGTCCACTATTAGACTAATGGCATCATTTTATAAATCACCGTGATGAAACGCAACGCTAAAGCGGCGCATCACTTTGATTTAAAATTTGCATTTTATAATTCATTACGTTATTGCGTTAGCTATGTTACGTCACCACGGTGAACTGTCAGTCAACAACAGTTTAGGCCATCATTAAATTGAAATTGCAATATACACGCCAAGCATTGGCGTACCATTTGATACCTGCGGTAGTTTTTTCATTTCTTTTAGCAACATTTCGAACTGTTGGTTCGTTGTTGCTGTCTTTATCCTATATTCAAACGATTTATGTAAACATTTAAGAATATATGAGTGAAACAAACAGTTATTACCCTTTCAATGCCAACTTATTCGTTCTAACGGCAGCTCAAGAGCAAGTGATGAAAGTGACAGTTCAAGTGAACAAATTTCAAGTGCAGCGTTTTATAAAATGCGAACTTTGTACTGTTTTCACTACGTTATTGCGTTACTCAACGCTGAAGATCACGGCGTGAAGCGTTGCGTTTGTGGCGGACCCGTCGGTTACGCCATCCCTCGCTCTGCAGCTCTTCAAGCTAACCAGCGTCACTCTGTCGCTATGTTATTTTATATGTATAACGCACACATGGTTACCCACACTTTGACTAGTTTTACTTGGCTTATCACACAAGTGGTAAGCCAAGTAAAATATTCGTCATATATTTAAGTCGCCACTGAATTATATTTCAGCAGGCATTTGAGCCGTTACTTTGTAGCTCAAATGGACTGACGTTCTCGCTCTCTGACGCTTTGTCATAAACGGCAAACCGTCAAGCACAGTGATCGCACTAGCGTCACTGAGTAGCGGACGCAGTAGATGATCATATTGCTGGCTGCATTGCTGTTGTTGTTGTACAACAACAAAGCTTAGCTAGTGCATACTTAGCGCTCGCTGCCTGTGTGTTGGCTTAGCTACCCAACACCCAGGCGGCCGCGCTGCCAGTGAAGTTGGCTGGATTATGCGACGTCAGCATATTCCTTATCGCACTGTCCGTCTCGTCATTAGCGCTGATGACGAGTTGGAAGCATATAAATACCAGTGCCGTTAGCCGCTGTAAAATAATATATTGTTTACCAGTTCTTCTAACAATGCCAAAAATAGTGTTTATTGTGTTGTCCATGTGTGGGTTTGCAACGCTATACGTAGCGTTGCAATACATTTTTAATGTATTGTGGTGGCATGGTCTCTGGGCCATGCTACCCTAAATTAATTAATAATTAATTCAGTAGTTATTCACGCGCGAAAGAAGTCTGCAGCATATCTGCTGCATATTAATAAGTATCAGTGTAAAAAGATAAACTATTAAATAAAACATAATTAGGTTAAGGATAACCTTTTCTTGTAATTTATTTTTGTGGACAAATTAATTCCATAATTGGTGACCCCGACGTGATCATCTGAGAAGACACGTAGTTAAACATTTATTGAACAATAATTAATAAAATGTCGGAAACAAAAGAAGTGATTGTGAACGAAGACAACGCGTGTGAAACGGAGGAAAGCGCAGCAGGTGGTGCGGTCACCGCTCCGCTCCCTGCACCAGAGGTCCACGAGACCTCGTCTATAGCTACTCACAGAGTAGCGGTGCAGACACCAAATTTCTGGCACGATTCGCCAGATCTTTGGTTCCTCCAAATCGAGGCGCAATTCGCAAAACTGCGAATCAAGAGTGACAGCGAGCGGTTTTACACCGTTGTCGGCGCACTTGAGAAAGGCGTCCTGCGCCAAGTGAGCGATATTGTGCGCGATCCGCCGGCCTCTGAACGCTACGACCGCATTAAAGAAAAGTTATTGCAGGTATTTAGCGCGAGTGAGCAGGAGAAGCTTCGCCAGCTTCTCTCGGAATGCGAATTGGGCGACCGCCGCCCATCGCAACTGCTAAACGAAATGCGTGATCTCGGCGGAAAAAACCTAAGTGAGAAAATGTTAGAAAACCTGTGGACCGCGCGTTTACCTCCGCAGGTTCAAGGGCTACTACAAACAGTGAACGTGGACTTGGCCCAACGCGCAGCGCTAGCCGACAAAATAATGGAGACTGGTGCCTACCGACCAAGGCAGGTCGCGACTACCGCGGCAGCCATGGCCCAGTCACCAATAGATGAGAACTTGCTCAAACGGTTGCATCGGCTCGAAGACGCGTTATACGAGCGCGATAACCCGCGTCAACGCCAGTCGACTCAGCAGACTCGTCGCGAACAGCGTAAACGCGAGCAGAACATTTTGCCCGCGGAGCTAGTCACCGATCACCCGCTGCAGGCATTCTTCGACCGAGATTTCGAGGACTTTTACATGCCTCCCGGCAGCGGCAGAGGTAAGCGCTACACTCAGCCGGCGGAACCACCACGAGCACGCCCTCGCTCCAATGTTAATTTGCCAGACAGGACCGCGATGCAGCCGCACTTTGTGCGATACGGTCCAGCAGCACACGAAACGCAACTAATGCGACCGGGCACAACGTCATTTGCTGTCCAACCACGTCCGCCAACTCCTCCGACGCGAGCCAATCGCCATAGAGGCGGTAGAGGACAGCACCCGATGTGTTGGCATCATCGCAAATTTGGCGTAGACGCTTATACTTGTCGTCCGCCATGCTCTTTCAACCAAAAAAACTAAAGAGTAAGCCACCATTGCCAGACGACTCAGGTGGCGACATAAACATTAGTCGTCTGTATGTGACTGGCGCTGCATCGAGCAGGCGGTTCCTCATCGATACGGGAGCCGATGTGTCAGTAATTCCTCCGAGTGGGACCGAGCGCTACAACGCTCCTCACGAGTTTAAATTGTTTGCGGCCAATGGATCGCATATTTCAACTTACGGCACCAAGCGAATCACGCTGGACCTGGGCCTTCGTAAGAGTTTTACCTGGGACTTCATAATAGCGGATGTCAAATCCCCGCTTATCGGTGCCGATTTTTTGCAGAAATTTGGGCTGCTTGTCGACATGAAGAACAACACTTTGGTCGATCGTGAAACCAAACAGCATATATCTGGCGTGGCGGTAAAAAAGGGTAAGTCCACTGTTTTTACATTCGATATAAACGACCCTTTCGCCAAGATTCTCGCGCAATATAAAGACATTACCGTAATGCGACAGAATGTGTCGACGCCCCGATCAGGTGTGACGCACCACATTGTGACCACCGGCCCTCCTACGCACGCGCGTCCGCGTCGTTTGGCCCCTGAAAAGCTTGAGGCCGCAAAAGCAGAGTTCCAATTCCTTATAGAGAATGGTATCTGCGAACCTTCTGACAGCAACTGGGCCAGTCCACTGCACATGGTGAAGAAAAAAGATGGTTCTTGGCGTCCTTGCGGAGACTATAGGGCACTCAACGAGAGAACTCTGCCTGATCGCTATCCGATCCCCTATGTGCAAGATTTCACGCACATACTGCACGGGAAAAAAATTTTTTCCACGATTGATCTGCAACGAGCATACCACCAGATCCCTGTGGAACCGGCCGATGTACCGAAAACAGCAATAACAACACCATTCGGTTTGTACCAATTTAAGTACATGACTTTCGGTTTGAGAAACGCTGCTCAAACTTTTCAGCGGCACATCAACCAAATCCTGGCAGCCGAATCACATTACGCATTCGTATACATTGACGATATCTGCGTAGCCTCTGAGAATCTCCAACAGCATGAAACACATTTACGTCGAATTTTTCAACTGTTGCGCGAGAACGGTCTTACCATAAATATCGCTAAATGCTCATTTGGTCAATCGGAAGTTCAGTTTCTGGGCCATAAGGTCAATAGCGAAGGAATTAAACCGGCCGACGAAAAAGTCCAGGCCATAAGAGACTTCAGCAAACCACAAACAGCCAAGGAATTGAAAAGGTTTTTAGGTATGCTAAATTATTATCGACGTTTCATTCCTAACACGGCCGCCACACAGGCAATTTTGCAAGCTATGATAATTGGCAATACAAAAAATGACACAACGCCACTAGTATGGTCTGCGTCGACAGACGGCGCATTTAATAAATGTAAAGAAGAGCTTGCTAACGCCACATTACTTTTCCACCCGGCCCTTCTGGCCAGACTTTCACTAAGCGTTGACGCCTCAGATTTCGCAGTTGGAGCCGTGCTACATCAGCGGGTAGGAGATGAACTCCAGCCACTTGGTTTTTACTCCAAAAAACTTACAGACCCTCAGAAAAAGTACAGCACGTACGATAGGGAACTCCTTGCAATTTTCCAGGCGGTCAAACATTTTAAGTTCATGGTGGAAGGCCGAGAATTCGCTATCTACACCGACCATAAGCCGTTAACATTTGCTTTCAAGCAGAACCTCGATAAAGCGTCACCTCGACAGGCGCGACATCTAGACTACATAGGCCAGTTTACAACTGACATTCGGCATGTTCCAGGCAAAGATAATGACGTGGCCGACGCGCTGTCTCGCATACAACAAATCGCGGCAGAGACCTGCATTGACTTCGAAGAGCTGTCAAACGAACAAGCCCGAGACATCGAGATGCAAAATTTCATAAATTCAAAGGCACAAGCAAGTTCTATGGTAATTGAGAAGCTAAAGGTACCCACCTCAGATTCTTCCGTTTTCTGCGATACGTCGCACGGTAAAGTACGCCCTTTAGTGCCTTTAAAATTGCGCACAGACGTCATGATGAAAATTCACGGCGCTGCTCACCCAGGTGCCAAATCTACAATTAAGTTAATTAAAGAAAGATTTGTCTGGCCTAACATGAAGGCTGACATCAACGAGTTTGTGCGTTGCTGTTTTCCTTGCCAGCGTAGCAAGGTAACTAAGCATAACAAATCGCAACTAGGCTTATACGTTAATCCGAGCGAACGTTTCGAGCATATTAACATCGACCTAGTTGGGCCACTCACGATTTCGCGAGAAAATCGTTACTGCCTGACCATAATTGACAGGTATTCGAGATGGCCAGAGGCAATTCCGATTCCGGATATGACAGCAGAGACTGTTGCCAGAAATTTGCTATCAGGTTGGATAGCTCGTTTCGGAGTTCCAATGCAGATAACAACTGATCTTGGAAGGCAATTCGAATCTGACCTATTTCGTCAGCTTAACTCTCTGCTCGGCATCAAACACTACAAAACCACTCCGTATCACCCGCAAGCGAACGGAATGATAGAAAGGTGGCACCGCACCTTGAAAGCAGCCATTACGTGCCATGAAAACGACAATTGGTGCGACATTTTGCCACTCATACTACTGGGTTTACGCTCTGTCATCAAAGAAGACATTGGAGCAACGCCAGCAGAAATGGTTTACGGCGAAAACCTTAAAATTCCGGGCGAATTCCTTACGCCTTCCACCAGAAAAATTGGCGAAGCAGAATTCATCATAGAGCTGCGTGAGGCAATGCAAAAAATTGCCCCGGCATCGGTCAGACACCATGACAAGCCGAAGGTATTTCTGCAGAATGAATTAAAAAACTGCACTCATGTGTTCGTGAGAATCGACAAAGTCCAGCGCCCGCTCCTGCCACGATATGACGGTCCATATGAAGTCGTTGAGAGAAGCGATAAATACTTTACCGTCAACATCAAGGGCAAAACAGCGAAAATTTCGGTTGACAGATTAAAAGCAGCATTCATGCCCCGAATGCTCGACGACCCTGAGCCAAATCGGTTTCCGAAGATTGCCAAGACTTTTTCTGGCACACCGTTGGACAACGAGGGACCAGCCGGCAATAAGCCGAGCTATCGCGACACGCTTCTGTCATTTCCCGTTCCGGCTTTCGAGCCAAACACTGTTAGACCAGCCAGAAAAAAACCCTCGTTCAACCCTCGACGTAAGGTCGTGACATTTTCCGACCCACCGTTGGACACCGCGGGACTTTTGAGACCCGCGTCCAACTCTCGACGTAAGGTTGTGACATTTTCCGACCCACCGTTGGACACCGCGGGACTTTTGAAACCCGCGTCCAACTCGCGACGTCAGGTCGTGACCTTTTCCGACCCACCGATGGACCTCGCGGGACCAATATTGAGAGCATCGCAAAACGCAAGCAGTGCGCCGCCTTCTCATCACTCTGCTATTCATCCCGACCTTTCATCGCCGGTCCGTACGAGAAGCGGCAGAAGAATTTGCAGGCCGCAGCGATTTACAGTATCGCGCCTTAAGCGCTAGGGGGGGAGTATTGTGGCGGACCCGTCGGTTACGCCATCCCTCGCTCTGCAGCTCTTCAAGCTAACCAGCGTCACTCTGTCGCTATGTTATTTTATATGTATAACGCACACATGGTTACCCACACTTTGACTAGTTTTACTTGGCTTATCACACAAGTGGTAAGCCAAGTAAAATATTCGTCATATATTTAAGTCGCCACTGAATTATATTTCAGCAGGCATTTGAGCCGTTACTTTGTAGCTCAAATGGACTGACGTTCTCGCTCTCTGACGCTTTGTCATAAACGGCAAACCGTCAAGCACAGTGATCGCACTAGCGTCACTGAGTAGCGGACGCAGTAGATGATCATATTGCTGGCTGCATTGCTGTTGTTGTTGTACAACAACAAAGCTTAGCTAGTGCATACTTAGCGCTCGCTGCCTGTGTGTTGGCTTAGCTACCCAACACCCAGGCGGCCGCGCTGCCAGTGAAGTTGGCTGGATTATGCGACGTCAGCATATTCCTTATCGCACTGTCCGTCTCGTCATTAGCGCTGATGACGAGTTGGAAGCATATAAATACCAGTGCCGTTAGCCGCTGTAAAATAATATATTGTTTACCAGTTCTTCTAACAATGCCAAAAATAGTGTTTATTGTGTTGTCCATGTGTGGGTTTGCAACGCTATACGTAGCGTTGCAATACATTTTTAATGTATTGTGGTGGCATGGTCTCTGGGCCATGCTACCCTAAATTAATTAATAATTAATTCAGTAGTTATTCACGCGCGAAAGAAGTCTGCAGCATATCTGCTGCATATTAATAAGTATCAGTGTAAAAAGATAAACTATTAAATAAAACATAATTAGGTTAAGGATAACCTTTTCTTGTAATTTATTTTTGTGGACAAATTAATTCCATACGTTTTATAAATTGCGAATTTCAACAACGCAGCGTGAAGTGATGTGCAGGGATTTATAAAATGATGCTATTAATGTGTCTGGATTTGCGATATCCATAGGCTCTCTAATGGTGGGTACGGATGTAGGTGGTTGCAGTTCCCCCTTTTTACAAATATTATTTTTTATTGTCGAGTCGGGGAGTTGTGACTCGACCGCGACTCGTTTCCCTGATTCGTGGCTTATCAACGTTGTTTTTGTTGACATTCAGCTACTAAATGTCCATTTCTTCCACAAAAATCGCATCTGATACGAACATTGTACATTCGTGGAATATTTGGAGTTCTCGTGTCCCTATTATTACCGCTATTCTCTCTGTGTATTTTTTAAATATTTTCTGTGTTATATCGATTATTATTCCCTGTCGAATTTCTATTGAACTGTTCACCTGATCTGTATTGTTCGTTGCTCATGTGTCTGGTCGGTGTGTTGTTTAAGCGTCGACAGTCCCTTATGTCATGGTTATAAATTTTGCAATTAGAGCAAACTGGTGTGTTTTTTCTAGTCAAACATTCAGTATAGGTGTGACCTTTTTTCCTACAAAAATTGCAAGTAATTTTTGCGGCAAAATGTTCTGCAGTTCTAATAGACCTATTTAGTGCTGGTATTTCTTGGTTTGATTGTTGGAAATATCTATATGGAGGGCATTCATTGAATTTAATTTGATTACCATGCTGATAGTCCGTATATGGCGGTACAGAAGTTGATGTTGTTTGTCGTACTGGGTATATGTTATTTAAATTAGGGTTTGTCTCGTGAGTCATTATAGGTGTATTATTTGGGTATGTTGGAAAAACTTGAGCTGTCTGAATTGGTAAGGCCGTTTGTTGTAATTTTTCCATATCTAGTGCCTTTCGTACTAATAAGTCTAAGGGCTCATCTTTTATTGTTAGTAAATACTGGCTTAAGTATGGATTCGTAACTGAGCTTTTTAGAGAGTTCTTTGCAAAATCTTCTAATTGTGTTATCACTGATGCAACTGTTGCGCCATATTTTATTCTCGCTGCTTCCTAACATCGTTGTAACATGTTGCTTATTCGTGCCGTATAGGCAATAAGAGTTTCGTTTGGATGTTGAAGTAAGGTTATTAGTTTGTTTACTAATTCTTGGTATGTTTCTCTAGGTAGATAAGTGCGGTTTAGAAGGTTTTCAATATCCTGAAACGAAGTGGGTGGGTTTGAGGCCACTAATTGATAAGCCCCTCCCCGTAATCTTGTGGGTATTATATTTAGAAAGGCTTGTTGTTCTCTTTCTTCTAGGCAGTCAAGTACCTTTTTCGAGCAACCTAAAAATATTTGAAGGTCACTCACTACTTGGGGGTTTTGGTCACCAGAAAAAATGGGAACCAATTGAGCCGTGATCTTAGCAATTTTTGAATAATCTATTGACATTTTTTGTTTGTTTGTTGTATTTATTCGGACTGAATGGATTAGGTCTTGTTCTGACTTAGAGAGTGAAATACTTAACCAATTTAAATTAACACTTGAGCTACTATTATTTTCTATTTTTGTACAATTATTGTATAAACTAGAGCTATCTTCACTTATTTTGAAAGAGTGTGAGTGGGTTTGAAATTTAACCAGTTCTTGCTTAAATTTTTCCGAATCTTCTCTAAATTTTTTTATTTGTTCTGATCTTATATCCTGAGTTTCTGTTATTTTTTTGTCTAACCAATCACAAAATACAGTGAATAATTTTTCACCCTCTTGCACTCTTTCAATTTGCCGAGTTAAATAAGATTTTAAATTAATAAAGGAATCGTCGCGTACCTTTCCGCTTCTAAGCCTTTTAGGTGACCTTGGTGTGGAGCTTTGCATTTACGTACTTTGTTACGTGTTGTTTCGACAGGGCCTCAATCTCCTTAGTGGATTTTTTATGACCTTTGAGTATATCTTTGCTTTGTTGGTTTTGTTGCTGTTGTTGTTTTTGCTGTTGATGCTGCGTTGTTAATGTTGATTTTTGTTGTTGCTGCTGCTTTTGTTGTTGCGGTTGTTCTGATTGCGCCTGCTGTCGTTGAGGCGACGATGTTTGCTGATACGTTTGAAAATCGTTTGAGAACCTTTGCTGCGCTTGAGCTTGTTGCTGCTGCTGCTGTTGTTGTTGCTGTTTATGTAGCTGCAAATGTGACTGTGTTATTTGCTGCTGCTGCTGCTGCTTTTTTTTTGTCTTAATTTCGATCAATCAAAAAAAAATCAGCAATTGTTGTGCACAAAGCAGTATCCGTTAAATATGTGATCTTGTTTAAATTAACCACGCCGCAGTGTTACAGCTTTTTAATTTTCGCAGTTGAAAAGCAGTTGTATTTAGTTGATTTAGCAGTTTTTTTCTTTTTTTTTTTTTGCTATGTTAAATGCACAAAGGTATTATTTTTAAAAAATCTGCTGCTTTTTATTTTATTTTCATAGGTGTACTCCAATATTTTGTGTCAAGTTTGAGCACTTTTTATTTTTACCGGCTGCGCCAATGGTAATCTTTTTTTACTGTCTTTCACTTCAACAACTCACTTAAACAACTGACTTAAACAACTGACTTAAACAACTAACTACTATGTATTTTTTAATATCTTAAAATATATATATTAATCTTAACTTAATTAAATGCAACTCACATACATACACACAAACCTTGGCCTTGCACTGAGCTCAGCAGCGACTTAAGAAATCCGACTCCGCTAGCTTGATCGACGCTAGCTAAAGCACGTATTTCAAAACCGCCGCTGACGTTAGCGCAATGAGCTGACTGCTCGTGGCCATAGCTTGCACAAACCGATGGCCCTGAACTTGGATAGCTTCAATGACTATGAAACTGTATCCGTTCCAGTGACCATGGGATCGTACAGCTAGTTTGGAGTTTATTGAACGCAACACAAAGCATATAGTTTCGACTGTAAGAAACTGACATCTACTTCCGACTTAATGACGTGGTACATTTTAAGATCATCTGCGTACATAAGATGTGGGATGCCACTTAATACTTCAGACAAGTCAGAGATGAAGATGTTGAAGAGAAGTGGACCGAGATGACTGCCTTGAGGAACACCAGATGAGACAGATATTTTCTTAGACAATATACCTTGGAACTTAACATACTGGGACCTTTCGCGTAGGTAAGATTTTTAGCCAATTAAGTACAGAACCAGAAACACCAAACTTATGCAATTTTAGAACTAAGATTTACGGCAGTACTAGCTGAAAAATCACATTTAAAATTTTCGGCAGAATAAGTGGCAGGTTCGACACAGTTTACAACAGCAGCGGCAGCAGCACAGTCAGCAGAATTGTCGGCACATATGGTAGCACAGTTTGCAACAGCAGCGGCAGTAGCACATTCAGTAGAATTGTTGGCATATATGGCAGCATCAAAAGTTAAACACTTCACATGAGCACTAGAATCATCGGCAGAAGCAGAGGCTCCATCGGCAGCAACAGTATTAAGTTCAGAACCCTTAGTCTCAGCATCAGTAATGCCACCCTGCTCTTCAAGTTCCATGTATAATCGTTTAACTGCTCTACAGTGGCCGTGGGCGGAAAATACACATAGGCCAAAGACAATGCGTCCATGTACGTTTGCCTTGTCTCAAGCGGCATTTCAATTCGCTTGTATTTTAGGTTAGCCTTGATCAAAAGTAGATATATTAATATAGTTCTATTTATAAGGACGTGTGGATGTACTACCCCACATCTGAATTGAAAACTATCAAAAGATTCAAGTATAAATAGTCGATTTATTTTATTGATTTATTTTTTTGTCGAGTTGCTTTTTAGGGCTTCTTACTCAAAGTAAAGATAAATTAAAATGACCCTACGGGAAGTACAAAAGGAATAAAAGTTGTCTTACACCAGTGTCGATCAAGTAGTATCCTCGAGAGGAAAGTAACACTTCGTCTCTCACGCAAACATGAAAGAGTAAATGAGACAAATGCTCTTGCTGTGATCGGCACTGTTTTACATACAACGCAAGTGTGTGTGCAATAAATGTACAGGGTTGCATTCAAATCCAATAATATCGAGTTGTTTATATTGATATACAATTGATTACAGATATCATACACTAAGGTATGATATAAGGTAGATTACAATTGGGAACTATTTCATTGAAAATTATTTAATTGTTAGTTCTTTTATTTTTACTGGGAGTTATTTCATTGAAAATTATTTAATTGTGAGTTCTTTTATTTTGGGCTCGGGAGTTATTTCAATATCATTGGGAGTAATTTTATTTTTTGGATTTAGGGCTTCTTCATTTCGCTTGGGAGTTATTTCATTGGGAGTAATTTCAGTTTTTCATTTAAGAGTTATTTCACTGCGTGGTAAAAATGCAGTTTTGCTAGTAACTATCAAGCGCTTTAGACCACATATTTTATTCACTTTATAAATACCCACATGAATTTCAAAAGGAGTATGTATGGCTAACAGAAAACGTTCAAAATTGTTCTTAAAGAAGCGCACATTCAATTTGTCCAATCAAACAAGTTGTCCAACCAAACAAGATGGACCGGTTTGCTATTTAGCCGTCACTTCAGCAAAGTGACGAGATGGTTCTTCTACAGGGTGGGCCATCTAGTTTCTTTTTAAATCATACGTTATTTTGACACTGAAAGCTGTTTCCCGCTCGAAATCTTGATAATTTCAGTATCATATCTCCGCGGCAAGAAATGAGTCGCTTAACGCTTAACCCTGCAGTAGTCGCGTACCTAAATGTGACGAGAGTGGTCGCGTGGATTACATATGTAATCCGTTTTTCAAAGTTTAAAATAAGAGATGGCGATTTGAAAATGCTTAGTTATTTGTTTAAATTTTTATTAGTACTTTATTTTATATTATATTTATATAAAAAAACAACATAAACATAATTCTTATAGTACGTAAAATCAATGAATATCGATTGCAGACAGTTGTGAAATTCATAATTTTGCATGACTGGATTACATATGTAATCCGCGCGACTACTGCAGGGTTAAACAACGTTGGGAAATATTGGAAACTTATTTCTAAAGTGAGTGTTCCCTTTGAAAAATCATCTTTTCTGGCAAGGCGCATTTTCATCTCGGCGGCTACGTTAACAAACAAAATTGCAGCATCTGGGACTCGGAAAACCCGCACGTTATTGTCAAGAAGCCGACGCATTTACTGAGAGTGACAGTTTGGTGCGGATAGTGAAGAGGTGGCATCATTGGAAAATTTTTTTCAAAAATAAGGCTGGGAACAACGTTTCGATCAACGATGTGCGTTACAGAGCCATGCTAACCGACTTATTTTCACTGAAGTTGGAGACATGAATCTGGACGCCATGCCACAATCAATGTTTTGAGCACCAAATTCTTAAATCGTGTTATCAGCCGTATTGTCGATGTCATTTGGCAGACTCGGAGCTGCTATTTAACCCCTTTGGACCTTTTTTTTTGGAAAACCGTGAAGGAACGTTGTCATGCCAATAATCCGGAAACGATTCAAGCACTAAAGGCCAATATCACCCAAGCCATCTGTGAGCTACAATCCAAAACCATCAACAAGGTCTAATAAAGTTTGAGTGACAGAATGAGCTACTGCGAAGCCAGCTGAGCCTGCCACTTAAACGAAGTTGAGTTCCATAATCAATGGGAATGTTAGCTTTTACTGGCAGACGATCCTCACAAGGCAAATCGTGAGGGTCAGGGGGCGATCTTCACATGGCAATGTGTCTGACTGCCTCAACTCAACTCGTCTCAAGTCGACTCAAACCTCTACGTGGTGTCCTTTAGAAACGGCAAACTGCCAACCGTTAAACTTTGCCTTTAAAGGGTTGTGCGTCGGGCTTGAAGCCCACCACGTAAAAAACAATTTCAATAAAACGCAAAAGGATAAAGATAAAAATGATCCCCAAATCTGATGACGACTACCGCAGACGAAAAACTGACAATGATTTACGGATATGCACTTGGAACGTCTGAACCCTTGGGATGGTGCCTCTATCCAACTGATAGATATCTTAGAATGATACAAAGCTGATATCACTGCAATCTAAGAAATGCGATGGAACGGACAGGAATGCTCACGGCAAGCATCCTGTGATATCTACTACAGCGGTCATGCGGAGAAGCACGAATTTGGATGAGGATTTGTAGTTGGCAAGAGACTACGGCATCATGTCCTGCGATTCACATAAACATAAGCCTGATTTGTGCGCACGCTCCGACAGAAGATAAGGACGATTAGACTAAAGACAGCTTCTACGAGCACCTTGAAGAGGCCTATGAGCGCAGTGTAGCGGTGGACTTTTCGGCCTCGGCGTGCGCCCGCTTGCTTTTCTATTCGGTCGCCCTGGTTTTTATATTATGTTTGGAGAGCGCCCTTTGAGGCGCTCCTGGTCACAGTGCCAGACGAGAAAAAATCAGGGCGGCCGACCCGCGTACGCGCACAACCGCACCTGTGGGTGCTACCGTCCAGGGCCCGCACGAGCTTGCGTGCCACTTTGCTGCCAGTTCGGGAATTGGGGGGGTTCTTTTCTGGGCCGGTAGCACCCTTTTGCCGCACACAAAAATTTCTCGTGCGGAAGTTTGTTTGGGTGAGCTCGCCCTGAGAACTCATGTATCTGTAAAGAAAGATAAAAAGCAAAACGGAACGGAATTCTTAATTTTTGAGTGAGAGGGGGGGCTCTGTTCCTCCACTCAACCCCAACCGCGAAGCTCATGGACCTGATGTTTTGGCCCATGCCCCACGTTTCCCACCCACCATGAGGATCCGGGGCGAATATTTTGGGATTCTCCCTATCGCAAAACTCACTTCCATCCCTTACCAAATAAATGGAATTTAGTTCATGTTTTTTTTTTCTTTAATCGGGGTCTTTAATACACATTTATATACTTTACTTCTATGTTTATCATCTAACAGAGATCAACTCTTACATATTAATTAATTGTTCATATATACATTACAATAATTTCATTTTTAAGTTTTAGTTTAGGTTAAGTTGTAGTTTAATTTTTAGTGTTATTTTAAATTTTTGATTTTTAAATTTTATTTTATTTTTAAATTATTAAATATATTAAATTTTTATTTTTTGATTTCATGTTTGGTGATTTATTTTACTTTCTTATTATATTTTTATTCTATATATAATATATAATAAATTATATATTTTTGTACATTTTGTATATTTTGCTTATTTTTAATTGTATACATATTTTTTAATTTAAATATTTTTAATAGTTTTTTATCTTTCTTTTAAACTTTTTATATTTTAGAATTTTTTTTTTTTTTTAAATTTAGTTTAATTAAATTTGGTATATTTTTTTTGTTAGATTTTCATATACATATATAAAAAAAATTATAAAAAAATTATAAAAATTATAAATTTTTTTTATAAATTTTCCAATTTTTAATTTGTTTTACATAAATTGTAGTTTATTTTTAGTTTTCGTTTGAGTTTTATTTTTATTTAATTTCAAGTTTTAGTTTATATTAGGTTTTAGCTTAGATAGTAATTTGATTGTAGAAATTTTGTTTAAGTTTAAATTATTAAATATCTATTAGTTTTTATATTAGTATTAATTTTAATTTTAGTTTTAGTTTAGTTTAGATTTTTATTTCAATTTAAGTTTTAGTTTTAGTTTAAATTGAAATTTTATTTTTAGTTTTAAAGTTTGTTTAAATTTTAAATTTACGTTTTTGTTGTCTTTAATTTTAAATTTAGTTAAGATTTTTATTTCAATTTACGTTTTAGTTTTAGTTTAAATGGAAATTTTATTTTTAGTTTTAGTTTTAGTTTTAGTTGCAGTGTTAGTTTTAGTTTTAGGTTCAATTCTAGTTTTAATATAGTATATGTATATAGTTTGTATCTTTATTATATAATCTCGTATATATCTACTCTAAATAGTTTTAGATATATAGTTTTTATGTATAATATATATTTTGTTTTTATATATATTATTTACTCTCGTAATAAATATATATACTCTAAATAGTTTTAGATAGATAGCTTGTATGTATAATATTTATTTTGTTTTTATATATATTATTTACTCTCGTTATATATATATATATACTCTAAATAGTTTTAGATAGATAGTTTGTATGTATAATATATACTTTAAATAGTTTTAGCTAGATAGTTTTTATAGATAATATATATTTAGTTTATTTTTTTAAACCTGGCGACCTCATTCACAGGCCTGGGTGGTCCTGTCCGGGGTGTGATGGTTATCTCTGTGTTGTTGCTCCGGGGTTGTTGTTGCAGCGGCACAGCGGTAGCGCTAAGGCTACTGTTATAGCTGTTACTGATGATGATGATGCTGGTGCAATTGATACTGTTGCTGCTTTTGCTGTCTAACTATTGCTTCTTATTTTGATGATGTTGTTGTTGTTGTTGTTGTTGTTGTTGTTGTTGTTGTTGTTGTTATTGTTGTTGTTGATGCTGTTGTGCGTGTGCGGCACAGCGGTAGCGCTAGGGCTGTTGCTGTTCTGCTGGTGCTGGTGCAGTTGATACTGTTGCTGCTGTTAAATTTAGGTCTGGCTGCAGTTTTATTACTTTGTTGCTGCTTTTGCTGTCTAACTGCCACGCCTGCGTGTGTTGCAGTGAGAAAAAAAAACAGAAAACCAGTTGTTGGTGTTGGCACTATTGCTTCTTATTTTGATGTTGTTGTTGTGTTATTCTGTAAGTCGCGCAGATCTTGCGACCATCCTCGCTTACGGCTCCAGAAGAAAAGAACGATGGCCGATCGCTGCGCTGCTTCGCCAACGTTGATCCGCCATTTTCGTTAAATTTTCGGCAATTCACACTCTTTTGTCACCTCAGGGGTGCCAACCGAACGTCAAGCGGGTATGTTCACGTAGGTCGTACGCTAAGGACCATTCCACACTTAACGCATGGTGTAAATAACCATGAAAAGGGTATTCATGAGGCGTTTGTGCCATTACAGCAGCCCCCACCACGACATAAAATTCGTGCTTGGTGACTTCAACGCCAAGACGGGAAAAGAAAATATCTTTGGTTGGAAACAGTTGGAAAATTCAGCCTCCATCACAATACCTCCGATAACGGAATGAGGCTGATTGACTTTGCCGCAGCGCGAAACATGGTCGTTAGTAGCACTAGATTCAAGCATCTCAATATTCATAAAGCCACTTGGCTATCTCCTGATCAAAAGACGCGCAACCAAATTGATCACGTTATGATTGACGGAAGGGACTCTTCCAGTGTTGTAGATGTAGGCACGATCCGTGGTGCCAATATTGACTCGGATCATTATCTTGTCGCTCTGGTTTGTTCCGTTTCCAAAGTTAGGCAAACGGGTGGCGTGACCGAATTCTCACGTTCTCTTCTCACTCTCGCCTGTTTGTTCCATTCCCAGCGTTAGGCATACTAGTGGCGTGATTTTCTTCTCCCTTCTCTTCTCACACTCGTCTATCTGTGGGTATCACATCACGCTAGTTTACAGTTTCCCTTGGAACACGCGCATACTTGAAAATAAAAATAAAACTAACTGAAATACTCTCGACTCTATGCTGGCAAAAAAATAAATGCTTTGTCGTGGAGTTGAAACCTAAGGGGGGTCCTACCCTATTATTCAAAAATAAAAGTATTTTCTTAACATTTCTGACAACATTGTGACGAATTAATAAAGTGAGTGAAGTGGAGTGAATTCAGCTCAACTCGAGTTTACTCTGATCGGTATGAATAAACCATATTAATAAAACTTACTCAACTCCACTCTACTCATGCTTTTCTTTGACATTGAGTGTTCACTCTGAATAAACATCTCACACTCAGTTTTTGTTTATTTCGTATTAATAAAAACTGAGATCACTCAGCAAAAGTTGAGTGTGCTATTTAGCTACCTCAGCCTTACTCAAGCTAAGCAAATGCCGTATTTGTCATTTATTTCCCATCATACAGTTCACATTTCGTTCGGTTTCATTCACGTATTTTGGTGTTTTGGATTTCAAGAAATAAAATGGCCAATTTGTTGAATTGTTTCTTTGATTCCTATGAAGAAGACGAAGGTGAAATACGTGCAGTTAAGAAGTATAAAACAAGAAGGTCAGGAGACGATAACAATTATCACAAATTAAACCGTTTCACACGTGATTATTATACCGTTATACCGTTTCGATTTATTTATTACTTTCCATCAATGTCTTCGTAAATCACATCCATTTTTATTAAAATTAAAACTATTTTCAAAATAATGTAACGTGCTTGGTTACAGAAGAACCATGGTACAATCATGGTATAATAATACAAGGTAGTATTGACAGTTGCTTGGGAAACCATCTCCTGTCAAAAAAAAATGCTCAAAAAGAGAGCGCTCACAGTCGGCCATTGAAAACACAAACAATGTTGAAAACGTTGAAGTGAAAAAACAACAACCTCAGCAGCTGCAGATGCATTTTCACAAACAGCGGTTTTTGACAGGAAATGTTTTCTTGTAGAAGAGAAAATAAGCAGTTGTCAATGCTACCTTGTATTATTATACCATGTGTACAATGAAAAGAAGGTAGAAGCATTTCAGAGAGGCAGACTGCCGCAACTGTCAACGAAATAGACAGCCCATAGAAAATCTGAAAGCGATTAGAAAACGATGAGAAAGCGAAAATTGACAAATTATAAACAAAGCAAACTGCAAACTGCAATTGGATTGATTTATTTCAAGATTTAATGATTTAAATAAACAAATCAATACACAAAAATCAAATCACAGTGTCACAATAACACAACTATCTAATTAGAGTTTATCAAATTTAATAATTTTATAAACAAATTAAAATTTTTCCAAGCACATTCAATTGGAGAAATTCAACTTTCATCGATTTTCTTTTGTTTTCATTCTCACTTTGACAATTTTGGCTATGAGGAAGAGAGCGCAGTCCGAAATGCGTCTTACTTCTCTTATTCTACCATGAGAAGAACTATTTAAAAAATAAACGTAGCTGTCTGACAGATGCTGTCATGAGTAAACACTCAAACTATGTTTTTTTTGCCCTCAGAGTGGAGTGGAGTTTTTTTAATACCGATTTCACACTCCACTTAACTAACATCGCACACTCAAAATATACACTCAAGCACTCCACTCCACTCGTGCACTCAGTTTTTATTAATTCGCCCCATTATCTCAAATGTTCAACAATTCTTTTATTTTTCAGCTATGTTTTCACAAGATGGGTACCTAAACACAGTCATCTTTTTTCCAACACAGATGCGGTTGTCGCAAAAACCGGTATTCAAACCTGAAGGCTTTGCTCACACCTATTTTTAGAATCTTTTTAAGGATTTTTCAGGTGTATCTTTGAGCAAATTTAAATAAAACCTTCTACATCTTGGCGGCATCTGTGTTAGTATTGGTGTGGCAACACTCCACACCTTCTACAACCCGCAATGGCTACCCTCATTGTGAACTAGCCAAGTGATTTTTACTTTTTTTTCACAATGATCGTCCTAGTTCTGTTCGTTTTGCTTGTCGCGAAATTCCGTGCGTTCAGTCACTCGTGGGATTTCAGTCTATTCGAGCATGGAGCACAAGGCGAAACCTTTAGCCAGACCGAGTTACAAAAGTATTAAATAAAATGGTTTATTGACCACTGGAGTGCATGTGTGTGTTGGGCGCCACTCCAAACGAACAGTGATTAAGTCCGGACAAAACAAATTCGTAATTTTATGACTACACATAAAATGGTTGCCATGTGGTTTTGTCCGTACTTCACTTTGGCGCAACTAAATTTTTAGACCGCGACAATAGGCGCATATAATTGATCACAAGCAACAAAAAAGTCTACTTCACAGTTTTATGGCGCCTGCTGCACGTTCAATATATATTGATCAATACACAGTATCGTGATATTTTTTGTACGTGTAGCATGTAATATTGATGAATTGTGATCTACATATAGCAAAATATTTAAATATTTTTAAATCACTCAATATGCATCGCGATCCAAATATCACAATATATATTGAACGTGTAGCAGGCGCCTATGTGTTGCAACATGTAATTTGAAGACGAAACTTGAAAAAAAAAATAGGAATTATCCTACATGTAGTATCAACTTGACAGGTCGGATGGACATGTAGTATGTGTGAAAGTAAATGCTGCGGACTGTCCGACATGTAGCATAAAAATCAAAAAGTTTTGATTTTTTTCTGTTGGTCCCACCTTGTATAAAACTCATTTATTGTAATTTGTATTTGTATCATAAATAAGTTTTATTGTAGTTTTGTCGCATTATGATTGACAGACTTCGGAGACTATGTCGACGACAGGCGGTCAATCAGTTGCAAAAAGACCATCAAAGAGAAAAGATTTAAATAAATGTCGGGTTTTTTTGAGCTTCGGCTTTTTTCCCAACAGGAAAAAATTAGTGTGTTTTTATTTCCTTTAATTTTACACATTTTGGTCGACTTCGAGCCAAATAAGAAGCAGCTCTATGGAAAGGAAAGGAAAGGAGGACAAAAAAGTTAAAAAAAAAACAAACAAAAGGAGCAACAATAAAAAGAAAAAAGAAGACCAAATGCGGTGACTACAGCAACACGCACGCTCGCACGCGCGGAAAAGAATACAACGAAGTTGAGTATAAAAAGTTTAAATATACATCAAATACAACAAATTATAAACAATTAAAAATCTGAAATTGATGTAGTGGTGAGTGGAAAGTGATACAATCTTAATATATTTAAAGTAAGAAGTGGAAAGAATGTGTTCATGTTTTATAGAAGAAAGAAAAGTAAATGTGGACAAAATTGGAAAGAAAAGTGGACAGATCTTAAATAAGATTTGTGAAAAAGAACAAAATGGACAGATTTTGAAAGAAATTAATATTTTTCGTTTCTGTGCAATAAAATCTGCTCAAATTAATTGCATATACATAAGCGAAATATTCAAGGGCACTCAATGCGCTGCTGAGCTATAACGGTGCTATGCAGTCGCAGCGAGCATGCTTGGAAAGAAGTATTCCGTATATACATGCTGAATGACGTGTTGTGCTTGTTATTGTAGCATGCAGCAGCGGCGAACAGAAGCAATTCGTTATTTATGTTTGTTGTATGTGTAATTGGACAGAAAAAGAAAGAGCAGGGGTATGTCTTTAGCACAAAGATGCGAGCATAAGCGTACACTATAAGCAATAATAGAAGAGACACAAAGAGAAAGAGCAATGGTATGACTTGAGCATAAAGATGCGAGTATAAGCGTACACCATAAGCAATCATAGAAGAGACACAAAGAGAAAGAGCAAGGGTATGACTTTAGCACAAATATGCGAGCATAAGCGTACACCATAAGCAATAATAGTGGAGAAACAAATATAAAGAGCAAGTGTATGTCTTTAGCACACAGATGCAAGAATAAGCGCACACCGAAAGCAATCATAGTAAAGACACAAAGAGACAGAGAATGAGTATGTCTTTAGCACAAAGATGCAAGAATAAGCATACACCTTAAGCAATGGTGGAAAGAGTAAAGCATGCTTTGGACAGAGGAAAGAAATGTTTTGCAAAGAGAAAGAAAACAGAAAGAAGTGCAACTTTAGCATAAAAATATGCATAATACAAAAATCAGTGGAAAGATTTTGGCAGTTATTATATGAGCACATGAACACAAAGAAAAACAGTGAAAAAAAAGAAAAGAAAATAAAGAAAGAAGCACAAATAGCATCAAAGTATGCGTGTGCATTAGAAAAAGGTTTAGGTAGCTAGTTTTTGAACGCAAAGAAAGATACTGAAAAGACACTGGACAGAGAGAAAAAAAAAATACATACTAAAAAAAAAGACAAAAAAAAAACAACAAACATAGAAATGCTATAATTAGTCTGCACTATAAAACAAAGAACGGATTCAATTTTAATAAGCAAAGGTTAATAAGCAAAGGTTGTTGAATGTCGAAAGTTTGTTAGAAAAATTTGAATGTACAGAGAAGAGGAGAGATTGAAAGTCGAAAGTTTTTTAGAAAAAATTTGAATGCACAGAGGAGAGGACAGATTGAATGTCGAAAGGCTGTTAGAAAATTTGAATGGACAGAGAAGAGTACAAATTGAGAGCCCAAAGGTTGTTAGAAAAATTTGAATATACAGAGGAGAGGACAGATTGAATGTCAAAAGGCTGTTAGAAAAATTTGAATGTACAGAGGAGAGGACAAATTGAAAGTCGAAAGTTTATAAAAAAAAATTTTTTTGGAGTGTGCAACAAGAGGACCGATTAAAAGCAACATTTTGGAAATTATCTTAATGCACAGAAAGATAGAAAATTGATAGATGGTTTCAATTTTCAAACCAATGGAAAGATTGAAGCATAATTTTAATTAGAAAAGAAAGATGGAAGAATTGAAAGATTATTTTAATGGAAAAATAGAAAGATAATTTTTAGTTAGCAAAGGAAAGTAGAAATTGAAAGAAGAATTTAAAAAAAAAAGAATTTTACGGACATTCAAATGAGCACAAAAGCAGAGATAGATTGAAAAGAGATATTGGACAGAATTTCAGTTGGAAAAGTATGAAGCAGTTTAAAGAAAATTAAAACGCAATACAAAAATGTTGGTCAGAATATTTATTAATTTTATCTTTTGTTATTGATACAAAACAAAATGACTAAGCGGAATCAATACGAGGAGAATGCAGAAGCTTTCGCTTGATTCGAAGCATTAGCCGAAGAAGGAAAGTTTGCGGAAGCCACCATAGAGCATGTACAATTTTTGGACAGACAGGCGGCAGCTCTGGTAAACGCGACGAAATTTGCGCGGCAGGAAAGAATTTGTAGAAAGACGTAGTTTGTGCCCAAACTGACTTAAAAGAGGCGGAAACGCCTGTTTCTTGAGTGGATGCGCTCGTTGTCCAGGCAAGCCTTGCCACAACAGCTTGCTGTGTCCGCTGAAAGATGGAAAGAAAGAGACAGTCTTGGTAGTGCACTCCAAAGATGAAGAAAATGGTTATTTGGAAAGTTTTCCAAAGACAGACAACAAGAAAACGGCTAATGATCTTATTAATTTTGTTAAGGAAAGACGAGTTTTTTTATAAGAAAGAAGATGAATATAAAAAGGCCTGTTCTGTTAAAAGGCCTGGAAGAAGCCTTCTTACAGTATAAACAGGCTTTTAACATAACAATTGAGGAAAGGGTGGCTTTGATATCAACAGCTATGGAAAGGGTAGAGGTGTTTGAAGGATTTTTCGGTCCAGTTAGAACTTAATTAGACACCGGTGCACAACCGAATCTTATTCGCTATGCGTTACGTCAGAAGAAAAAAAAAAAGAAAAAAAAACCATATTTACCTTTAGCTAGGAAAATGGTTGGGATAGACGGAAAGCCAATTTGCGATAGAGAGGAAAGTTAATCTTAAGGTTTGTTCATGGTATGAATCATGTTCAAAGATGTTAACACCACGATACGGTGACATGTCTTCAGTTTACAAATCGGTCGATCCAGAATATTGGAAACCAGATGTGGTGCACATGCTGTTTGGAGTAAGTTTTGTGGCAAAAATCATAGAATCGGTTCTTACAAAACCGATGAATGATACAATCTTTTTGAAAACAAAGCCTGGCGTTGTTGCTTTAGGTGGACAGCCTGAGAGGATAGATGAATATACTAGACAGATACTTCCAATGGTAGAATACAAGCAAGAAGAACAACTGGACAATTACTTAAACGGTTATGGACACTGGATCAAATTGGTCGACATATATTTCGTACAAAAGAAGAAGAAATAGTCGAGCAACATGTTTTACGCACTTACAGGCGAGACAAAAATTGTCGTTTTGTCATGCTCATGCCATTGAAAGATAATATGAAAGATATTAGCAGTTTGAGACAAGTTGCATTGAAGCGATTTATATATTTAGAGAAAAGATTAAAGATTAAAGATTAAGGATTAAAGATTAAGGATTAAAGATTAAAGATTAAAGATTAAAGATTAAAGATTAAAGATTAAAGATTAAAGATTAAAGATTAAAGATTAAAGATTAAAGATTAAAGATTAAAGATTAAAGATTAAAGATTAAAGATTAAAGATTAAAGATTAAAGATTAAAGATTAAAGATTAAAGATTAAAGATTAAAGATTAAAGATTAAAGATTAAAGATTAAAGATTAAAGATTAAAGATTAAAGATTAAAGATTAAAGATTAAAGATTAAAGATTAAAGATTAAAGATTAAAGATTAAAGATTAAAGATTAAAGATTAAAGATTAAAGATTAAAGATTAAAGATTAAAGATTAAAGATTAAAGATTAGGTAAAGATGAAAGTTGAAAAATTAAAGATGAAATATGAAAGATGGAAGATGGAAAATCAAAGATAGATGAAGATCGAATATAGAAAATGGAAGATAGAAGATGAAAGATTAAAAAGGAAAGATTGAATATGGTAAATGGAAGTCAAATTCTAAGCGATTGATAAATGCGATGAATTCAGAGGAAACCTCTTTCTCAGCGGTGTTTTTGCCGGGGGAAGGGTCAAGCATTTTAGGCTTGAAGTGATTTATTGCGAGAGACCAATTTGCGTTTTCGGTAAAAACCCCGCAGTTGGAGAAAGATTTTACAAAGAGAAAGATTGTGAGCTGCGTAGCTCAGCTTTATGACCCAAACGGTTATATTTCAATTGTTGTAATAGTCGGAAAGATTTTAATTCAAGACTTATGGAGGTCAGGGATAGGTTGGGATGAGATGGTCCCAGTTGAGATAAAAAAGAGGTGGACAGAATTTTGGAGAGAAATTTTGTTATTGGAAAAATTTAGAATTGACAGATGTATAGGTACAACCGAAAATATTGGTGTACAG
The DNA here is from genome assembly GCA_943735915.1 of Pherbina coryleti. NCBI lineage: Eukaryota > Metazoa > Arthropoda > Insecta > Diptera > Sciomyzidae > Pherbina > Pherbina coryleti. Next base: position 93,270,717 of record OX030948.1, read on the forward strand.
GTACAGGATTTTTCTGATGCTTCATAAGCAGCTTATGGTGCTGTGGCTTACATTAGGACAGAATATTCATATGGAAAGGTGACAACAAAGTTGTTAGTGTCAAAGACAAGAGTAGCTCCTTTACATACGCTTACTGTTCTAAGGTTGCAATTGGCGCCAGTTGAGTTGTTAGCAAGGTTATTTGCTGACATAAGGAGATCGATGGAGTGGCATTGGAGTATAGTTTTGCATTGAATATATAATCTAGTGGCTTCTATTCAGGAAAATTCAGAGGTAAAATACTGGCGACATGTCAGTACGAAAGAGAATCCCGCTGATCTATTAAGTCACGGGTTGTCACCAGCAGAATTAATAGACAATAGATTATGGTTGTATGGTCCGGATTTGGCTTGCATTCAATAAATGCAAGTGCCGCAAAGACAAGTTTTTGGACAGAGAGCCATCAGAGGTGAAAGAAGAGATGAGAGTTTACACAGCTTCAAGATTTAAGCCGATGTTTAGTACTCATGTTAAGGGGATTCAGGAAAGAGTGTCTTTATTAATATTCTGGCATATGTGTTCCGTTACATGAATGCATTACGAAAGCCTGAAAGAAAAAGAATTAGATCGAGAATGGGCAGGATTGAGATGCCAACAGCAGAGAAAAGAAGCATGGCTATGAAATTTATTTTAAGAAAGACACAAGAGGAATACTATAATGCTGAATTAACAGCGTTGGAAAGAGGACAAAACATAGCGGAAAGAATTAAGATAGAATCGTTGAAGGCAGTCATAGACTATAAAGAGTTATTGCGGGTTGGCGGCAGGCTGAAGCGTGCTGAAATCGATTATGAGATGAAGCACCCAGTAATACTGCTTACAAAATCGTCGCTCGCTTCAGAGATAATAGAGTCAGTTGATAGACAGACAAGACACTGTGGTGCACAGGTGATGATGAAAATTATTCGGCAGCGTTACTGGATACCAAGGTTAAGAAATTCTCGGAGAAGTACGATTCATAATGTGTCATATGTGCACGTTATAATGCAAAAATGGAACAACAGATAATGGCAGATTTACTATCAGATAGGGTACAGGTGGGAAAGGCTGTTTTACACACGGGAGTGGATTTCACTAGTCTATTTGAAATAAAAACAGTGGTTAAAGATACAGTTAGGTCACGGAAAGGGAAGTGCTGGGTAGCAATTTTTGTGTGCTTGAAAACACGCGCCATCCACATTGATATTGTGACAGATTTAACATCACTTGCTTTCAGTGCATGTTTTGAAAGATTTATTGGACGAAGAGGTAGATGCGAAAGACTATAAAGCGACAATGGTACAACTTATGTGGGTGCCCACAGAGAAATGAGAAAGGCATTGGACAGTTGGAGCAATCATGAGGCTCTAAGACATTTAGCTGGTAAGGAGACAGAATGGAAGTTTATGATTCCAGCTCCACCACATCAAGATGGTATCTATGAAGCAGCAGTTAAGTCGATGAAATATCATCTTGTCAGAGTAGTTGGACAGAAAGTTGGAAACAATTATTAACACTTATTTTCACAGATAGAAGCGATATTGAATTCGCGTCCAATACGTCCCATAAGCGATGGTCCGAAAGATATACAGGCATTGACCACAGGTCATTTTCTGTTATGAAAAGAAAGACAACAAATGTTGAAGCTCTTCTGGAACAGATGGCAGACAGAATACCTTACAACGTTACAAGAGAGAAAGTAATGGAGAAAAGAGAAGGAAAGTCCAAAGGTCGGACAGCTTGTACTACTCAAAAGAGAGAATTTTCCACCGGCACGCTGGCCAATGGGAAGAATTGAGGAGTTGATCGAGAGTAATGATGGAAAGGTCCGTTCAGTTCTGGTGCGCACGCCTACAAATATACTCAGAAGAGCCATACAGAAGTTTTTCATTGTACCAGTTGAAGCAGAGAGAATATGAAATTTATTGCTGTTGATATCATGTATTTACTATAAAAATATTTATCGTTGTAACGTATATATTTAATTGTAAACAAAGAGATGAATAGGAAAACTGGCGTTTTCGGCGGCAGTGTATAAAACTCATTTATTGTAATTTGTATTTGTATCATAACTAAGTTTTATTGTAGTTTTGTCGCATTATGATTGACAGACTTCAGACACTATGTCGACGACAGGCGGTCAATCAGTTGCAAAAAGACCATCAAAGAGAAAAGATTTATGTAAATGTCGGGTTTTTTTGAGCTTCGGCTTTTTTCCCGACAGGAAAAAATTAGTGTGTTTTTATTTTCTTTAATTTTACATGTAATAAGTGCGAACATACATTTCCTCATTCTAAAAAAAAGTCGTGGTGTGGAAACATAAAGAAAAAGGTAAACAAAGCGTGTGTTTTGAAAGGAGTTCTGCTCTCTTCTTCCAAAACATCATTAATTATTAAAGCAGCAACAAATTGTGTTGGCATTGTACAATGCTCTCTTTTTGAACGTTGAAAAATAATGAGGTCCATTCGACATGTAGGATAATTCGAAAACTCGAACAGACGTTATTCTGCCGTCCTACATGTCAATTCTACATGTAGTATAGGCCGAAATTACCTAATTGAAGAAAATCCCATGTGACTAGTTCTCTCGTATAAATCACGTCCATGGTTCGAAGCAAAGTTCATTTTCATACCCTGCAAGACAAGTACTGGTTAAATGATAAGTTATTTAACCAATAGTGCTGTCGGAAATTTCAATTAGTTTGTATAACAAAGTTTCTATCAGTTTGATAAGGGCAATGTGAAAAATCTAACCAAAACTCACGTATACGTGTGACTTCATTTCTCTTTCTTACCCAAGTATTTTAGTGCCTTGGCGAACATTAGTTCTCTCGCTTACTCATGTCAGCTATAACTGAAATATCAGTTAGTTCAGACCAGTTAGATCTATCTAAGTTATTGACGAGAACATCGGTTACACCTAATAAAAATTACAGTCAGTCATAACAGAAACAAAAATATTGTACAAAAACTTGTTTTATTTTCATTTTATTTCATTATTAAAAAAAATTAATCTAAATATGGTAAAAAACTGATTTAAACTTAACGGAATTTTATTTTCAAATTAAGTTATAAACGTAAATCTATACAAAACTAGGAAAACTTAAAAATTATAATGGAATTCATTTTTAAAATATACATTGAATAACTAAAAGAAACATGAAAATTATTTTAAATATAAGGGAAAATACAAGCAATTGAAACAGATCATATTTTTTTTGTATTGATATTTTTTTGTTTAAGCCTATTGTGGCTTAGATCAATATATTTTTTGATGGCTTTCTCAAATCAAATACGCCCTGAAGCTTTAAAAATGTCTTCATGATAAGAAAAAGACATAAGTCAAATTAAGCAAAACTTATTCATATGTTCAAAAAGGGAAAAACAACATAAGAGAACAAAAGTCTTATTTTCAGCAAAATCAACTTTAAATTGCTAAAGAAATATTAAAAAAGAAATCTAGTGGAAATAATATTTTTCTCCTAAAAACTATCCAAAACTGACTTATGTTGTTTTGCCTTATTGCCACATAAATAATGCACTTGAAAATAACCACATATTATTTGGTCAACCAAAACCAATTGTACCAGCGACCTTTTCTCCCATCTGCCATCCCAATTGAAAAGTTCTATTACATTGTCGCTGAAAACTTTGCGCATCACGCCATCGATATCTTCAGAAACCCTTTTCAACTTTATCAAATATGCGGCCTTTAAAAAGAAAAGAATAAGTATTAAAAAGCAAAAAGGATAAAATAAATTTTAAAAAATACCATTGCTTGGGCGTATTCAGGTGATTCCTTATCGTGCGACTTTTTCAACCAAATGATGGAGAAGATCATCCGAGCTGCTGATTTGAGACGCAGTGGCACGATATTCTACAAAAGTATTATGCTGCTGGCGTATGCTGATGATATCGATATCATTGGCCATAATACGCGCGAAGTCAGCGCAGCATTCTCCAGGTTAGCGAAAGAGTCGAGTCGAATGGGTCTTGTAGTGAACGCAGATAAGACGAAATACCTAGTGTCAACAAATAAACAGTCCCAGCGTCTTGGAAACCACGTCACTGTTGACAACATCTCCTTCGAGGTTGTTAAGGACTTCGTCTACCTGGGATCCAGCGTAAACTCTTTCAACGATGTCAGTATTGAGATAAAGCGAAGGATAACTCTTGCCAACAGGTGTTACTTTGGGCTGAGTAGGCAATTGAGAAGCAGAGCCCTCTCTCGACGAACAAAACTCACGCTTTATAAGTCACTAATCATGCCCGTACTATTCTGATAAAAAGACTCTGGGAGGCTTCGAGAGAAAAATCCTTCGTAAAATCTTCGGTCCAATCTGCGTCAATGGCGAGTACCGAATTCGATGGAACCACGAGCTGTATGAGCTGTACGCTGACATCGACATAGTTAAGCGCATTAAAATCGAGCGGCTCCGCTGGCTAGGTCATGTTGAGCGAATGGAAAACGACGCTCCAGCGAAAAAAATATTCGATTCGGTGCCCGGTGGTGGTCAACGCAGAAGAGGACGCCCACATCTTCGTTGGAAGGATCAGGTGTTGGATAACCTGACTACACTTGGTGTTTCCAACTGGCGCCAGCAAGCGCAAAATAGAAATGGCTGGCGTAATTTCTTACACGAGGCCAAAACCGACCTTCGGTTGTAAGCGCCAGATAAGTAAGTAAGTAAGTAAGACCCCAACGGCAAAGTGCTTGCAATTGAGTCCAGGTGCTCGTCCCTTATCTCGCCGGTCATACGGCACACGGACTGCTCAATTTTTTTTATTGACACTTTACACTCCCGTAATAATTTATTTGGACCCATCATCTCATATTTATCAGACATCTATTAGAAAGGATATTATTGTTATTATTTCAATATTTAATATTACTATTTCAAATAATACATATATATTATATTGAAAACGAGTTATTGAGCTCTAGGCCAATCATGTTGAGAACAAGACAACATGAAGAACAAAGAAGGCGACAGCCAACAACAACAACAACAACGGCTCTGTATAGAGCCAATCACAACAGCTATATATTATATACATATTTATATCTCTCGTTTTCTTCAATAACGTCATAATCCAAAAAACATAAAATTTGAGTTAATTATACAGAAACATTTGTGTTACCATGATCTATTCTGTATACAATTTTGGTAAAGATATCTTAATTCAAAACTTAAAATTATTCTCCAGTAAATTCTAGTTTTTTGAGTCATGACGTTATTGTAGAAAACTTATTATTTTTGTTATTATATTAATATTTAATATTACTTCTATTGCTTCTTTGGTTTCATTAAGTACTTTAATTTAAGTCAGTGTTGTTATTGCTTATGTAATTGATATGTTTGATTTATACATACATATCAGTTGATTTCGTTTTTGTTGTTTGTTATTGTTTTTGTTTATCGTCGGCAGGATTAAATGGCTAAATATTTTTACAATATATTTTACAAATATGTATATTTCTTTTCTTTATTTCTCTGTTTCTTTTTAACAAAGCGTACTTACATTGCTTTCTAATTTTGAGATCCTTTCGTTGATAAGTTTTAAATTATCTAAAATTTGCCACATGAGGTCCTTGACCTCCGAGTTTCCAGCGTCCTGTATGGCTCTTTTCTTTAAAGGAATAAACTCATTTTGTGCCTTAAAATGTTTCCTTCTGATTTTAGGTTGATCTGCAAAAAACTAGGAATTTAATAAGAAGCTCTTCAGATTATGAATTCTTATAATACCAGTCGTTTCAAAATTAAGTTGATCTGTGTATGTGCAGGCATCATTTCCAATGTAACTGTTTGGGAAATTCATGTACGATATATTTTTATTAAATTAAGCCCAAAAATTTTGAAAATAGTTTTAAGTATTTATAATAATTTGTTTATATACATATTAACCCTAAATTGGTACACCTGGTCTATGAGACCACGATAAAAAGATAAGATTTAGATTTTTTCATATAAGAGTTTTAAAGAGATTAACAAAATCCAAATAATTACAAACAATAAATGAAAAATATTCTGTCTAAACAGAAAACAAAAATTTTTTAAGAATTTCTTAAAAGAAAACTTGATTTTGTAAATACAAATTTTTGAGCTGTACCAGTTAAAGGTTAATCTCAATAAGATATATTTAATTTATGATTACGGAATGTGTGGCTCATCATTATAATTTTAAAAGTAATTCGAGAATTCATGAAAAAGATGCAAAAGTAGTATTAAAAGAAACTTTTCTTCGAAAGGAATACAAAAGTATTTATAGCTAATATCTTTTCTAGTGACTTCAACAATTTCATTACTTAAATACGCAGAAAATGTATCTAATGGGCCATACTGTGCTGCACAATGTGACAAGTGAAGCAAACCATGAATGTTAAAACTAACGAATGAATCGCCATATATGTTACACTACCAAAAATATTGACAAACTCTTCCAAAATTTGCTGAACTACACTACCTTCGACTATATATGATTTTTCACTAGAAAGAAGTCTTATACCTGAAAATGAAGCAATAAGAAATGGTAATATAAATCACTACTAACACAATCCTTTAAAACAACTAGTATGAAATGATCTTCGACTGGGCCGAAGTTAAAATACCCCCACAGCCGAACCAAAATATATTCAAAGTCTTAAGCCATCAATAAAATGTTTATCTGTAAAAACGTTATCGTTATATTTTTAACAGAAAATATTCGCTTTTGTTTTTTGATAAAGTCGCTTTGTATGGGAGGTGGGCGTGGTTTTCACTCAATTTGGTTGAATTCCATACACATAGTACACGTTATATATCAAAGTGTATATGCAAAATTTCAAGTCCATATATTAATTTTTGTGGAATTCTAAGAGATTTTACCGTTTTGATAAAGTCACTTTATGGTAGGTAGGCGTGGTTTTCATCCAATTTGGCTCATTTACGAACTTGACCTTCATTTTTTAGAGAAAAGCTTAAATATTGAATTTCGTGATGATAGCTTTAAAATTACGGCTGTAATCGTGATCACAGACAGACGTACAGACAGACGGACAGACAGACGGACATGGCTAAATCAACTCGGGTGGTGATGCTGATCAAGAATATATATACTTTTCTATACCTACCACGCCTCCTTATGGGCGTTACAAACGGAGTGACAAAATTAATATACCCCCATTTACGTTTTTTAAACGTGGGGGTATAAAAATGCCAGTATATAACAGAAATTGCCTGAATTCAGTTGTTTTCCAATTTTTAACTTCATTCAAGGTCCTGGACACTACCGAATTCTATTGGAACAAATTTAGAGAGAAAATTAATTCTCTTATTCATCCATGTCACATTGCCTCTCTTAATCAATAAAAGCAGCAACTTTTTAACGACTCCTAAATCAACCAAATGCATACTATCTAATGGAAATTGTGAAACCATTCCGAACCTAGCTAGCTCTACCACGAGAGAGAAACTATGGTGAGAAAGATCAGTCCTTAAATGTTAAGATAAATCTGACCTTAATGCACCAATTTCTTTCGAAAAACACACTCTTCTTTCCATATATTGACCTATTTGACTGCATTTGGAGCAACCACTCTTTCCATTATGCGATTGCACACCTGAGACGAAAGCTCGAGCTGGGGAATCGCACGTAAACAGACGGACATTGAACTTCTTTTTAACCTGTTTAAAACCTACTTTTATACAATTCTCTCTTAACAATGTCACTTCCTCACAAAAATCCTTCATAAAATCATTTATATTTTCTGGTTTCTTCAACCCAGAAAAGCAAGCTATCATAAATGGCCTCACACTAGGAAAATCAACTATTACGCCAAGAATTGGCCATAAAACCCGATTAGAGCTATCAAACAATCTTAAACCATCGACTTTTCATTTAAATATTCAAACGGACTCGAAAGGAAATGAGCTTCAATACCAAAGTACAAAAAATCACCATTTGGTATAGTCCTAATATTTATATTCTGCCTGCTTGCACTCATAAGGCTATTTGCTGAAATGGGCAAGTCACTTTCTCCTATCCTACGCAATGTTTGCAATAAATCATTCAAGTGTTTTGGGCAATGTTGTTTCTAATTGCCCAAGACTTAATTTCATCGCACTTGTCTTGTCTTGTTAATTATTTTACTTCACAGAAACTATTTCTCATGGACGCACTATCTCTATGTGATGAAACACTTTCCAAATATGATTCACTACCACTTGGCACAACCACATATTCCGTTGCTTGAGCAAGTTGGCCAAGAAAACGAAAATTATTTATATTTTTTTATTAATAATGGCAATTTTCATAATTTCGGCGCTTCATATTTTTGTTTAATTAACACTTATCACTTATCTTTTAAAAATAACACTCAACACTTATCACTTATATGCTTATATCCGTTTAGCTCGTTTTATTTTAATGATGGCTCGTCTTTTCCAAATCCAAAATTTTATAAATCAGAGTTTTGTTGCGTCCTCGTTTTATGGTGCTTTTCAGAATTTCAATCTTTTTTCATTGTCAGGTGGCGCACTAAAATCTGAGTATCAGTTGTCCCTTTCTCACGTACATACCAAAGTCTAGCTCGTTAAAGTTGCTGAATCTTCACTTTCTCACATATAGCAAAGCAAAGAAATAAATAACAAGCAAGCATGTGCGCTTGTGTTGGTTTGAATCGAAAATTGTATCAATGTATTAGAGTTTTGGTTAGTCTTCCCAGCTAGACACCTAAAGCCCTTACCAAAATAGACGAAACGAGACGATTACAACTTGCCGAACGTTTGCATTCGTTACGTCTGTTTTGACATTTAACCCAAAATGAAACGAGTACCTCCAATCGTCTGAAAAAAGAAGAAGACTACCCTGCACAGCTGTTGTTGACGAGTTGAGACGCTAAAAGTTCGGTTCTTACGGTACAAACCGTCTCGTCACACCGTTTCGTTCAGTTCGTTGAGTTTACGTTTGCTTATTTTGGGTAACAACATTGAATTGCATTTAAGCGAACATTTTTGTTTTCACTCGTTACGTAGCGACTCGTCTATTTTGGTTAGGCCTTAACTGTTAGATATGCCATATATATGGCATATACCTAACGCCTTGTACGTTAGGTTCATATAAAATTCTCCATACAAAGCACGTTAGGTTTGTTCTAGCGTTTTGAAAAATCTAACGCCTTTTGCCTATCCGTGTGATCTGGCATCTCTGTCTGCCTCATATGATTTTTTCATAAATAAAAGCTTTAGCTGCTCTGTTCACACCAATTACAACTTCCATAAAGAATTTAATAACAAGCTCAGCTGTTCACATAAGTGCGCAGTTAGCGTCTCGCAAAAACTTTCCACCCTAGTGTAGCGGCTAGCGCGATGACCTTTAACGCAAACATGCACGGGTTCAAACCCTTCACCAAATTAAGCCAAATTTTTTTCTTGTTATTTTGTTTAGAAATGTTTTTTTCTATTTTTATTAATGGATAGATTTACAAAAGAGAAATTTAAGTAAAACATTTAAAGAAAATAAAAAAACAAAAATAACAGCTTTATTTTTTACTCTATATAGCAAAGAAAACCTGCGTTGTTTCTTTAGAAAGAAAGTTATTATTTTGTTAATTTGTTTATTTTTAATCATATTTGAACTTTATTTTGTTAATTAACCATGATAATTTTTCTGTGTCAGTCCATATTTGAATCGCGGTCCTCTGTCATATAAGTTGCATATTCTTCCCAATGCGCCACGGCCACCATTTTTTGATTTGGTTATTTAAGGGTATTATTTAAATAAGTGACTTACACTTGCACTGCTTAAAGTTTTTTTCACACCTTCAGCTTGTTTACTGCTTAAAGGAGTAAGCTATTTAAACACATACAACTTTCCTTGTTTAACATGACATTAAAATGTAAGAGTGTGTTAGTGAACACCAAACATTTTGTTTCCTTGTGTGCGTAACTACGTTAGAGCTGTCTAGCTGGGTTGTCTTGCAGGGTAGCTAATTCATTAGGAGTGTTCACATTCATCAAATTATTGGTCAAACAGTTTGACAAACAAAAATATATATGGAATTTCACGACAATTTGATGAGAATTTGATGTGTGAACACTCATCAAACTGTTTGTCAAATCGTTTGACGAAAATCAAAATATTTTGATTTTTCTGTTGTTTAAGGGCGATGTTATGTAGACGGTCACGGGCACGAATTGTTGTTGTTTCAATGTAAAAGGGAAATTTGAGAGAGTGAGCGAGGGAATAAATTTTGCCCACCGCGGTCACCAAATGATTCGACTGTCGATACCAAATCACTGGATCAAAACAGTGTTGCGTTGTGGAAATATTCACAATATTTGTATTTTTGCATGCAAATATTACACTTTTAGTACGAAATCTATCAAAGCAGTAATGAAACCTGCATAAAAGCAACACTCACGATACTAATACTCGTCATACTTTTTTGCATAAAGTATAAAAAGTAGCAAAAAGTGTGCTAGTGATCATAGATCAAATGACCGCCAGCATAACATACTTTGGGCACGACATTCATCAAACGGAAAAAGAGAGTAAAAACTCTTTTACTGCCCGTCACTGCCCGTGCCGTGCCCGTGACCGTCTACATAACATCGCCCTAACTCATGGCCCTAACCAACAGTTTGACGAGAAATTTGCCAATGTGAACACTCGTCAAATTTTATAGTACAAATTTTGCCAGTTGAAAAAAGATTTCAACGTGAACACATCGCATAAACATGATAATAACAGAAGAATGTAGCTGGAACAAAATTTTAAAATATTTTTGGCATAATTGAAGATGAACGAAAACTCCAAATTTATAAATTTTTTTTTGTGAAATATATGTATTAAGATCTTCTCATCTCAAATCCGGAAAAATTTCACGCCGCTCTCAATTGGTTTAGAAGTTATAGGGCTTGAAAGTTGGGGAAATGGACCTCAAAAACTTGTGACTTTTTTAAAATTTTCCATCAAAAGAAAGGTTATGCTGTTACCTATTCAACGAGCTAAAAAAAAATCCACACATTACTTTTGAAGATACAGCATTTTCCATATGCACACTTGGCGGTTCACCCTTTTACGTAATGACCTAAACGTAAGTATAAACATCAAATTAAAAAATGTATATAAGAAAAATGCAAAAAAGTAGACAATGCAGGAAATCGAATCTGTATATAAAAAATATGAAAAATTGTTTTTTTTTTTATATACAACGTGTATATCAGAACATGCGACTGCGGTTCTTTTTCTTATTCGCAATATATGAAAAATTTTTCTAAAATGTCGTAAGATCAACATTAACAGGTAGGATTTAAATACTTTCATTGCCCACTTTATTCGCATTTCGCTGATATTAATATTCGAATTTGATCTTTATACTTACGTTTTGGTTATTTTGTAAAAGTGTGAACAGTCAAGTGTGCATAATATGTAAAAAGCTATATCTTCAAAAGTAATGCGTGGATAGATAGCTAATTATTGATAGCTCGTTGAATAGGTAACAGCATAACCTTTCTTTTGATACCCATAATGCTAGGTTTTGTAGGTAAATGAAAAAAATCTCACAAGTTTTTGAGGGCCATTTTCTCAATTTCCGAGCCCTGTAACTTCTGAACCACTTGAGAGTGGCGAGAAATTTTTTCACCATTAGCTTTTTTAGCTCCAAATACACATTTTCAAAAAAAAAAAAAAGTGAAAAAATCCATTTTCACTTATCTTCAATTGCTTCGTCATGGCAACGTTTTCACTTCGATGCGCAAACAAATAATGAAATTTGACGAAAAATTTGAGAATGTGAACACTTGCGTAGTCAAACTGTTTGATGAACAATTTGATGAAAAATTTGACAATGTGAACACTCCTATTGACTTCGATTATTCGTATGTTTTCTTGCACCAGTAGTGATTTTTAGTTATGATAAATTTAATATATTCAAATTAAAGTTATAAATAATACTTAATTACTGAAATGTGTGTTTCTAAGAGAGAGCAAATAGATCCATTCTTAATGTAGTAATCATTAATAATATCAATTAAATTTTGATGAGACCGAAACAATTTTGGTATCGACACTTCCTACAATAAAAAATAGCATTCGAACGTTGAGATCATGTAAAAGTATATTAAAAAATGCTACTAAGTATTAATTTCTATTAAAGAATGTAAAATATAATTAAACGATCTTTCATGAGATGTCATTTTTGTAAGTATTGGTAAAAAAAATCAGAATTGCTTCAAAACTATAATTGGGTACATAGATAATTTTGACGGTAATTTGGAAGATGGGTGGAAATGGACTTTTTTTGTTCAAAATGTTGTTTTGGAGCTAAAATGTTCAACGGTGAAAAAATTTTGCGCCGCTCTCAATTAGTTAAGAAATTTTGGGGCTCGAAAGCAGGTAAAATGAACCTGAAACATTGTGATTTTTAAACTTTTTCTGCAAAACCTAACATTAATATCAAAAGAATGATTTTTTTGTTACCTACTCAACGAGCTATTTTATTTATTTTGCCTACTTTATTCGCATTTTGCTTATATTAATTGTTTTAATTTGATCTTTATACTTACATTGGTAATTCCCCATATTCATAAATTTCGAGCCATATAAATTGTAAACTAAAAATTCGTTGTTTGATTGTTCACTCTATTCAACTCTAACCTTTAATAGCATTTAATACTAGCAACCATGATACAATTATAAGGTAGACCCAGCAAAAACTCGCTCTCTATGACTACAAATCAACAACAAAACAATAACCATGATACAATTACAAGGTAAGCTCATTTTAACCCGAACTCTACCAGCGTGACCATATGGTCACGTAAATTGACGTTCACAAAAACTGCTCGTGTATCATATACTAGCGATACCCGGCGCGCGTTGCTGCACCCAGCAAGTATATTGGAAATGATAAGTAAATTCAAAACTTTTATTAGTCCCTTAGTCTGACACCACGCTCATGTTCCACTGCCCGTTACAGTTTCCCAGTAGCAGAACATCACTCCCAGGTGACAATTCCATTCTGAGTTTCAATGTCATGTGATTTAAGCTTCCATAGCTATTCTGTATAGAGAATCGGGCCACACCCCCTTTTCCAATACACAAACCGGTTTTCCAGTAGAAAGACTTTGGCAATTAGCAACTCCATACTGAGTTTTATTGTCATGCGACGTTTAGTTCCAAAAATATTCAATATCAAAAGTTTGACTTGTGTGGTCGAAGCCATAACCCCTTTTCCTATGCCCGTCCCAGTTCTCTTGTTTATTTATAAAAAATCTTATTGAATCACACAATGTCAATTCTATTAAGTAAAAAGTCAGCCGTTTGTTTTTTTGTTCATTTATAAATTACAGGAAAACCACCGTCAAAACATGTGTAGAAAAGTTGCATGCAGCGAAACAAATAAACATACGTACATACATACATACATCAAGTCGGATTGAATCTCATTCTCATCAAAAAAATCCTCAACATGCTAAAGGTGGTCGGTGAATCCCCTTTTAACAAAACTGTGTTAGATTAATACTCCACATCAAAACTACTTTGAACATATTAGAATGTACTTCGATCCAATTAGCTTTAAGCGCAGCAAAGTATGTATGTATATGTATTTGTTTGTTTGTTTTGTTGTTTTGTGCTTGCTGAGAACAAAAAGAGTATAGTAGAGAGCAACATGCAGTTCATTGAGGCTCTCGCAGCACAAACGCATGAAAAGCTAACGATCAAGCAATGCATGGCATTGTGGATGATTTTTTAAAAAACTTAACACTTTAATTAAAGATACTTATTATTGAAATTTCGTAAAGAAAATAACCAATGAACCTTTTGTAGCACAAATGTGATATTTTAAAACTTATTTAAAAAAAAATCGGACCAGTACTTCTGGAGTTTTGCGGACACAAAAAATTTTCACTTTCATTTTATATAATAGTATAGATGTAATCAAATTTTTGGGCACGATTACGATTTCCGTGGCCCCAAGATGTGAATATGCAGTTTTGAAGAACTCATTGAGAAAATGGTGGCGAAAGTTTAAAAGCTATCTCTATGAATAAGAGAAACGAATTCTTATTTTAATTCACAAAAAAAAAAAAAAAAAAAAACAATAATTGTGCAATTTGTAAAAGGCACTTTTACAAATAATATATAAGGAAAAATATCAATATGTACTTCAGAATACAATAAATAACCTTTGATAAAATTCTATCCGGTTCCTTTTACACAAAAAGTACACTTTGTAAACGGCAGAACCACTAAAAAAACTTATTCAATAACTCAAAAAAAAAGCTAGGAAAACTATCAATATGTACTTCAGAATACAACAAACAACCTTTGATAAAAGTCTATCTGGCTCCTTTTACAGGAAAAGTACATTATGTAAAAGGCAGAACCACTAAAAAAATTATTCAATAACTCAAAATACATCGAAACTTTCATGAAGATCTTTCTTGCACCATTTACAGTATAAATGCACAATTTATAAAGCAAATCAAATATGTTCAGTAGAATGTCCCTTATTTTGCGATTTTTGGAAATGTCAAGGGGCTGAAAGGTTTTTTTATGCGTTTTTATATTTTAAGAACGAAACTAAATAAAATTTTTTTTTACGACAACGTTTACCCGTGCCAATCGGGCCCGAAAGTTTCGAAAAAATGCCCATATTAGACCATATTTGCACAAATTAAAAAAAATTCTTTTCTCTGCTTTTTATAAATGTTTTACATTTTTTGGAACACATACATAAGAAATATGATATCTACAAAGTTTTTTTATAGTGGGCGTGGTTACCGCCCCTGCTGCGTCGAAATTTCTCCCGCAGCCTTTTCCCACTTTTTCATGAAATTAGTGCAATTTATTATGCTAAAAGTTTGATTACATTTCATTAAATTCACATTATGTACTTACAAAAATTAACAATAAATTAAAAAACTAGTATTTTAACCTGCGGCGGGCGCGCAACAAGCTAATACCTACAAGCAGTCTTATTGCGGCTTTTCAACCGAAATCATAGTTTTTTTTTATAAATAAAAAATATCAAAAACCAAAAATGTATGCCCTGGAGAGTTAAATTATAATAAGAAATACAAATTAATTATAAGTTTTTTTTAAGAGCATGTATTTTTTTTTTTTTGACAGTTCGAGTATATTTTTCGAGTATTTTGGGCCACAATAAGTAGGTTTTGTAGCTGCGCTTCTGATTTTGTAAGCTCGAGAAATTCTTGAGCAAGTTGTACCCCACGCTCCGCAACATCATTTACAATACAAAGATCTTTAAAATAATTTTTTAATCTCTGGTATTCTTCATCTTTTTCCCATTCGTCAGAATCATATTTTAAAAAAATGCATGTCAAACTAAACCTACGAAATAGATTTGTTGTTCGACAAGATGCAAAACAATCTAAATCTTTTTTGTCCATTCATTTAAAGAATTTGGGTTTGCGATTGAATGATTACATGGAAACTTCTGAACTTGCAATGCTGTCACCATACTGCGTGTTAAGAACCAACAGGGTCTCAACGATTAATGTAGCGCAAGTCTAGTAGAACGCGCATTAATTGTTTAACCTACATATTAATGAATTTTATGCAGTGTAAGCCAAACAACATTTAAACCATTCATAGTCGCTAACAATGCTTAGCATGCAAAGGTTCAATTAATAAACATATTATTCATTACGTAAAACCTAGTCAAAGTGTTTTAAGTATTCAAGCCCTGCTTAATCGGTTTCAAGTGCCAATTAAGTGTTTTATCCAAAGCCCTGCTTAATTGGTTCCAAGTGCCAATTAAGTGCCCGTCTTTATCAATTCAAGTGTTGATAAAGGTTCTGTTGGAATCATCTAGGATTCCAACATTTCGGTGACCCCGACGTGATCGCGACACAGCCTTCAATCAAGTCAGCAGAAATATCGCTAGTGGACATCTATAGTCGTCATCAACATCAACATTATCAACATCGATCTATTCAATCATGGCCAAGCTGCAAGAAGTCATTGAGAATCAACAGGCCACTGGCCAAGAAATTCAGCGAATCATCATAAATTTCAAAAAGGATTCATCCAGCCGCAAATCTTCAAAAACATATTTTGAGGATAAGCTTTCTCGACTTCAAGAACTCTTCGATAAATTTGAAGATCAGGACACAATTATAAGAGAACACTCCAAGGAACCACTAGATCTCGAGTATTTTTCTGAAGACTTTTATGGTAAAATAGCAACCATAGCTAAAAAATATATCAGTGAGTTTTCGATGATAATCGAGACTTGGCGTTCTGAGCACAACTTATCTCAAAACAATCAACCATCAGCATTGTCGGAACCGCAACAGAGCTATGACAATCAAAAGATACAAGCAACAGTTGCACCAGAAAACATTTCTACAAATGCAACAAGCATTATAAGAAAACAAGATGCCATTATTCAATCATTACAACGTCAACTGGCATCAATACCAACACAAATTGAACTTACTCACTCTCAATTTTGGGAGGTTAAGATTAAAATTATAACAAAACTCTGGGAGCAAGTCGAACAGCTACACTATTCGATTAACGAAATATGCCAAAATCCCACTGAATTTGGCTACAATTTAGAAGCATACATTGAGCTTGAGAACTACACACAAACCAAGCTCATTGCTATGTCACACAACATAAAAACAATCAACGTATCATCAAATACAAATATCAATGAAACAAGTCTACCGAAAATATCAATACCTAAATTTGATGGAAATTACTTGAACTGGCGACAATTCCTTGATTTATTTAGCGAAATCATTCACAAGAAGTCAATGCCAAATATAACAAAGTTTTGGTATCTGAAGGCAAATCTATCTGGTGAAGCGGAAAGAATAATTAGCCACCTCTCGTTAACAGAAGAGAACTATGATACGGCTTGAAACCTTCTCAAGGATAGATTTGACAACAAACGAATACTAACAGAGTCTCTTATAAAAAAATTAGTGGAACAACCACAGTGCGATACAGCATGTGCCAATAACATTAAGCAGTTGCATGACGTCACCAGAGAATGCTTATTTGCTTTGCAGAATTTGGAAATAGAAACGGATTCATGGGATCCTTTGCTCATTCATCTGTTGCTGAAGAAGTTGGATAAGCAAAGTCTGATGCTGTTTGAACAATCACTGAGCAATCCTACCCAAACTCCGTCAATGAATTCGTTTTTGAAGTTTTTGGAAGGAAGATTCCGTTATTTCGAAGCAGTTAGCCGCAAAAATGTTCCATCACAAGGAAGACCAAATCAGGCAAATACATTTGTAACAATTTCAACCAGTAAGACTGTCGAAGTATCTTGCAAATGCTGCAAAAATGGGTCACATCCTCTCTTCGCATGCAGGCAATTCCTACAACTATCAGCAACTGATCGCATCAAGTTTGTTCAATCGCAACGACTTTGTACAAACTGTTTGAGAGCTGGGCATAAACAACAAGCATGCACAAGCAGAACCTGCAGCAAGTGCAACATAAAGCACAACACACTCCTACATGTCGATAGGGCAACACAACCGTCACCATCAGCCGATTGTAACAATGCATCATCGTCGGTATCATTAAGCACATCGAGTAAACCAACGCAAAGGGGTTACGTTTTACTCAGCACCGCACGAGTGATTCTGGAATCTACATCTGGTAGAACAATTGAATGCAGAGCTATCCTAGATTCCGGGTCACAAATAAATATCATCTCCGAGCGAATCATCAAGATATTAGGAATAAATTGCAAACAAACGTCTTTTCAAATTGAAGGAATAGGAGAGGGAACAAAAATTGCTCACAAAAGAGTGTTTCTTACACTAAGATCCAGGTTAAATAAATTTTCTGCACCCCTTGAGGCTTTTGCGTTACCCAACATTGTGTCCGACCAACCAACACACAAGTTAGATTCATCAAATTGGAAAATTCCAGCAAACATAGAACTCGCCGATGCAAGGTTTCATCAGCCAGGCAAGATTGATGTCCTTTTGGGAGCAGAATTCTTTTTTCAACTGACAAGCGGAAAATTGAGAATTCATAATAATGGTCCAACTCTTCAGAACACAGTCCTTGGATGGATTGCCTTCGGAAAGATTGACAGCTCTTCACAACAACTGGCCACCTGCGGCATCGCTACTGAGAACGACGTAAACCTCAACAATCAGCTGAAGAAATTCTGGAAATTAGAAGAAATCGTCTCACCCCACGATAAGTTCACAGAATCTCAACGTAAATGTGAAGATCTCTTCAATTTACAAACAAAAAGAAATAGAGAAGGACGCTTTATTGTAAAGTTTCCATTCATGGAAGATCCTGCATTATTAGGAGACTCCATGCACATAGCCACTAATCGTTTTTATGCATTAGAAAAACGACTAGCACAAAAACCTCAAGTTAAGGCAGCGTACATACAGTTCATGCGGGATTATGAAACACTTGGTCATATGCAAAGGTTAGACAGAAATCTGATCTTGTCACCACATTTTTGTATACCACATCATTATGTCCTTAAACCAGAAAGTTCCACAACTAAGTTGAGAGTTGTATTCGACGCTTCCGCCAAAACCTCATCAGGCTACTCATTAAATGACATAATGTACAACGGACCTGTGGTACAAAGCGAGTTGTCTTCAGTATTGCTTCGGTTTAGAACTCCACGTTTTGTATTTACCACTGACATTGAAAAAATGTACCGTCAAATACTTATCAACGATGAAGATCAACAGTTTCAAACAATAGTCTGGAGAGAGGATTCCAAGAAACAACTGAACTACTATCAACTTAAAACGGTGACTTACGGAACCAGGTCAGCCCCCTATCTTGCAACAAAGTGCTTACAACAATTGGCGACTCATTTCTCCCACAATTTACCATTCGGATCAAGGGCATTATCTCACGATTTCTATGTCGATGATGGTTTGATCGGTTCAAACAGTCTAAATGAATTAATTGAAACCCAGAAACAACTCATCAAGATTTTACCAACAGCAGGTTTCAAATTGCAAAAATGGTGTGCCAATCATCCAAGTTTACTGCAAGGCCTTTCAATCAAGGATCAAGAAGTAGATTTAAATTTTGAGGATGAAGATAATGCAACAATCAAAACGCTTGGTCTTATCTGGCATCCAAAGGCTGACACGCTTCACATAAAGGTTATTCCGAAGGAAATCACTACTGTAACAATGAGAACTGTATCATCAGAACTGGCACGTCTTTATGATCCAATGGGCCTGGTTGCACCAGTAGTTGTAACAGCCAAAATATACATTCAAGAATTATGGCAATTAAAATTGACATGGGATGAGCCTGTTTCTACAGAATTTCGTGATAAATGGTTATCATTTTATCATAAGTTGCCAATGCTTAATGAAGTTAATTTTCCTCGACACATATTCAAAGGGCAAATTCCTCAATCAGTTCAACTTCATGGTTTTGCAGACGCTTCTGGAAAGGCCTACGGTGCTGTTATCTACATACGCTCGAAATTTCCCAACGGATCAATAACAGTCAACCTATTGTGCTCCAAGTCTCGAGTAGCTCCGATAAAAACACAGACTATACCCAGACTCGAACTGTGTGCAGCATTACTTTGCGCCGAACTCATGGCAAAAATAAAAAATGATCTAGAATACAATAATCATCCAACCTACTATTGGACAGACTCACAAATTGTCTTGTCCTGGCTTCACTCTTCTCCTGCAAGCTTTCACACATTTGTTGCAAACAGAATTGCAAAGATTCACGAGTTGACTAACAAACAGCAATGGTATCATGTACCATCAAAACAAAATCCTGCTGACGTGTTATCCAGAGGGATAATGCCAAATCAGCTGAAGACCTGCTTATTGTGGTTTCACGGACCTATTTTTCTGCATGGAGAAGAAACTGTCTGGCCATCACCATTTCGAGCAGATCTGAAAATAGACACAGACGAAGAAAGGAAATTCAAGAGTCACACATTAGTTGTCACCAACGCACCATTAGGACAAACTATCTATAACATCAATCACCATAACTCGTTCCGAACGCTTCAAAGGATTGTAGCCTTTATAATTCGTTTTCTCAAACACTTACAAGGAATACCACCTGGAAACGAACTTCAATTATCACCACAAGAACTCGATGATTCCCTGACTCTCATCATAAAGACAGTACAACAGTCGGAATTTAGTGAAGAATTCAAGTCATTATCAAAACACGAGCAAGTGCACAATTCAAGCTCATTAGCAACCTTGGACCCGTTTTTGGATGCCAAGGGAGTGATAAGAGTAGGAGGTCGCTTGGCATCATCGTCATTAAGTTACAATGCAAAACACCCAATGCTTGTTCCATACAACGACAAGATAATAAAATTACTGTTAAAAATGATACACGAAAATCATCTACATTGCGGACCACAAGCCTTGTTAGCTCACACAAGACAACAATTCTGGCCTATAAAGGGAAAAATAATGGCACGATCTATTGTTCAACATTGTGTACGGTGCAGTAAAGTCAAACCAACTCTACTCAACCCAGTCATGGGAGACCTACCCAAAGAAAGAATCCAACCTTCTCGACCGTTCCTCAACAGCGGTGTGGATTATTGTGGACCATTCGAAGTTCACTACAAAATTCGAGGAAAAAGACCCCACAAGGCGTACATAGCTATATTTTGTTGCTTCTCTACAAAGGCAGTCCATTTAGAACTAGTATCAGATCTAACAACCGCAGCTTTCATCGGAGCCTTAAAACGTTTTATGAGCAGAAGAGGCCACTGTATAAATATATACAGTGACAATGCAACGAACTTTGTGGGGGCAAGCAACGAACTGCGAAAACTAATTAATTCGGTTCACTCAGCAGAAGGTCAGGAAGCCATTATCAGAGAATGCAGCAACAAGGGCACAAAGTTCAACTTTATTCCTCCCCGAGCTCCTCATTTTGGAGGTCTTTGGGAGGCCGCGGTAAAATCTGCAAAGTATCTTTTATCAAGAAGTGTATCATCGGCATCTCTGACATACGAAGAACTTGAGACCGTGGTAGTTGAAGTTGAAGCCATCCTTAACTTAAGACCAATAATGCAAATGTCATCCAATCCAAATGACCTAACGGCACTTACTCCAGGACATTTTCTCATCGGAGAAGCACTTACCACACCGATAGACGTTACAGTTAAAACTAGGGACACCAGTTTGCCAACAAGGTGGAAAATGGTGACTCATCTCAAACAAGAATTCTGGAAACGATGGTCTACTGAATACCTCAATCAGTTACAGCAACGATCAAAATGGAGAAGTCGATCCCCAAACATTGAACTTGACACGTTGGTAATAATTAAAGAAGACAACGTTCCACCATTGAAATGGCCATTAGGCAGAATAATGAAGACGTACAAGGGGACGATGGTTTTGTAAGGGTAGCAAAGGTAAAAACTTCATCAGGAATCTGGAAGCGTCCTATTCACCGGTTGGCTCCACTACCCACACAAGAAGAACCGACAACAAGCGTGAAAAGGGACGAGGCAGAGAGTACTGTTGAAGATATTCCATCTAAAAGAAGAAAATTCTCTATTGGAACTACGTTACTATGTTGTCTATTACTGTTACCAATTGTTCTAGCTGACCCAATCACAGTTACAAGATTCAATTCAACCCCAAGCATTCACTTTGAAGGCATTGGCACAGCAAAGTTAGTAACAGCTGAATGGAATCTCATCGCCTTCTTCAATTTGCACCCAATAAAAACTAATCTTGCTATCTTTGCAAATGGTACAACCTCCTTGAAACGACTTTGTAAGCAGTTAAACAAACTCACACAATGTGATCTGCTGGTTAAACAATATGAACAAGACATAGATCATCTTCAACGAAACAACCAATTATTTGCGAAGGGACGACAGAAGCGAGGAGCAATAAACGCAATTGGAAACATAGCAAATGCCTTATTTGGGGTACTAGATTCGACCTACGCTGAGGAAATGTCATCTACAATCAACAGTATTAGCGAAAATGAAGGTCATTTACTAACCTTGTTAAAAAACCAAACTTCAATCATTGACTCAACAATTAACATAATGAAAGAGGATCACAAAACAATATCAACAAGATTTCAACAGCTCGATGAACAACTTGATGCACTCCGAAACACCATAAACAATGAACAGGAAGACAAGATACAACAGAATCGCTTTCAACTCTTTACTACTCTAGCAATTCAACTTACTATGTTAAGGGCTGACATCGAACAAATACAGGCAGCCATACTTGATATATTAACAGACATTCATCACGGTAAAATTCACCCATTATTATTATCACCATACCAACTTAAAGAGGAAATAATCAAAATCAAAAATCATTTGCCGTCAACACTTCAACTACCAACTGATCAAGATAATTTATTAACCCTTTACAAACTCATGAAAGTTGTTCCAGGATTAACCGAAGATCACATTTTGTTTAACATTCAAATTCCACTGAGTGATCAAAGAGAATTCGAATTACTCAACCTAATACCCATTCCACATGTGGTCAACAACACAATAACAACAGTAAAAATCTCAACACAGTACTTGGCCATCTCTCGACACCGGGACAATTATTTTCCAATGAACTCTACCTTGTTGCAGCTATGTTTACCAATAACTATCAATAAATATTTATGTCCACATATCCAGACGGTATATAATTATGGCTCTGGGATCAATTCCTGCGAAGTCGAACTGTTCAACAATGCAACTAAGGTCAACTGTGAAATAACAGAAATTCATGACAGCTTGATATGGAAGCAAATGAAAGGGTCCAATCAATGGATATTCGGTGCTACTGTTCCAACTCGGATGAACGCCGTTTGCGGATCTGAATCTTCACAAGTCACACTTGTTGGTTCTGGAATTCTCTCACTAAAATCAAACTGCATGCTTAAAAACAATCAGTTAACGGTCCACGGTCTTCAAATAGTCAACACTACTCAACAAATTTCATACACTAGTTCGAACAACTTCCTCAAATTCCTATAAATACCGAACACCAGCCAATGCACTTCATAAAAAATATGAGCCAATACATATTTAAGGTCGATCAGCTAGCAGCTCTTCACGAACAATTGGTTAAACAAAGTATTTTCGAGTTGCCTCATCGAATTCAAAGGAATGACAAACATCACTTTGCAGTTGGATATTCATCACTCGTCATCGGCATTGCACTTCTAGCTGGAGTAATATGGAGATGGAAATCAAAGTCAAAGGCTACAACAATAAGTATACCTGAACCACTTCCCCGTCATAAGAGGGCCTTCGATGTCGTTGTCAGTTAAACTTCGTTCAACGGGGCGGAGAATGTTAAGAACCAACAGGGTCTCAACGATTAATGTAGCGCAAGTCTTTAGTAGAACGCGCATTAATTGTTTAACCTACATATTAATGAATTTTATGCAGTGTAAGCCAAACAACATTTAAACCATTCATAGTCGCTAACAATGCTTAGCATGCATTAATTTATTATGTTATTATTTTCTTGCTTTGTATTTTATTTGTAAAATATCTTTTTGCTTAATTGTAATATTTGGTGTTATTATTGCTTAACATGTAATATTAAACTTTCACATTCATTCTTATGTAAATTGGATTTTGTATTATAAGCATTCTGTACCTATAAAAGGTTCAATTAATAAACATATTATTCATTACGTAAAACCTAGTCAAAGTGTTTTAAGTATTCAAGCCCTGCTTAATCGGTTTCAAGTGCCAATTAAGTGTTTTATCCAAAGCCCTGCTTAATTGGTTCCAAGTGCCAATTAAGTGCCCGTCTTTATCAATTCAAGTGTTGATAAAGGTTCTGTTGGAATCATCTAGGATTCCAACACTGCGTTTTCTCTCAATAGAAACTGCATCATCGAAAAAAGCGAGTGCTACAAGTTCTTCGCCAAGGTACCAAAGATACCGACCAAATTTTTGACTTGCAGCAATGGATATTTTTTTTTGTTAATTGTCTTGTATGCGACCAAATCTTTTAAAAAAGACAGATCTTGATTTGGAGCTTTTATGCTATTAGTAGCTTCAAACCAGACTTTGATGTATAGTAGAACTACAAAAATACAGACTTGACGGATTCCGATAATAATGAATAGCATAAAAGCTCCAAATAAGGCTCTGTCTTTTTTAATTAATTTGTATTTCTTATTATAATTTAACCCTCCAGGGGCATACATTTTTGGTTTTTGATAATTTTTATTTATAAAAAAAACCATGATTTCGGTTGAAAAGCCGCAATAAGACTGCTTGTAGGTATTAGCTTGTTGCGCGCCCGCCGCAGGTTAAAATACTAGTTTTTTAATTTATTGTTAATTTTTGTAAGTACATAATGTGAATTTAATGAAATGTAATCAAACTTTTAGCATAATAAAAATGTATTTATTTATTGTTGATATTAATACCTAAATTGCACTTATTCCATGAAAAAGTGGGAAAAGGCTGCGGGAGAAATTTCGACGCAGCAGGGGCGGTAACCACGCCCACCATAAAAAACTTTGTAGATATCATATTTCTTATGTATGTATGTGTTCCAAAAAATGTAAAACATTTATAAAAAGCAGAGAAAAGATTTTTTTTTTAATTTGTGCAAATATGGTCTAATATGGGCATTGTTTCGAAACTTTCTGTCCCGATTGGCACGTGTAAACATTGTCGTAAAAAAAATTTTTTTTAGTTTCGTTCTTAGAATATAAAAACGCATAAAAAACCTTTCAGCCCCTTGACATTTCCAAAAATCGCAAAATAAGGGACACTCTAATGTTCAGCCCAATTATGAAACATTTTTCTATGCTTTATGATTGTACTGTTCAACCTAAAATATATCATATCGGCCAAAATGAAAGAAAAAGTATAACATGTTTTATACCAAAGAAAAGCTTAATATTTCAGCTTTCAATTTATTATATCTTTATTTAATCTTTATAACTCATTTTTGAGAGAAAATAACGGTTTTATGCAAAAATAAAACATATTATACAGAAAGACAGCCTGTAGCGTGGCCGATTTACAAAAAAATATTTTGTTTTTTCATTTCATATTAAAAACATTTTAAATATCTTTCGAATGACACCTGAATCATTCAGATCGGACAAATATAACTAATCGAAATATCGATATCCTTCGGCAAATCTTATTTTCTCAAAGCGTACTTCAAAACTGCATACTCAAATCTGGTGGCCACGGAAATCGTAATCTCCCCAATTTTTGGATTCAACGACCCGAAAGAAATTAAAAAAAAATTATTCCAGCACCATTTGGGTTAAGATTGATTTCGGCTTTTAGTCGGTGTCGAAAGTGTTTCTGTGTTATTGTGTACAATTTTTACCTTGTTTTTGTTAGTTGGTAAATACTGTGTTAATAGTTAAATTAAAAAAAATACGCTGTTTTGTTTTGTGGTAATTTTAACATTTAATTTTTAATATATATTGTGTATTAAGATTAGTATTTAACTTAATTTAATATTTAATATTTTACAACAACAATTCCTTGTTTACACACAATTTTTTTTGTTTAGATTGCATGCTTGCTTGCTTGTTGTGTTTCTCATTCCTCTTTGTGCGTGGCTTGTTTATTTCTAACGTAGTGAGTGTTGTTGTTTTTTAACGGTGTGCTCACTGCATTGTGTTTATACATAGCAAGCTTAACCCTTAAAGCACATTTCGAACTTGCTCATTTCTGATTATGGATTATTTTTCTTCACAAAATATTGCAGCTTGTTCGTTGAACGTGCGATGCAGAAGCCAGAATATTCTGAACCCAATGTTCAGTTGTTCTGGCCCATGTGAGCGAATGTTTCATGCGAGATGTGCGGGTATTTCTAAATCGTGTTTAGACGATTTAATGTCTGTCCGATCAAGTCTTCGCTGGTACTGTGCTTCGTGCAGGGCCCTTTCCCCAGATGAGCTTTATTCTAAAATAAAGCTTTTTGGATAAAGTCTTAACTTGCTAAATAATAATTTTAGGGAAATTGTTACATTTTTTAGCGAAGTTAGTACCGCACCCAGTATCAGCGTCTATGATGAATGTTCTTCACCGGAAGAAATTTCGCCTTTGTCTCAGACAATCTCTTCCGGGACGCAAACAAACATCCAGTCTGAAGAAGACCGGAGTATTTAAAAAAAGAAGAGGAAGAATAAAAATAAAAATAATAAGCGTCGTAAGACGTCCTCAAACCCTCCTCTGGCTAAGCAGCCCTCAGCTATGCCTTCAGTAAACAATAGTTTATATATGTCTTCACCTCCATCTTATACTCCTCCATTGGCTAATAGTCCTTATTTGATTTCAACTGAGCCCAATAACACAATAATTAATTTAAGGGCAGTGTCGAGGCGTAAGCTCTTATTCATTTCACGTCTTCAGCCCGACACAACAAGTGAAAATGTATTGACGTTTGTCAAACAAAATATATTCTTTAGGCAAAATGCATTCTGTTCATGCAAAAAAATTGGTAATAAACCCTCCCACGCCTCCTTTATTCTAACGGTTGCAGCAGAAGAGTTTGCATCTGTTCTTAACTCTAAAATGTGGGCCGATAATATCCTCGTTTATGAGTTTATGCCTAAAAATAAGTCTAGAAGGACGAATAAAATCGCCCATCAGACACAAAAAAACTAAATAGATTATCGCTTTACTATCAAAATGTAAGGGGATTACGTTCTAAAACACGCGACATAGTTTTGGCGTCTCAGAATTTCTCTGAGGATATTATCGCGTTAACAGAAACATGGCTGAACGGAAGTATTATTGACTTGGAACTGTTTGACAATAGTTTTCAAGTTTTTGGAAGGGACAGACACACTGACAATATTTCTGCTGTTGGTGATGGTGTCCTTTTAGCTGTAAGGAATTCCTTTTTCAGTTCCTTAATTGATATTCCCTGCTCTTCTAATATCGAACTTTTATGCGTTAAGGTGTTACATTGTAATTCCAATGTATATGTTATTAATGCATATGTTCCCCCAAAGAGCAGTGCAGAAGTCTATGCAAGCCTTGCGGATTGCATAGAATATATAATAAATCTACTTGACGTTAATGACGACATTTTACTGCTGGGCGATTTCAATCTGCCTGACTTAAAATGGCATTCTTCCGACGATGTTACATATTTTTGTGCATCAAATTCGAAGACTCGCCAAGAGCATATATTTGTTGACAATATATGTTCTGACTTACAAGTTAGTTGTATTTATAATAGTCTTGAAAGACTTCTTGACCTGGTCTTAACTACAGACAGCAACAATGTAATTGTTAAGAGGGCCTTTTATGCTCTGACTAATGTTGATGAATACCATCCACCATTGAGCATTTGGTATAAATCGGACAGAGAGAGCATAGTTAATTCGAGTTCAATCGATAAGGTTTATGAATTCAATTTTAAAAAAGCTGACTTTTTGAAGTTGAATCATTTACTTCATAACAAACTAAATGTTATTTTAGAGTACTTAAATGGAAATAACCTTGATGATTCCATACATTTTTTTTATACGGAGCTCTTTACTGTGTTCTCTCAGTCCGTACCATATAGCCTCAAATTTGCGAAAAACTGTGCGTACCCTTGGTACACTAAGAATTTAAAAACTCTTCGCAACAACAGGAATAGGGCATGGATGAAGTATGTCTGTAGTTTAGACTCAAATGACCTGGAAACCTATAAACGTTTGTTTCTGGAATTTGAAAATAGCTCCGCTGCATTATATAATGAATATTTAGACATTATAAAGCTGAGAATACTGTCTGATCCAAAGAAGTTTTGGGGATTCATAAATACAAAGAAGAAATCCGATGGATTCCCTTCATCATTCAAAACTGTTGATGGAATTACTGACGATCCCGTCATTATTTGTAGTTTATTTGCAAATCTTTTTAAAGAGTCATTTTGTTCGGATTCATTTAATCCTGATGAGGGGTATTTTGAATATATGAATTCTACACACAGAGTTTCTTTGGACTCTTTATCCTTTACATCAGAGGATATTTTAAAATATATTAGTTCGATCGATGAAAATTTTAGCGCTGGACCTGATGGAATTCCTGCCGCAGTGTTAACTCAGTGCGGTTCAATTTTGTGTCAACCACTCTCTTTGTTATTTAATAAATCTATAAACGAAAGTTATTTTCCACTGTTTTGGAAAAAATCATTTATTAGTCCTATTTATAAAAAAGGTTGCAGGAATGATGTTATTAATTACAGGCCCATTGCTAAACTGTCATCAATTCCAAAACTTTTTGAGCGAATCGTGTATGATCGGGTAAAAATTCACTGCCGTGAAGTCATAACAACTCGTCAGCATGGTTTTGTTAATGGCAGATCTACGGTATCTAATCTACTCGATTTTACAATAACTCAATAAATTACAATAAATTCTCAAGACAGCCCTACTCCAGTCCGATCTGAAATCTTTTGAAGTTTGGTGTACTAAAAATAATATGTTTCTTAATCCAGATAAATGCCAAAATATGACCTTTTCGCGAAAAAGGAATAATTTTGTTTTTGATTATAAAATAAAAGATACTGCTTTATGTCGTCTGGATGTCGTTAAAGATCTGGGAATATGTATGGATTCTAAGCTTTCCTTTAACATTCATATTGATAACATTTGTAAAAAAGCATCTTCTATGCTTGGATTTATTAAACGCTGGGCCAAAGAATTCAATAGCATGATTACGACTACAACGTTGTATTATGCAATAGTGCGTCCTCACTTGGAGTACGCAAGTCAAGTTTGGTCTCCAAGTTACAATGGGCATGTTGATCGAATAGAGAGAATCCAAAAATACTTTGTTCGGTTTGCCCTAAGGGGCTTAAGTGGATTTGACATTTTTAACCTTCCTCCTTATGAGGATCGCTTAAAACTTTTAAAAATGCAATCATTGAGTGAGCGAAGGAAGTCTGCAGATATCGTCTATTTGCACCAACTCATCACCGGTGTATGCGATTCTCCAGAACTTCTTTCTCTTATAAATTTTAACTCTTACACGGTAATTGCTGCAATTGCCACTTCGAAAAATAAATGCTTCTGGGTTTGCGAAACAGACAAAAAATTTAAGCAGTGGGTGAAGGGTGAGTCAAACTTAGAACGTATTTGTATTGCAAATGAAGAAATAAAACAAACAAATGAAAACTTAAAAACTGAGATGAGTGAAATAAAGAAGGTACTACATAACTTAGAAACAAAGAACAACAACCAACACACTCTAACATATGCTGGAGTGGTAGCAGGAAACGTAAACACACAACAACCCAGTAGACCAAAAAGTCAGAACAGCATCATTATTTTACCGACAGAGAAAAATCAAGAAAGCAAGGAAACAGAAAAACAGTTGAAGAAAAAAATAGTACCAGCAAAAATCAAGGTGGGCATATCCATCAATCAAGCACATTAATAATGGAGGTATCATAGTTTCAACAATAGATAGTGCCAACAAAGAAAAGTTAGAAACGGAAATAAAACAACAATTAGCTGAAGGTTACAAAATCACTGCTCCGAGAACTAAAACGCCTTAAATTATAATTACAAATGTAGACTGCGACTATAATCAAACAGACTTAGTGGAAGAACTAGTAGAAAAATATCAGTTCATAGACATTAGCGACAATTTTAACCTGGTTCATAAATTTTTAAACAAGAATATAAAACTGTGGAATCATATTCTAGAAGTATCTGGAGAAACTCTAGCTAAAATAACAAATAGATACGTCATGCTCAATTATATTGAAAATGAGGATCATTGTGACAACTTACAAAAAGACATTAATTCTCTAATAGAATGGTGTAGAATAAACTGTTTGAAGCTTAATTTTTCAAAATGTTATGTCTTAACGTTTTCCCGCAAAATCACCCCTATCAAATATAATTATATGTTTGATGACGAAACATTTTTAAGAAAAGACCAAATTAAGGACTTAGGAATATACTTTGACTCAAAGTTTAGTTTTGAGGCGTAGCACGAGTACGCCATATCCAAGGCAAATTCCAGTCTAGGTTTTCTTAAACGTAACTCTAGAGAGTTTTCAGACCCATTCACAGCTAAAGCTATCTTTTCAAGCTTAGTTAGGTCAACTCTAGAATATGGTAGCATAATCTGGGACCGACCCGGCTTACAAAAACTCAATCAACAGAACTGAAAAAATCCAAAAGCGGTTCACGCGGTATGCGTTACGCCGTATGTACACGTGGGGAGAGAGGTGCCGGTTGCTTAACCTAGAGACGCTGGAGGAAAGGCAAAAAATCGCTAATATAATATTTATTAAAGAGATTGTTGATGGAAGAATAAATTCTCCGGAACTTTTATCACTCATCCCGTTTCACATTCCTGCTCGTTTCCTCAGAGAAACGCAATTGTGTTATATACCTCAACACAGAACCAATTATGGCCTTAATGAACCATTGACGAGATGCCTATCGGAATGCAACTCGGTCGCTAATATATTTGACTTTAGGGTGAATAGATATATGTTCAAGAAGCAGTTGAAGGAGGTTTTTAATAGAGTGTAATAATTGTTTCTGGGTATTCTAAATACAGATTAAAGTAATTCATTGCAATATTATACAAAAAATTCATATGGAGTAAACCTGAATATTTGAAATTATGTACAGATGATCTGAATTAAATAAAAATTGTTTATAATTACGTTTATTAATTTTATTTAGTTTTAAGTTATTTTGTAATCTGTAAGGGCAAAGCCCGGTAGATGAAATAAATAAATAAATATAAGTCTAGATACATTAAAGAATATATTTCACTTATTCGTTGTTTCAAATGTCAAAAATATCATCACACAAGTAAAAAATGTGAAGGAGAAGAGGCGTGCGGAAATTGTGCTGAAAAACATGACACCAGAACATGTAAAATAACAACAAACTTCAAATGCATCAATTGTATTAGAGCAAATAAATATGGAGCCACCTACTGCTGTGATCATAAAGCAGGTGCGAGTATTTGTAATGTTCATGCCATAAAAATAAAGGCTGAAATAGACTCAACAAATTACTTTTAATCAACAACAAATGGATAAATTTACCAAACTAAAAATTGTCTACATTAATATTTGCAGTATTCGCAACAAACTCGTACATGTGGAAACATTGATAAATAGTATTCAAACTATAGATGTAGTCATAGTAACCGAAACTTGGTTACATGAAAATGAAATAAATACATTCAACATTCCAAATTTTACAGCAATTCACAACTGCAGAAATGAAAAACGAGGAGGTGGAACAGCTTCATTTGTAAGGGACTGTTTAACATTCAATGAAATAACAAAAGAAGATAAATATAACACCACAATAATTTAAATAACAAATTAAAAAAAAAACAATTGCCATAGGTACTTTTTACAAAGCACCAAATGAAAATTGCAACACATTTATAGAATACGTAGAAGAAAAACTCAGCAAGGAAAAAAAATATTTTATTTTATATTTTTTTCAGATGTTAACATCAATCTTTTTGAAGAAACAAATACTGTAATCAAATATACACATTTAATACAAACAAATGGTTACACAATAGTTAACACCACATTACCAACCCGGCAAACAAACAATTCTAGTACGCTTATCGATCATATTGTTACAAATATAGAAACAACACACAAATTAGATTTTCAACTCGAAGAGACAGACATATCTGATCGCAAATACACAATCGCTACAATAACAGCTCTAAAATTATGCAATCAACCAATGGTAAATAAAACAATACCAACAATAAATTATAAAAAAATGGAAAAAATTATTAAATATGAATTAAATAAAACAATAATAACTGAAGTCGAACAATTAGTAAAAATAATACAAGGCGAAGAAAAAGTCAACAGGTCATATCAAAATTAGGAGCAGAAACAATGATTGGATAACAACAAAACCGAAAAAAAACTAAAGCTTAGACAAGAATTGTATAAACTAGTAAGGAATGATCTTCGACTGGGCCGAAGTTAAAATACCCCCACGACCGAACCGAGGTATATTCAAAGCCTTAAGCAATCAATAAAATGTTTATTTTTAAAAACATTTTCGTTATAGTTTTAACAGAAAATATTCAATTTTGTTTTTTGATAAAGTCACTTTGTATGGGAGGTAGGCTTGGTTTTCACTTGATTTTGTTAAATTTCATACACAGAGTGTATATTGAACATCAAAACTCATATCCAAAATTTCAAGTCTATATATTAATTTTTGTGGAATTGATTGAGATTTTTGATAAAGTCTCTTCGTATGGGAGGTATGCGTGGTTTTCATCAGATTTGGTTGAATTTCATACTCAGAGTGTATATTGAACATCAAAACTCATATCCAAAATTTCAAGTCCATATATTCATTTTTGTGGAATCCGAAGAAATTAAATTTTAGATAAAAGCTTAAATATTGAATTTCGTTATGATAGCTTTAAAACTACGGCTGTAATCGTGATCACAGACAGACGGACAGACAGACGGACATGGCTAAATCGACTCGGGTGGTGATGCTGATCAAGAATATATATATTTTTCTATACCTACCACGCCTCCTTTTGGGCGTTACAAACGGAGTGACAAAATTAATATAACCCTTTTACGCTTTTTAAACGTGGGGGTATAAAAATCAAAATCTTCTCCAGATGATCAATCCAAAAAGGAAGAATATAAAAAAGTGAAAAAAGAAGTTGATCAGCTTATAAAAAACAACAAACAAAAACACATAAACGAAGAAATAGTAAAGACCGGAAATAATACAAGAAAATTATGGAGCATAATTAATTCAACACTACGAAATGAAACTGAACAACGAACCACAAATAAAGATCAGGCACAAACAGCCAACTGTAATGCAACCGTCGTTAACAATTTTAATAAATACATTAATGAAGTTGGAATTAAAATATCAACATATATAACCACAACAAACGCAATGACACCAAATGCTGTTAATCACAAATTGATATTTCTGAAACCAGTAAATATAACTGAAATCCAACACATCGTCTCAAATCTAAATACCAATGCGGCACAAGGGATTGATGAAATATCGGTAAAAGATATTAAGTTTCTTCTACCAAAAATTTAAAAAATATTAGTGGATTTGATTAATAAATGCTTTTCAACTTGTATTTACCCGGATTGTCTCAAGAAAGCCATAATATCACCAATCTTCAAAAAAGGTAAAAAGGAGCTATACGAAAATTATAGGCCGATATCAATACTCTGTTCACTCAGCAAAATATTTGAAGAAGCAATTGACATAAGGATCGAGAACTTCATTAATTCCACCGTAGGATTTGATAAAAATCAATTTGGCTTTTTAGAAAAAAGCGGAACTGAGTCTGCAATTACATGTACCATGGAAAACATTTATGATGCTCTTGATGACAAGAAAATTGTAGCAGCTACATTTATAGATCTATCAAAAGCCTTTGAGCTTGTTAATCATAAAAAACTGTTGAACGCCTTACATGATATAGGAATAAGAGGAGTTCCGAACAAACTTATGCAAAGCTATTTAGCAAACAGGCCACATGTGACAAGAATAAATGGTGAACTTAGCGAAGAGCCAACAAGCAAAGTTGGGGTACCACAAGGGTCGATACTTGGACCAAGACTTTACTTACTGTATATAAACAACATAAAGACCGGTAATTTAAAATCTACATACAACATATATGCGGATGACATAAATTTTATTACAACAGCAAACGCAGAAAAAGAACTGGATAAAATACATCACGACATGAAAATGTAAGTTAATGGTTATTAATATTAATCAACATTTTATTGTTCTATTCTTTCTATTCTAATCTATTTACTTGTTTGAACTTGTTAATTATGAATTTGTTGAATTTGTTCAGAATCATGTTTTTAATTTTTTAATTATTTAAAAAAATGAAAAAATAAAAACTGCCAGAACGAAAATAGAATTCAATTGATATAGTCATTTTGTTGTAAAACAAAAAAATTATTAATTGGCTCCCAACAATTTTATATCCTTCGGAAACTAACATCCTTATATGAGGACACGAAGAAATATTTTGAGAAAATTGCCTAGCTATTCGGGAAAAGCAATTAGCAAGCAAAAACATCGACAATTCAACATTAAGAATTAAGAACAACAAGAATTCAACATATTCAACATTATCACCATCAACAATTCTATTTTCTTCAAATTTTCAACATCCACATAAAAGGACATAAACAGGATATAATTTGGATATACATAGCTCGCTATCTAATAAGGAAAGAAAATTTCAATTAATAATTTCAACACCATCCTGAAATCAATAAAGAAAGGAAATTTCAACAACACAAAAAAATCAGATTCAAGAATTCACTACCAGACGAATTTCAAGGATTTTAAAAACATTTTTCTAACGAAGGGAAAAACTATTGTAAGTAAATTTTCAAAATTGTTTCAAGTGCCTTTATTTCTTAAAATAATAAAACTATCGTATTTGTGATAAAATCTTGTACTATTTTAATTTCTAAAAACTGAGTTAATACTTGCGTGGTTCTTTTTTTGATTGATTTTAAAATATTTTTTACAATTCATCGGTTTCAAAGTAGTTCAAGATGAGTGTGACTAGAGAACAAGTGTTAGAGGCAATTAATTCAATTAACGGACGTACTAAACAAGAGTTTACCGCGCAGCTTAATCAGCTAACTCAAACTCTTAGCCGATTAGTACCACCCAGTGTAGTGCCTTATGAACCTGTCTCCATTGATCCAAGCATTAAGTCTAATGATTCGAGTCTAGATTTATTTATTTATTTATTTATTTGTTCGGCCTACTGATTATAAATAATCTAACATACTAATTGAATTAAATAAAATTGAATCTAAAGTTTAGAAAAATAATAATAACGTAACAATATAAATTAAGAATTAATACATAAAGTGATTTCTGGAGATATAAACGCTTAATAAATACAAAAACTAAATTGTACTAAGGAAGGCACAAAGCAAGTAAATTAAAAATATTTTAGCTAATTATACAAAATATATAAATCCAGTTTAAAACGCGATAGACTAACATTAAAATTTAAAACACCTGCAAGACTATTGGAGAGACGCTTACATCGAGTTATAGGCGAATAAAGTGCATAGTTAGTTCTGTGAGCGCTATCCTCGAATAATCTATTGTGCGTTAAATTTCTAGGAGGATCATACAATTGAAATAACATTAATATATCGGGGCAATTAATCTTAGCGCATAGCACGTTATAAACAAATATTAAGGAGCAGTAAAAGCGTCTATATTTTAGTGATTGCAACCCTAGCAATTTCCTTCTAGACTCGTATGACGGAAGACCATCAGGCCAACTTAATTTGCGTAGAGCATATTTTGTGAACAGCTTTTGAATTTTTTCAATGCGATTTGAGTGCTCATCATAAAACGGATTCCAAATAATCGCACAATATTCAACCTTTGATCTAACTAGAGAGACATACAGGGCCTTTAAAGTTAATGGATCTTTAAAATTAACCGAATTTCTCTTAATGAATCCTAACAAAGCTAAGGATTTACCAATAATAAAATCAAAGTGCTTAAAATTAAAATTTGAGTCAAAAATAACTCCCAAATCTTTATTTTCAGTTTTACGTATCAGAACACAATTTTCAATGCTGTAATCGAAGTGAATAGGTTGAACGCTTTTTGAAAAGGAAACTATACAACATTTATTGATGTTTAATTTAAGGTTGTTAAGCAAGCACCAATTGTTGAATTTATATAATTCAGCTTGCAATTTTAAGCAATCAACAGTATTTGTAATCTCCGAAAAAAGTTTGACGTCATCCGCAAAAAGTAAACACTTAGCAAAGGAGAAAATTTTTGGCAGATCATTTATGAATATTAAGAAAAGTAAAGGACCGCAGTGCGTTCCCTGAGGTATCCCAGAAGAGGATTGGATTGCAATTTCCGACTCAGCAGAGTCAATTTTCACAAATAATTTACGGTTAGTCAAAAAGCTGAAGAAAAAATTTAAAAGCGATTCGGAAAAACCGAACATTTTCAATTTTAATAAAAGAATCCTGTGATCTACTTTATCGAACGCTTTAGAAAAATCAGTGTACACTTCATCAAGTTGACCAAATTTCTCCATAGCAACTGTGATATGGTTTGAAATTAAAGCTAAATTTAACAGACAGGAAACCATGCTGACAGTCACAAATATCATTTTTAATAACTTCGTATAATTTTTTATGCAAAATGCTGTCAAATAGTTTAGCAAACGTAACTTGCTTAACAATAGCTCTGTAATTTTTGGCATCTGAACGATTTCCTGATTTAAATATCGGAAAAATGGAACAAGTTTTACAAATATCCAAAAATTTTCCTGATTTTAGGCACAAATTAAATAACAATAAAATAGGCTTCACAACATTGCTAACACATAGTTTGAAGAAACTGGGTGGAAATCCTCCTTTTTCATTTTTAAAACTTGGCTTTAAGTCGGAAATTGCAGATACGACATCTTCTTCAGAAATGATGAAGTTTTCGATAATGTTGATGTTGATAGAATCTGTATCAAATGTGCCAATAGGTAGGTTGCTATAGTCTTCATAAACACTTTGAAAAAATTTTGCAAAAAGATTACAGGAATCACGCATATTGTT
The DNA here is from genome assembly GCA_943735915.1 of Pherbina coryleti. Classification (NCBI taxonomy): domain Eukaryota; kingdom Metazoa; phylum Arthropoda; class Insecta; order Diptera; family Sciomyzidae; genus Pherbina; species Pherbina coryleti. The sequence continues at coordinate 93,307,312 of OX030948.1, forward strand.
CGAAGATTTACCTTCATATTCCATACTTACAGGGATACCATTAGAACTACGTTTATCATTAATGTAACGCCAAAAATAAGATGGATTTGCTTGTAATTAAGACTCTATTTTTAAAATATATTGGTTATAAAGGTAATTATGAAGAAAATTAAATTCATTGCGCAATTGCTCGAAACGACTTCGATCAGCAGTGTTTAGACTATTCTGATATTTCTTGAAAGCTTCATTTTTAAGATTTTTTAAATGGGACAACCTTTTATTAAACCAGGGGCGCTTATTTCGTCGAATAACTGATTTAACTGGTACGAAAGTAGTTATAGCAAAATAAAATTGTTTATAAATATGCACATACGCATCATTTGGATCAGAAAATGAATCTAACAAAGACCAGTTATATTGAGCTAAAATGCGATTAATTTCGACAAAATTACCTCTGGCGAAGTCGATCTCCATAGGTGTTAAAAGATCGACTTTGTCAAACCGATATAATTCAAAATGAACTGTCAATGCTCTATGATGCACGCTATTATTAGAAATAGGAGAACAATTTGAGTCACAAGATGCCTTAAAATTGGTTGTAACAAATATTAAATCAAGTATTCTATCTATATCATTCTTAACAAAATTGATTTGATTTAAACCATTAGCTAAGAAAAAAGATATAAAAGAGGACTCAATATCCGATTTGAAGTTAAAAGGCAGTAAAATATTGCCTTCATAAGCCCAAAATATATTGCCAAGGTTGAAATCACCAACAACTATCATTTCATGATTTATTGTTAATAAATTAGCGATATAGTCTATATTATCTAAATGTTTTATATATAGTTCGAGAACGCTATTAGGCGGAATGTATGAAATAATGAAATAGATGGACTTATTATATGAAAAATCAACACGAATAGCAACTTGTTCAACAAGCTTATCTTTAATTGGTAGAGAAATAAGTTTACTACTAAGATCAGCTCTGACTGCAATCAGGACACCTCCTCCTTTCCCTCGTCCCGTAGTTAAAGCACATCGATCAAAGCGATACACACGGTAAAAATCATCAAAAAACTCTGCACTGTTAATGGTGTCGTTGAGCCAAGTTTCTGTTAGAGTGATAATGTCATACTCATGGAGAGAGGTCGCCAAAAGAAATTGCTAAGATTTCGTGCGAATGCCGCCTGCATTTTGGTAGTACATTGAATATGTGTGATGATTACTGGTAAGTTCATGATGTGACGATGGTGTATTATGATGAAGCATGTGATCTTCGTTAACTAAAGACGTGCAATGAGCCGGCTGCGCTGAGGTAGTAGGAGTATTCACACTTAAGTTGTGGCTAAGACTGGCTTTGATAAAAAATTGAATGAGCGTATGTTGACATCAGCAGGCCAAAGAGATGGATCAACTATTTTGCTGAAGTAGCTCGATGAGAAACCAAATTTGAAGGTAATTCGCTTAAAATTAGCTAAGTCCGCTTCTTTTTTTAAAAGTTTATGGCAAGCGAAATGATGCCTTTCAATGCCTGTGTGTTTGACGATGTAGGAAATTATGTAATCTTCAGATACTGATGGCTTAAACGATGATAGGTGTATCCAGCTTTTTTTAGCGACAACTTCAAGCTCCGCGTTTAGATTTTTTCCAGTGACAATAGATTTAGCATTTTCATGAATAATTCTTACATGAGCTATGTCTTTCTCGATAGACTCGACACTACTCATGTCTGAGCGTGGAGTTAATACATTACTGTCCTGTCCGTGTCTCTTACTTGATTTACGATTACGAACCTCTATCCAGTTAGACTCAATTTGCGTGGGCCGGTTTTCAACTTCAATTAAATGCGATGAAGGGCTCCCAGTTTTAGGCAATGAAAGAGTTTGCGAATTTGTAACACTATGCTTAACTGATGGTGAAGCATTAGCTACCATTTGTGCCCATGAACGATGATTATCCGAAGCTTTATCAGATGTGTGCGGTCGAGCAGGTGAGGAAGATATGATGCGAGTAGCAGGGGGAGCTGTGCAAGCTGATGAAGCTGGCATGGTTATAGATAAGTCTTTTTTTAAAATTCTGCAGTTTTTCGTTGTTGTCGCTAAGTACAGTCATCTGTTTACTGAACTCACTCTCAACATAATTTTTTAAATCTGCAACTTCTTTTCTGAGCGCTGATGCTACGATATTTTCAATACTATCCACAATTTTACTGAACTTCAATTCCACAAAACTCCTTAGATCAGAAATATCTTTGTTAAGCGATGTAGTTTTGTTGTTCAAATCTGATGAGAGGCGTTCAAACCCCAAATTTTGCGAAAGAAGAGATTTTTCGTGATTCTTAACAATTTTATCTGATACTGATACACAGTCTGAACAATAATATCCCAAATTACGGTTAGCTTTAAGCAGTTTCACATCATATCGCTACCTTAATATAGAAAAGCCCTAACTCATTTTTTTTCGAAATCGATTTTTTGCAGATTTCGATAAATCATACCCAAATACAACTTTGATAAAAAACTTGGAGTAATCCGATTGAAAATAACAAAAATACAAGCAGTTAAGAAAAAGCCCTAACTCATTGTAATAATTTTAAACAAAAAAAAAAAGCCCTAACTCACTAGTAGTCACTTTATACGAGTGAGTCGTAGTGTGAGTGTCCCAAAATACACTAGAGTATTTTTTGATGACCCCTTTAACATAAAGAAAAATGAGAATTTCTACAAAAATGTCTAAATGAACTTCCAAAAGTAGAATCGCACTATTGCAGAAAGAGAACTAAAAAGCTCTACCTTGAAACGACGTTTTCTTCTTACGAGTATCGCCTTTGGTCGAAATTCGACCGTTTAAAAATTGATTTTTTTTTTTGTTTTTGTATTTTTATTTAAAAAATATTTTGTTTTTGTTTCTGCACTCATGTGCAAACGTAACCGAACTCATACCGCACCATACGCACCATCAGCAGGAAATTACAAAATAGTAACTCAATTGTAAATTTTCATGTTCTGTGACTTATACTTTCAAAGCTTTTCGGTATCAAAAATTTGGCTTAAATATGCGGGAGCCACAACCCCTTTTCCAATGTCCGTCCCAGTGCCCTACTTCCCATATTCTACTTTCTAGTAAAAGGATATCACCAAGTGGGAACGCCATATTGAGTTTCGTTGTTATACGGCATTCCAAAAGCTTCCAAAGCTATTCGATATAAAAACTTTATGTATGGGTGGTGCCACGCCCCTTTGTCTAATGCTCGTGCAATTTTTCTAGTCGTAGAACACGACAAAATAGGAAGTGCCTACAGAGTTTCATTGATTTGTGACTTAAAGTTCGAAAGTTATACCGAAAAATCGGGCTGCTGAAAAGTACCACGCCTCTCTTTCAAAACCCATAAAATGTAGCCAGCGGAATGGTACGTGTGATTTGATATGGTGCGTGCCTTAGCTTATGACTCGTCTGGGTTGCTGTATTACAAAACGGATATTAGTGCTAGAACATGAGATTTAACAGAGATTTAAGAAAGGTATTGAAGACCGTGTCAAAGGTGCCTGTATAAATAGAGAATTGCAATGAACAAAAAGAAATGGGAACATTTACAATACATATCTAAACAAGTTTATTCCTTCCGATTGCCATTATTTTTATGATAAATTACCTTACAACATCTAATTCTTATTTTTATTCCTATATATTTTTTTGTTATCCTTATTTGTATTGTTTTTAGTTTTAATAAATTGCTTGCAATGCAATATTTCAATGATATTTTTTGTTTTAACCTTATAATAAAAAGCCCTAACTTGAAATAATTTTCAAGAAATAAACATACAAAAAGCCCTATCTAACACAACTTAATAAGAAATTTAAATTTGAAAAAAATTGCTGCAGCATAAAATTAGTTAGTGTCATCAATAAAAAACTGCATTTAAAATAAATTCGCAACTACAAAACTTTAATTATTATTTAGTTTTTTCCTTCTCCTGAAAAGTAACAAAAAAGGTAGTTAGGGCCTTTCTATATTAAGGTAGCGATATTCAGACAGTTGAGCTTCACAACAAGTACGATGAAAATAACGCTTGCAAAATCCACTACATGGCACATTAACAAACTCATTACCACTTCTGGCAAAGCTTTTGTCGCATTTCCCACAAAAATCATCCATAGCACAATGTGGCAACCCTGTACCAGTATATTGAAAGATACGAACAGCTGTTTAGTTTATAGTGCTATCTTTATTTATAAACTAATACAGCGGCAAAAAAGCAGTTTTTCAGCAACGTTGAGTGATCAATATGAGTGAAAAATAAATAAATTTATAAATTTATAAATTTATTAAAAACGCAGATTCGCGTCTTATTTATTGATGGCAGCTTGCAAATTAAGTGACGCTTATGACTTACTGCGTGATTCCAAATAGATTTATAAGTTTATATGATAAACACTCGCTTTTAAAAACATTTTTAACAGAGCACACAGAACACGACTTGTTGATGCTGACTCTTGCTTAGATTATATGATTTAATAAAATCCTTGCCAGAATTCAAAGGAAACGCCTCTTACCCTGCTTGGCGAAGCGCTGCACATTTCGCTATAAATTATTATACAGAGGGTTCAGAAAAATACTATATAGCTATGGGTATATTTAGAAATAAAATCACAGACTCTGCAAATGCTACTCTAGCGTCTTTCAATACTGTTCTCAATTTTAAGGCAATCATAGCAAGACTCGACCAAACTTATTCCGACAAAAGACCAATTTATGTTTTAGAAAATGAACTTAGTATACTTAAGCAAGGTAATATGTTATTAACAGACTATTATGATGTAGTAGATAAACTACTAACCTTAATTATTAATAAACAAATAATGCTACATAGCGAAAACATCGATATAGTTACTGCTCTTAACGAACGTGCAAGGGAGAACGCACTGCGTGTTTTTATATCCGGTCTTCGACGACCTATTTGCGATATCCTTTTTTCCGCACGACCAAAGGATCTTCCAACTGCACTTGCTGTAGCCCAAGAGCTTGAAACTAATCATAAACGATTTGATTTTGCACATACTTTTGAAGTTGACGACTCGGTAAAGTTCAGGCCAACAATGCCCCAATATCAACGTTTACAACGCAGTATAAACCCTGATATTCATTTAAACCAAAATTTTAATAATTTTCCAACTCCAATGGAAGTAGACCGTGGTACTTCACTCTAAAGACGTCAAACACCTACACAAAACACACCTCAATTTAGACAAAACAGTTTTTTACATTCAAATTTAGTCACTAAACCACACCAGCAAAAAAGACCATATCAACCGATGACCATAAATACACCTCATCAACAGGCAGAGTCTAACCAATCACCATTTTCAAAACATCAAAAAGTAAATTATATGCCCGAAACAAAATATTTAAATGAGACTAATGATTATAATTACCAGCAAGAAGACTACTATCAAAATGATTTCTTAAAATCTAATTTTATCGATAAACCTAACTACCAAGAAGACATTAGTCAAGGCTATACTCGAACGAGCTCGGATGACTTAAATAATGAAATAAACTATTTAAACTAGATTCGCTCCTACCATTCATAACAAAAAAATTCTCGAATGGTCAGGAGCTACGCATTTTAATTGACATAGGAACATCTAAAAACTACATCAAAGACTTTAAATTTCTTAAAGGAGTGATTCCTCTTGAAAAACCTTTCAAATTAAAACCAATAAACGGAGATAACATAATAAGTAGAAAATGTCTGGTTAACATCCTTGATTGTACTTCTCCATTTTTTTTACTTCCAAGCTTAAATACATTCGATGGTATCATTGGTTATGATCTTCTTAAACAAATTAACGCAGTAATAGATACGAGAAAAGGATACTTATTTTATCAAAATGGACAACTTAAGCTACAACATCTTTTTTGTAATCAGGTTAACCTAATAACATTAGAGCAAAGTTCTGTCCCGCCCCATATAAAATCTTAAAAAAAATAAATAAATAAATAACTGGCAATTTCAGCCCTTGAAAGGACTTTGACCTAGCTTCTTATGATCAATTGTGTTGTGCGTGTTATTAAGTTTGTACACAATTGACCGAGAAATGGACCTACATGCTTAACGCCGACTCCGAACGGCGATGAACGGAATGTTCTTATTCTCAAGAAGCTTTACATGGCATTTTGATTACTCTCTGAGGTTTGCCATTGTCTGCAGAGAGGTGGCGGCCGTACAGAAAAATTATTTTAATTCAAATAATTTTCTGTCGCTGCTGGGATTCGAACCCGGGTCTCCAAGGTTCTTTGACATAGCGGCCACGCACTTTAACCAACTATGCCACGGACGCCACAATATAAAATCTTACTTTGATGAAATAATGAGCAAAAATATGAATGCTTTCGCTGACCCAAATAGAGCATTGCCATATAATACAAATGTAAAGGCTACGATTCGTACAACAACAAGTGATCCCATTTACACCAAAAGCTACCCATATCCAATTTCAGTGGCAGCATTTATTAATAAGAAAATAAAAAATCTACTGCAAGATGGTATAATTCGTAAATCGTACTCTCCATACAACTCACCAGTTCATGTTGTGACGAAAAAGGGGTTTGATGAAAATGGAGACCAAAAGTTACGTATGGTAATAGATTTTAGAAAAATAAATGACTTGACCATTTCAGACAGATATCCAATACCTGATACATCGGTAATTTTGGCAAATTTGGGAAAATCACAATATTTTACAACTTTAGACTTAAAATCCGGCTTTCACCAAATTGTTTTGTGTGAAAAAGATAGACAAAAAACTGCCTTTAGTATCAATAACGGAAAATATGAGTTCTGCCGATTACCCTTTGGACTAAAAAAATGCTCATTTTTCAAAGAGCGATTGATGACGTACTTCGAGAAGATATCGGCAAGAGTTGTCATGTCTATATCGACGACATTATCATTTATTCACCTGATGAACAATCACATCTAAGAGACATAAACAATATTTTAAATAAATTAGAGAAAGCAGGAATGCGAGTTTCTCCAGAAAAATCGAAGTTTTTTAAAACTGAAGTGGAATTTTTAGGTTTTTTGGTTTCCCAAAAAGGCATTAAAACATGTCCAAATAAAATTAAAGATATCCTGAATTATAATTTTCCACAAACCTTAAGAGCATTACGATCATTTCTTGGCCTTCAGAAGATAATCAGGATATTATCGAAGATTTGTGAAAGATTATGCAGCGATTGTAAAACAATTGACTCGGTATATTCGAGGAGAAAATGGTCATATTGGAACAAACAACTCGAAAAATGTTAAAATAACGTTTGACCCGGAAGCAATAGCATTATTTGAAAAAATTAAGAAAATTTTTGCTTCAGAAGACGTTCTTCTTCAATATCCTGACTACAATCACAACAGAACTCACAACAGATGCTAGCTCGAGTGCTCTTGGTGCTGTATTATCACAAAATAGTATACCCATTACCATGATATCTCGCACTCTTTCGAAAACAACAAAATTATGCAACAAACGAACGTGAGCTTCTTGCAATAGTATGGGCACTTAAAAAACTCCGACATTATCTCTATGGTATTAAAGATATCAATATTTTTACGGATCACCAACCATTGATTTTCGCTATTTCGGATAAAAATCCAAATTCAAAAATGAAACGCTGGCGTGCTTTTATTGAGGAGTTTTCACCGAAATTTCATTATAAACCTGGAAGAGAAAATAAAGTGGCTGACGCACTTTCAAGACAGTTTGTCAACAATCTAAGTGAAAAATCTGTTACAGCACATAGCGAAGATTCATTAAGTTAAGTTATTAAATCTGTTAAAAGTCATGTAAATCAATTTAAAAATCAAATAGTGTTATCAAAATCGTCAAAATTTAGCAAAACAACCAAAATTATTTTTCAAAACTTTATTCGACATACCATTTACTTCAACACAATTGAAAATCTTTTTCAATGTTTGAAAAACGTTATTAGTTTTAATGTAACAAATGCTATTCACTGCGATTTACCTACGCTAGCAGAAATTCAAAACAGGCTTGCTTTAGAGTTCCCTGGTGTAAAATTTGTTCATACTGAGCTACTTGTTATCGACTTTACGAACAAAAATGACCAACACGAAGCGTTAACTAATGAACATAATCGCGCACACCGGTGTTTACAAGAAAACTTTCAACAATTTTCAAGAGAATATTATTTTCCAAACATAAAGAAATCTTTGAAGTCTATAATTGCTAACTGTCGAATATGTTTAGAAAATAAATATCAAAGAAAACCACCAAATCCTAAAATCGGAAAGACGCCAACCCCAAATTTACCTGGAGAAATACTGCATTTAGACATATTTATAACAGATAAAAAATATTTCCTGACATGTATAGATAAATTTTATTGCATCTAGAGCTTCAGTAGATATTAAAGATGCATTATTAGAAATACTTCTGAAATTTAAAGACACTAAAATAATTGTATCTGACAATGAAAAAGCCTTTAGTTCTAACAAAATTAAAACACTTCTAAGGGACCATTTTTTAATTGAACAGTTTTTCATACCAACTCTTCATAGCGAAAGCAATGGACAGGTAGAGAGGTTTCATTCCACCTTGATGGAAATTGCACGCTGTCTTAAATGTCAACAACAGGTTAACGAAACCAATGAATTAGTATTATTAGTTACACATAAATATAATAATAGTATTCATTCTGTAATAAATGCTAAGCCAATCGATGTTTTTCATAACTATCCAACGGGAAAGTTAGTTGAAATAAAAAAGCGATTAGAACACACCCAAAAACTAAATTTAGAAAGAAATAATAAAAACAAAATTACTAAATCGTATGAACCCGGAGAAAAAGTATTTTTGAGAAGAAATAAGCGATTAGGAAAATTTTCATTGAAAAGATAATTGAAAAAGATTTGGGATCCACAGTTTTGATTGAAGGAAAAACGATTCATAAAAGTAACCTACGATGAGTATGCTTAAATTAGCAGCTTAAGAAATTATCACACTTATGAAATAACTTGAAATTTTTGTGCATATCTAAAAATACATTTGAAAAAAATCTATACATACTTTAAAAAATACTTGAAACAATCTGAATATTTACCATATTTACTTAATTGAAATCAATGTAAATAACGTAGACCTTAATTCGCTCAAACTAAGTAAAAATAATTAAAATTTTCGACTTAATAATCAACAACGCCTTCAACAAATAAAAAAAAAATCATCGAACCGAGGACGTTTCAAACTTGAGTAGGGGGATAGTTAATGGTTATTAATATTAATCAACATATTATTGTTCTATTCTTTCTATTCTAATCTATTTATTTGTTTGAACTTGTTAATTATGAATTTGTTGAATTTGTTCAGAATCATGTTTTTAATTTTTTAATTATTTCAAAAAATGAAAAAATAAAAACTGCCAGAACGAAAATAGAATTCAATTGATATAGTCATTTTGTTGTAAAACAAAAAAATTATTAATTTGTACTATGAGTGGGCGTGCGGAAACAGTTTAAGTATCAATATACAAAAAACGAATTACATCATCTTTCGTTCATGCAACAACATTAATATAAATCTAAACATCAAAATCAGCAACAGAGAAATACATAGAGTACAGCAAACTAAATATCTTGGCATGATAATAAATGAGAAATCAAGGAATTAAAAAACTCAATACTACCAATAATTATGGACATTAAAAGAATTGGAAAAATCAACGAAGTTGCAGCGAAACTTATATATACAGGGCATATTTTGTACAGAATTCGATACAACTTATGCAGCTGGAGCCAATGTAGTAAATTTCAACTAGAACAAGTCGGAAGAGTAATGAACAAAGCCTTAAAAATTTTATTCAATAAAAATCCAGCTATTTCTACTAGAGAACTCTATAAAAGCACCAAGCAAATTGACATTAACCAGTAAGTCTTCACCGAAAAATGCAAATATATATATAAAGTTCAAAACAATATAATATAGCGCCAAAAACATAACTTCGAGGTACCAAAAGCACGAACATCAAAACAACTTAATAGTCTGAAACACAGCGCAATAAAGCAGTATAATGCACTACCCGAAGAAATAAAGAAGTCCCAGAGTCTACAAATATTTAAGAACAAATTAAAATTATATGTACAAAATCTTAGATAATCATATACCTGATTTTATATATAAGTATTGATCTCATTTAGATATTTGTGATATAAGTGTGCCTTATTTACACTTTTGTTTTGTAATTCTAAATGGTTAAAATCATTCATTCCAATTCGTATTTATTAATTATTTCTTCATTTTCTACACCTCTTATACACGGAATTAAATCCGTCTGAGGTAATAATGTAATCTTAAATTATTAAATATGTGTAAGCTTTTTATTTTCAAATGCATAAAAATGAATTATGAATTTATTATATTGAATAAGGATTGCAATAATAAAAAAAAAAATAAATAATAAGCCACATTATTAATGGCTTAAATAAACAGAAGTGGACCTAAGTGACTTCCTTGAGGAACACCTGATAACGCAACAAACTCAGCAGACGAAACTCCTCGGAATCGTATTTTATAAGATCGCTCTGTATTTCGATCGCTCGTATTTGATAAGATCCACAACTTAACTTTAAATAGAATTAAATTGTGTGGTGTGATAAGCAAACTTATCAAATGCTTTGCTAAAATCAGTGTAGATACAGTCGACTTGGCAACCAGATTCAATGGTATTTAAGCAACACGTTGTAAAAGCGAGTAGATTAGATACCGTAGATCTGCCATTAATAAAACCATGCTGACGAATTGTAATGACTTCACGGTAGTGACTTTTTACCCGATCATACACGATTCGCTCAAAAAGTTTTGGAATCGATGACAGTTTAGCAATGGGTCTGTAGTTAATAACATGATTCCTGCAAACATTTTAAATGATTTTTCTAAAACAGAAAAAAAAACTTTCGTTAATACATTTATTAAATAACAAAGAAAGTGGTTGACACAAAATTGAATCGCATTGAGTTAACACTGCGGCAGGAATTCCATCGGGTCCAGCGCTAAAATCTTCATCGATAGAACTAATATATTTTAAAATATCCTCTGAGGTAAAGGATAAAGATTCTTAAGATACTCTGGGTGTATAATTCATATATTCAAAATATTCCATATCTGCTTGAAGAGAGTCTAAATTAGGGTATGCAACTATTCGACATTATAAAAAAACCGGTTTCGAATAGTAAAATTTTTATAAAACCGGTTTTCGAATTATTCGACCAGAAAAAAACCGGGAAAACCTTTTTTTTCAAATTAAATAAATATTTTACTTTTTTTATCTACATATATCTATATAGTTTTTATTTAACAAAAATAGCAACTATTTTTTAATAAATTAAATAAAGGTACTTATGCAGTACTACCTTGAACTGCAGTACTACTGAACTATAAGCGAAGGTTTTGTGTAAGGGAAAGTTTTTCGAAAGTGTTTGAGTAGAATTTTTTTTAATTTTTGATTTTTTATTTTGTTGCTTAAAATTGCTTGCTATAGAAGATTAAATTCGTGAAAATTTTTCCCAAAAATAATAGCTGAACTTCTTTTTCGAAATTCATAAAAAACTTTTTTAGTATTCTATGGTTCTTTTTTAAGTGATTTCCGAACAAAAAAGTAAGTTTATGGTTATTTTTTAACTCATTTCCGAACAAAAAAGGTTCATTTTTGAGAGAGATTTTAGTCCGAAGAATGATACAAAAAAGTTTCATTTATGAGTGCCGAAATTGAACGTTTCTACCCGAAATGGTTCATAAATGAATTCGAAAATGGTAGTTTTGATTCAATGGGTAGAATTATGTTTCGAGTTTTTCTTTCAATCCTTTTGACACATGTTTTATATCTTTTAATGGTTATTTCTATATTTGTACTTAATGCTTTTAGATTTTTTGGGCATTTCGTACAATAAGCCTTGTTGAGTTTCCTATCTTTTTTTAAATACTTCCCGACTTCGGAGTTCATGTCCAGCTGTTGATAATTAAATTTATTTTTTAAAAAAGAATGCATTATAAACTAAAAATCATGTTTAACATACATTAAATACGCCAGCCGCTTGAAAATACTGTTTTAACAAAAGAAAGCAAAAAGAAATGACCAATGAAAGGAATGAAAGCATATGCTTAAACGAGCTCAAATAATGCAAAATGAAATATGAACCAGAGATAAGAAATGTTAGAAACGTTAGTGAAATGTAAAAACGTAAAATTTTACAATTTTCAATTGTGGATTTATATATTTCTTAACTATTCGAGCAGTCGAATAATTCGAGCAAAAAAAAAAACCGGTTTTCGAATTAGTCGAAAATTGCAATTTTTAAAAAAACCGGTTCGACTAATTAAAAAAAAACCGAAACGCCAAATAATTCGAACCGGTTTTGCATACCCTAGTCTAAATGAATGATTCCTTAAAAAGATTGTCAAATAGGCCACTTATTATGACAGAATCGTCTGTAAATCCATTTTGGGTCTTAAAAGATGAAGGAAACCCGTCAGATTTCATATTAGTATTAATGAATCCCCAGAATCTCTTTGGATCAGACAATATTGTCAGCTTAATAATATCTAAATACTCGTGATATAATGCAGCTGACTGATTTTCAAATTCCAGAAAAAACGTTTGTAGGTTTCCAAGTCATTTGAGTCCAAGCTACAGACATATTTCTTCGAGGCCCTGTTCATAGTTGCGAAGCATTTTTAATCCCCTTTTTCGCAAATTTGAGGCTAAACTGCACAGACTGAGAAATCATAGCAAAGAGCTCCAAATAAAAAAATAATGGATTCATCAAGGTTATGTCCACTAATGTATTCTAAAATATAATTCATATTGCAATCAAGTATATAATTCAGCTTTTTTGAAGTTAAATTGATAAACCTTATCAAATTTACTATGCTCTCTCTGTCCGATTTATACCAAATGCTCAATTGTGGATGGTATTCAGTCAATGCTTTGCACTCGTTGAGAGTGGATGTTAGTTATAGTTGTGCGCTAATCTTAAACAATCTTCTTTATAATTTGCTGTTTAATGGAGGTGGCTTGCGGTAAATATGAAAAAAATTTTTCACGAAATGAAAATTTATTAGTTCCATGCAAAGGCTACTGCGGCAAAGTCTTCCATGGAGGTTGCTGTGAAGTAAAACTGACGGACTATGATGTTAGACTGTTGGAACGCAACCGACATTTTGGCTATTATTGCTTAAAGTGCATCGATATTCCTGCAAATTTGGTTCTAAGTCAAGCTGAATTGTTATCTACCGTGAAATCTGAATTGAAAAAAGTCAACTTAAATGCTGTTTAGGCTGAGTTGGATAATCTAAATAAATTGTTTGAATCTAAGTTCAAAGTCATGAGTGATCTACTTGCTGATAAGCCTAATTGTATTAGTGATGTGACACATCATGAGAGTGGTGCAATAACAAAAGCGAAAGCTAAACAGACAACTGCAAATGCAATAACGGGTAGTATCTCCCTAAGTTCAGGCAACGATAAGTCACTCTGTAACTCTGCAGCTTCTCTTGCAAATCTACAGTTATTACATAATAATGCAATTAGTGTGCCTAAAACAAATGTCAATAATAACAACAACAATAGTAACAAGAAAAGCAAGGCAACAAGTGAAGTCGGTTGTTTAACCTTAATCGGTCCCTTGTGTAAATTTTACACACACTTTTCAACTTCAAGTTGATATTTCTTTAATATAAGTTCATCAAATCGAGCTAGGATTTTGGTTGGTATTTTAAAAATAATTTTTTTTGTTTGAAAAATAAATAAAATAATAAATAATAAATAATTTTTAACGACAAGATCGCATTCATTTCATTCATCGATGAAAATATGGTTCTTGAAAAAGTGTGTAAAATTTACACACAAGGAACTTATTCGTTTCTCGAAATAAGGAACCGATGAAGGTTAAAGTCTGCTTCTAATGCTAAAACGATCGGTGCCCCTACTGCTATGCCTGTGTTTTCTCTTCCCACTTCCCTCTTCGTCACAAACCGGTTCTGAGATTACTAACGCTGTTCCAATGGGTTCTCGTGGCCTTTCGGCTTCGTTTAATTCTTGTCATGCTGCTGTTGAAGGTGATGGTGCTGATGATGCTGTTTTTACTCCCCCTTTGCCTATGGGCCCAAGTGACAGGTGGAATGTAGTGCACAATAGAAAGCATAATAGAAACCGAAGTAAAGGCCAGCTACATAATGAAAATATTGAAATGATTATTGTTGGTAGCAACTCTAAGAAAGAGCTCGATGTAGTTCAGAGATCTGCAACAAGTCAATTGAAAAGCAAGTAACTTGAAAATAATCAAGTTTCGACTTGACTTGTAGAAACTTGATATGTTTCTACCCTACAAGCCACGACTTGCTCATAATCATAAGTCAGACTTGATTCTATTTTGTATCTACCCTACATTAACCCTCCGTTTGGCGAGTTACATTCCCATGTTTATATGGGAAGGCATGAGGCACATGAGGCATGTTTATATATAATTTAGATAAATATTTTAATTATTTTGTTTTTCTCGGTCGTTTTTGCATGTGTTTAATTACTTAAATCAAATAAAAAAGTTGAAGAAAAATTTTTAGAATGTAAAAAAACTGTAAAAAAAGTTTTTTATATATTGTTTTCCAATAAGAGGTGTTATTGTGTCTTTTTTAAAGCTTTTATTCTTTGACATTTGACAAGTAGAAACTACGCCATTACTAAAAATGGAACAATGGTATTGATCTGGACAACGTTTACTTTCAATAAGACGGCGCTACGTGCCACACAAGCAACGAAACCATTGATCTTTTACGGGAAAAGTTTCCGGGCCGTGTTATCTCTCGAAGAGGTGATCACAATTGGCCACCGAGATCTTGTGATTTAACACCTTGCGACTTCTTCCTTTGGGACCACGTGAAAGATTAGGTCTACGCCAACTGCCCAGCATCGATTGAAGACCTCAAAGATGGAATGCGTGAGGATATCGAGGACATACGGCAGCCACTTTGCAATTTGGTTATGGAAAATTTCATGAAAAGGATATTGTCCTGTAAGCGTGGTCGTGGTGGCCATTTGGCTGATGTTGTTTTTCATTATTAACGGCATACCTTCCTCTTTATTATGAAATAAACACCCGATCATTTATCTCAAAAAAATGCATTTTTCTTTGAATACCAAAATAACACCTCTTATTGGAAACCCCTGTATTAAAGTTTTATTTTCAAAAATATTGTAATTAACGTATATTAAGCCAATTTTCTGAATAATTACAATACCAAAATTTTTACTCATTCTCTGAATGGCAAGAAAAACAAACATCCCAGCAGAAAAGTGGACCAAATTTGAAATAGTTCTGAACTAGTTCCAAAAAGGACCAGTACTAGTTCCACTACAATACCCTTTAACATTGAACGAACTGACGCTTTTTGCGGGTTGATGTCATAGACATCAACGGTTGATGAAAAGACAATTGTCCCCAGAAACACTCCTTTTTCCCTATATTTGAACTAGTTGCATTAGGAACATTTTTAAACTGGTTGCTTTCGCAGTAGCCTGAAAGTGGTTCTTTTTTAACTAGTTTTAAAGTGAACATATCAAAAGTGTAAGAATTTAGTGCAATGGAAAGGTCCTAAAGATCTCATTTGTACCATCTTTTCCATCCACAATCCAGAACACATTTTGTCTGTAAACATTTTTTTTTTTAATATTTTTTCTTGTGCGCAGCAAATTTTAAAAAGTAGCCAGAACGCGTTTATTTTTGTCAGCAATACTTTTGAAAACAAAAGCAAAGATAACTGTTCTACACTGAACGCCTTTTGTACTTTTTCAGAGCTACTGCGAACTGCGCTCGAAATGAACTAGTTCACTTTTTCAATTGACTCCAAAATAACTGCTGGGATAATCCACTTTTGAATGCTGTTGACATACTGCATTTAAACATTTTGAACAAAAGAAACGAGTTTTGCGGCGAGTTTTTTCATTTCCTTGTGCGCACAGTTTGCAATATTTCTTTTTCTCAAATGTAGTAGCTCCACTAATGCCAGTCACTACTTCTGGTGCATTCTGAAATTAAACAAGGAACTGAAAACGAGTCAAATAAAATGAAGTGAAGTCGAAATGGAAATTAACGGAAAATGTTATTTAATCGAACTTGAATACTTACATTTATTTGTCTTCCGAAAAACGATTCAAAGGCCAAATGAGTACTGAATTGTTTGTTGATATGAGGGTTGGAGATTCGCTGTTCGATGTTTGGAAGGGCCAATGTGTTTGATAGCATGCATAGGAAATTTCGTCTAGCGTCAGAGCCTTTGGTGCCGTCAACTTCTTTGCAAATGCAAAATGCGGCTAAAAAAAAATAAAAAAAATAAATAACTGGCCATTTCAGCCCTTGAAAGGACTTTGACCTAGGTTCTTATGATCAATTGTGTTGTGCGTGTTATTAAGTTTGTACACAATTGACCGAAAAATGGACCTACAGGCTTAACGCCGACTCCGAACGGCGATGAACGGAAAGTTCTTATTCTCAAGAAGCTTTACATGGCATTTTGATTACTCTCTGAGGTTTGCCATTGTCTGCAGAGAGGTGGCGGCCGTACAGAAAAATTATTTTAATTCAAATAATTTTCTGTCGCTGTTAGGGTTCGAACCTGGGTCTCCAGGTTCGTTGACATAGCGGCCACGCACTTTAACCAACTACGCCACGGACGCAAAATGCGGCTAATGCCATAATATCCAACATGTTGCAGAAAAATGCAAAACTCCATCGTTTCGTTGATCGTTTTGACGTAAAATGTGTCACCATTTGATCCATGCAATGGACACCTGCTTTATTTGCATTATAAAACAATATTGCTTCAGGTTTCATTGCTTCACCTTGACAATCGTTTATATAATGTACGGTGGAAAGCAAGTTCACAGACTTATTTTTTTTCGACACGTAACTGCAAATTAAAACTAAATTGGCATTATATCCAAAGCAAGATGAAAGGACAGGACGAGAGGGATTCTTTCTCATTTCATCAGGGATACATCTTTTATTAGATCGAATTGTACCAACGAATCCGAGACCAAGTACGGCCAGTCTTTTTGATCCTTCCAGAGATGTAAAGAAATTGTCAGCAATAATTGTACGACCACTGTTACTGTACGATTTTGCGAGTTGAAGCATTACATTTTCGACCTGATTAATTTCACGTTGGTCTCCTTGTGCCTGACCAGTATATAATTTTCTTTGCAAGGGATATTTTGTTTTCGAGTCACAAGCCCACCAAATTTGTATACCATATTTCGCAGGTTTTGACGGTATATATTGAGTAAATTTAGTTTTGCCACGATATGGAAACAGCTATTCATCTATGGTGATATTCGCATGTGGGCTATAGTTCTTGGCAAGGTTTTCATTCCAATAATTCCATATGTCACGAATTGGTGCAGCTTTATCATTTTCCAAACGATATGGTCGTGTTCGCCCATCATCAAATCGAATATATCGGGACAATGCAATGAATCGCTTATGAGACATAGCTGCTCTGAATATAGGTAGGCCATCTGTGCGCCACAGAACTGCGGACTTTTGCATGTTATTGTGTGAAACACCACCAGACAAAAGAATTGCAACAAATGCATCTAACTCTCACTTTCAGTAACATCCTTCCATATTTTTTGTTTTTTATTAGGATTAGCAACATTCCACTTTTGAACTGAATCTTTTCCGTAACGATTCGTTTCGGCGATGATAATCAGTGGCAACATGTTGTAACTTCGAAAGTTTCGAAGCTGTCGAATTTATCGAAAGTCGGTATGTTTTAACACTTTCGACAGGCGATATTTGCGATAAAATATCACTTTGATTTAGTGGCGGTGAACGAGTATCGAAACAAAAATAAATGTATTATTTATTTATTTAAACATGTTTTCTCTTAGTAAAGAACAGAAATGTTGAATTATGACCTTAAATTAGTTAAATAATAAAACTATAGGCTTAAATAAAAGTATATGTTTTAAGTTGAACTTAACTTACTACACCTAACCTCACTTCCAGGAATTCTTAAAAAAAAAACATCAAACAATTTGAGGGGTTGGTGGACTTTCTGGAGAGGCACCCTAATATGGTCAGCAAGGCATTTATGCGCACCAACAACAACCAAACAGTGCATAGTTTGTGGCAAGAATTAACTGTCACATGAAATGCAATCGCGCTTGAAGAATTCATAATTGAGTCATTTCTATCGAATTTTATTATAACTGAATTTTATTTTATTATAACTGAATGTGGCGTCCGTGGCGTAGTTGGTTAAAGTGCGTGGCCGCTATGTCAAAGAACTTTGGAAACCCAGGTTCGAACCCCAGCAGCGACAGAAAATTATTTGAATTAAAATAATTTTTCTGTACGGCCGCCACCTCTCTGCAGACAATGGCAAACCTCAGAGAGTAATCAAAATGCCATGTAAAGCTTCTTGAGAACGAGAACTTTCCGTTCATCGCCGTTCGGAGTCGGCGTTAAGCATGAAGGTCCGGTTCTCGGTCAATTGTGTACAAACTTAATAACACGCACAACACAATTGATCATAAGAAGCTAGGTCAAAGTCCTTTCAAGGGCTGAAATGACCAGTTATTTATATATTTTTTTTTTTTTTTTTGAATTTTATTTGTATTATAAAAAACGCTAGCGTGCAGCTATCAAATGTTCGAACATAACTTCGAAACAAACCAAATCGCCTGTCGAACGAAAATGTTACAACATACTGCCTGATCGAAAACTTCGATTCGATGTTCGCTTCGATAGTGAAGTTACAACATGTCGCCACAGCTCTATCACTGAATCCGTCGTAGTACGATTATCGTAGAAACTACGAAAAAAGCATCACTGAGTTCATTCGTGGCGCCATTTCATTTATTTTGAAACTAATAGCCCGAACACTATATGCGCGGCGAACGGCGAGCAACACGTCTCCAATCTGTCGTTGTAGAGAAATGTTGAGCGACTTGATTATAATACACGCGACACCAGCAAACTTCAGCAGCATGTATAGTACACAAAAAACAATGGCTGTTTTCAGCCGACTCAACAGTTGCCGTTTAGAATAACAACACAATCAGAGCTGAAAAAGAAATCCATTCAATTTCATTTTATTTTCAAAAAGTTGAATGAGTGAATAACGAATGTAGTGGTACCATCATAGCCACCACATGCCACCACAACATAACTTATTCTTATTTATTTCGTTCTCTACGTCGCGTCTACCAATGGATGTTGATCGAAAGCAAGTCAAGTGCTTTGAGTAGATGTCGCAACCACGGAAATATGAAATTTGCTTGCACGCTGACCGGCAGCATGTGCAAGCGCTGCACTATTTTCGATTGGTTTGTGTAACGAAAACAATACAAAAAGATCACTCAATTAAATGTTGTAAAATTGAGTGAAAATAAATAATGGAGAGGAGTTAGCAAATTGTAAGAAAATTAATATTGGTTTTTTTAGTATAAAAACACAAAACATTTCAAATAAAATTAAGATTTAAAACGGGACTTGAAAGTTGTTATTATTTCTAGTGGCATACAGAGCGGCATTTTTGCCATGGCTAAAACAGCCGATTTAGGCATTACAAATAATTCTCTTTGTTTCTTCTGATAAATCCAAGATTTTGTGAACAAATAACATTACACGAAATAAGAATCTATTCAATGAATGCAAAATGCATTTATAAATAAAAATGTTATTTCACATTCAAATTTAAAAAATTTATTAATTATTCGTTACATTTATATCAATTAATGAATAAAAAATCAATAATAACTAAGAAATTAGTAATGAATAACAAATGAATAATGAATAACAAATGAACAATGAATAAAAAAAATTAATAACGATTAAAATATAATTATATTAAAAAACAATTGCAAATTCTAAAATTCATTTTGAATTGCATTCTTTGTGTCTAGTTTTCATATCAATAAAAAATTGACAACAAAAATGATTTATTGAAATGAATAACACGGTGTAACAGTGAAAATAAACTCGGCTCGAGACATAGTAGAGGTTGTAGGTCTGGTTGAACATAAGATAACTGCATACTTAGTTTTTTTAATAATCCCTCAAAATCGGGATTTGTGGTCAAAAAACCGATTTTAGGTAGGTGCATGTATAGTTTGTTATGTAACTTCGTTATATCTAGCTCAATTTTAAAAATTTAAACATTGATAAAAAGAAGAAAAATATACCTTTAATATAATATACAGACCATTTTTTTTTAAAAATAATTGACAAAGTTACAGGTAAAATCATTTGAAAATTTCTCATTTCTTTTTAATTTTTCAACTTTAACAACGTTTTGTTAACAAATTTTGTTTTTTGGCACTATTAGTTTTAGCAGGATTCTGAAAGCCTGTTAAATTTTGCTTTCAACAAGCTATCATTTACTTCAATTGGCTGAAATACAAAAGCACTATCGAATTTTTAGTATTCGTAATAAAATACAAAAAATTTTAATTTTTTTTTTCTAAAAATGTTTATTTTCCTTTTTCGTGACCTTTTTCGTGTATATTTTTTGTTTTGTTTTTGTGGATGACGAAAGTCAGTGTCGTGAACATGCACTCACTTGTGCTCGCCACTGTATATTATCATCGATTTCACGTTTTAGGGACCAGCAGTAGTCTGCCAGCATGTTTATGGAATTTTTTCCCTGAAAGCCGGTTTCTATAACTTCCATCTCCTGGTGGAACCTTTCTCCTTGTTCATCACTAAACTGCCCAAGGCTATTCGGGAAAAAATTTATATGGGAGTGCAAAAAATATATTTTGATTGACATATTGCAGCCCATTTCTTCGTAGGCACTTAAAAATTCATTTACAACATCTAAGTAATTTCGACTCTTCTTGTTGCCGAGGAAATAAATGCCTAACGAAATAAAACTATTCCAAGCTCTTTTTTCAACTGGATTTAATTTAGAAACGAAATCAGTTTCCAAGAAAATTTTCCGAATTTGTGGGCCCGCAAATAAACCTTAGAATAACCGAAATGAATAAATAACTATTATAAAATATTTCAACGTGGAGGATACTTTTTTTGATTTTGGCCTCACTTAACCAAGCAAACTCTGCAATCAGACTTTTTTTTTTTTAGCTTTGAACCAAGGATTTCAGGTGAAACACGTATAGGATGTTCTAAGCGTGGTGGAAAGCCAAAGAAACATATGAATTTGAATCAGACGCAAGTGTTATGCCTTTACCTCAGTTAATTCAAGTTATAAGACAATCTCATCCACAAACTTCTGTACCATCAACTACAACTTCAAGTTGTAAATATTGATGAATTTTTAATTTCAGTTAATTAGAAATGAGGATAGAAAATTTAGAAAGGTTTAAAGCGAAGGACCATGGCCTGGCCGGGAATCGAACCCGGTACCTCTGGGGTGGCAGTCGAGCACGCTACCAACTCGACTACAGAGGCCGCGGTAGGATTACATTTTCAGGTCGCACCAGTGGAGTATTCAAAACATTTTTTTTGCCAACTTGAAATGAAGCACGCAGTGGCCACTCCTTTTGCTTATATTTATTAGTCGCACGACTATCCCATTCGAAAATAATGCAAGGATACTTGGTATATCCTCCTTGCATTCCAAACAGTATTGTTAGAGCCTTTAAGTCGGCGACTATTTGCTATTTAAACGTGTTGTAATTTATAAAACGAAGTATTTTTTCCATTGTCAAATATGTTTCTTTCATGTTCGTTGCATAAGCTAAAGGAACCGAAGGCAACTCATTTTTGTTGTGTAATAGCACAGCTCTCAAACCTACATATATCAGAATTTAACATATCAAGAATCACACAAAAAGTTTTTAAATAAATCAAGATCCCTCAATAAACAAACGCCATTCATTCGGAGCGTGTTTGTGGTTGAAAACTGCAAACAGTGCCGTCACATCCGGGCAATACACCAGCTTTATGATAATATATATAAACGAAAAAGATCAAAAACACATTTTTAGAGAAAGAAAAATTTTTTTGTATTTTATTACGAATACTAAAAACTCGATAGTGCTTTTGTATTTCAGTCAATTGAAGTAAATGATAGCTTGTTGAACGCAAAATTTAACAGGCTTTCAGAATCCTGCTAAAACTAATAGTGCCACAAAACAAAATTTGGTAACAAAACGTTGTTGAAGTTGAAAAAATTAAAAAGAAATGAGAAATTTTCAAATGATTTTACCTGTAACTTTGTCAATTCTTTTTCTAAAAAAAACGGTCTGTATATTATATTAAAGGTATATTTTTCTTCTTTTTATCAATGTTTAAATTTTTAAAATTGAGCTAGATATAACGGAGTTACATAACAAATTATACATGCACCTACCTAAAATCGGTTTTTTGACCACAAATCCCGATTTTGAGGGTATATTAAAAAAACTAAGTATGCAGTTATCTTATGTTCAACCAGGTCTTCTACCTCTTCTATGTCTTGAGGCAAGTTTTTTGATTTGTTTTCATTTTGTAACACCGTGTAATTAATCAAGTTTTTAAAATTAAATGTGAATTAAAATTGTATTTATAAATCAATTTTGCATTAATTTATATATTTTTATGTCGTTATTCAATTGTACTTATTCTGAATATGAATGCAGACTTAACAACTCTGAATAGAGTTCAAACAAAACATCCCTCACTACCATCGCTACCATAAATTTCGTAACAGTTTAGTTTGCTGCATGCGACCAGTAATAACCAATGTAAACAATGGCGGAAACTTGCTTTTGCTGCCTGTCAAATTAAAATTAAATTGAAGCCGACGGCAATGTCGCGCGACAATGTTGAGTGACAAGTCTTCAAAATACGTCCCATAAGAAATACATGTAAAAAAAAAAGTGACAATTGGCGCTGCCGCTCGTCGCGCGTATTGTGTTCGGGCTATAATTTGTTACGACGTATTTTGCCTATCTGAGAAAAGTTTCAAATTAAATGCAAAAGAAAATAAACCATTTTAACACAAATAATTTTTAAAATGTGAGTATTTAACTTAATATAAAAATATTTCTTTAAGCAATTTGCTGTATGTTATTTTTCATTTGAGGTCAAAAACATTAACAACGCGTCACCAATACGCTCGGATGCTGGAACTTCTGCAAGAGAATCCGCAAATTGCACAAGGTTTCACCAAATGCCAAAAGGAGGAGGTGACAAATTTTTGGCAAAATGTTGCAGAAGTGCTTAACAGCCTCGGACTGCCAACCAAAGAAATTGCTTGTTGGAAAAAGGTAAAAAAAGGAATTATTTACATAGTGAAGTTTTTAACAACTGATCTAAAAATGTTTGTTTCTTTTCAGGTATGGCTCGACTGGAAGTCGTACGTTAAGCGTAAGCTAGTGGAAAACAAGAGAGAACAATCAGCAACCGGTGGAAGACGAAATAGGCAGCACGTGTTCAACGAAATGGAGGAGCAGGTTATACCACTTGCTGGGCTGCACAAAAATACGTTTGGCATAACAAACACCGTAAGTGTTGAACTACCTTCCCAGGAAGGTGAAATACTTGCCACGGTTACCGACGTTTCAATGGTTTCTGAGAGTTCAAATACACCACAAGCCATAGGTACCCCAACACCAAAGAAACGAGCAGAACCGAACGCTGTTGAGATCTTAAAAAAACATATTGAACTGCAGAAGCATTTCAATACTTCAAGTGTTAAGCATTTTATTGAAACTAAAAAAACAATGGAAGAGGTCGCTTCAGGTGTGCGCCGACTATGTCGAGTGACTGAGAAATTGGTGGAAGTATAAAAAGAAGAGCTGGATGAAATGCGCCGACATAATAGAGCTATAGAAAAAGTCCTAGCCGAAAAAGGCACAATTGAAGATGAGTGAAAATGGATTTTTTAATTTTTATTTTTAAAATGTGCATTTGGAGCTAAAAAAGCTAATGTTGAAAAAAATTTTCGCCGGTCTCAAGTGGTTTAGAACCCAGCAGAAAAGTGGACCAAATTTGAAATAGTTCTGAACTAGTTCCAAAAAGGACCAGTACTAGTTCCACTACAATACCCTTTAACATTGAACGAACTGACGCTTTTTGCGGGTTGATGTCATAGGAAAAGACAATTGTCCCCAGAAACACTCCTTTTTCCCTATATTTGAACTAGTTGCATTAGGAACATTTTTAAACTGGTTGCTTTCGCAGTAGCCGGAAAGTGGTTCTTTTTTAACTAGTTTTAAAGTGAACATATCAAAAGTGTAAAAATTTAGTGCAATGGAAAGGTCCTAAAGATCTCATTTGTACCATCTTTTCCATCCACAATCCAGAAAACATTTTGTCTATAAACCCTTTTTTTTGTTTTCAACCCCACACTTGAAAATACATTTTATTAATTTTATGTTTATACTTACGTTTAGGTTATTTCGTAAAAGGGTGAACCACCAGGTGTGCATAATATGTAAAATGCTATATCTTCAAAAGTAATGGATGGATTTTTATGATTGATAGCTTGTTGAATAGGTAACAGCATAACCTTTCTATGGATGCCCATAATGTTAGGTTTTGTACGAAAATTTAAAAAGAAAACACAAGTTTTTGAAGTCCATTTTCTCAACTTTCAAGCACTGTAACTTCTAAACCACTTGAGAGCGGCGAAAAATAACAGCATAAACTTTCTTTTGATACCCATAATGCTAGAATTTTTGGAAAATTTTAAAAAAATCACAAGTTTTTGAGGTCCATTTTCTTAACTTTCAAGCCCTATAACTTCTAAACCACTTGAGAGCGTTAATACATATATTCCACAAAAAAATTTTAGATTTTAAGTTTTCTTTCATCTTCAATCATGTCCCGAAAAATGTACGTAACTATAAACTATAACTATGTGTGATAAAATTATTTGTGATGAATAAGAGCTCAAATATAAATAAAGTAAAATACACTTAATTTAAAAAGAGAATAATCAGGCATGTGAAAGAAATCGTTTTCGTACGAAATAGCTAGCGAAAATGATTTTACCTGTCTTTAAAGTTTTGCACAAATTTGTGAAATTCAATTTCACTCGAATTTAATTTAATGACTTTAAACGAATTCAAATAAATTTAACACGTAAAACAAATTCGTAGAGTTTCAATCTCGTTTGCGTTTTGAATTCGTATGATATTCATCACATGCCTTAATTCATACAAACCGCGCTGTAAGACGTAATTGTACGTAAAAGACTTAACAAACAAAACAAAATCGGTTTTAATAACATAGCACTGAGCAAAAATTTTTAAGTTGTTACATATGTATATTGGGAAAATGTCATAGTCACTTTTAAGAAATTGTGTTTAATATGGATTGCCTTATCCGTGAAGCTTCGCTAGAATTGTTTGATGAAAAATTTCCTGCTTCTTCGCCGTTAGTCGATGGTTCAACACAGGCCCGTAGCCAGGATTTACCTAAGGGGGGTGGATTAAGGGTTTGGATTAAAAAAAATATCGATAGTTTTTGATATCGATAAATGAAAAGGTATTTTTTATATAATTACCAGAAAGATGGGAAAAGTCAGTGGCTAGAAATAGACAATACTTTGAGAAATGAATTTGTAACAAATTTTTCACAATAAAGCGACAAACTTGAAAAAAAACACTTTAAAACTTTTTTGTACTTTTTCGAAACTTCAAATTTGGTATTTCAGTCTGGCAACAATTTGTTCGAGTTCACATGGATTCAGTGATAGCAAATTTTTTCTACGACGGACTCAGTGATAGAGCAGAATAAATACAATGCTTGGAGAGCAAAATTTTTTGAAAACTTCCTTACCATAAAAAAAATCTTCAACAGCACTTTGTTGTTGAATTTCAGAGTGCATTTCCTCCATAAAATCTTCGTCATCGTCACTGTCAAATATTTCATTAGGTTCGATTACCACTTCGTTCTCAATATCTGATGATCTAAATCGCTATCATCATCATCATCATTATTGTCAGCGAATGGATCGGTTACATCGCCCTCCTCAGCTTCTTTTTCACGAGCAATATCATTGGCTAAAGTTGTTGCCACTCTTTCGTAAAACGTGGTATCAAAATTACCACCGCGATGACGCGTATTATATAAAAAAAGATTTCATCACTCATTTTGAACTGAATTAACTATCAAAATAATTTATCAAAATAATAATAAAGCCCTTGAAATATTTTTTACAATCACTAAAGGAATAATTAAAAATAACTTACGCAATAATAAAAATAATATTGCATATAAAATATATGTAGGTCTAGCCAGACTCATGTAGTACTAATACGATGTGTACAATATAAAATCTTTGTAATTTTTCTTGCAAAGATTTTTTCGTCCTGATTTTTTTAAGATCGATAGCTGTTTATTACTAGGCCTTGATTTAAATAAAAACTCAGCAATAATGATTTATTGGCTTTTATTGCAAAACTCAAAATTATGCGCAGCTGTGGCTGCTGTTTGTTATTTTTCTTTTTTCTGATTAATTTGCCTTTTATTCTTTTCTCTTTCATGCCAGGGCATTGCCAAGCTTAAATAAAATATAAGGAAATTAAAGTAACGCCAGTGTATCGCATTAACATATCGGCCGCCTTGGAAGGTCAGCTTTCAAATAAATTTAAAAGTATTATATAATGCAAATTAATTTTTTAAAATAAATTAAAAATTCAAGTACTTAAGATAAAAAAAAAAAACAAAATTATTAAAATATTTTTAAATGTCATCTTCATCAGTCAAAGGGATTAGGCATATCTTCTTTACCGCTCGTTTGTAGGTGCCGTTAGGGGTTACTACAGTGACAACACGAACTTCACCATCACGACCAGGATGCAATTCGGCTATTCATCCAATTGGCCAATGCAACGGGGCCACGTTGTCTTCCATAAGCAAAACTAATCTGTTCAGCTTAATACTCTACGCTTAGTATTCTCGGTGCCAGCGCTGCCACAATTGTTGACGTATTTTTGGCATGTGTTGCCAGCGCGATAAGCGGTTGTCTGAAACATCGAGAAAATTGCGCTGAACTGGTTGGATCAGTGAGTCGTTTATAAGGAAATGGGAAGGGGTTAGGACTTGAAAATCGTTAGGATCTGTTGTTAAAGGAGTCATTGGTCGAGAATATAGAGCTGCTTCTATTTTCGTGAGTATGGTATAAGTTTCTTCAAACGTAAATGCTTTTCCTTGAGTCACAGTACACAATTGCCTTTTCATACTCTTTACGGCCGCCTCCCAAAGTCCACCAAAATGAGGGGAGCGATGCGGTATGAAACTCCACTTGATTCGTTGCCTTGCCAAAAATGTTGATATATCCGGTTCTGTTTCACGCAGAAATTTAAAGATCTCTTCTAACTTACGCGCCGCTCCTACTAGATTCGTACCATTATCAGAAAACATCTCGGCGCAAATTCTTCGTCGAGCGGTAAAGCGACTTAGAGCAGCCAAAAAAGATTCTGTTGTCAATTCTGTTACCAGCTCTAGGTGGATAGCTTTGGTACTGAAACATGTAAACACTGCAACATACGCCTTCGATATATGAATTTTCCCACGACGTCTACTCTCTCTTACTTGCAGCGGACCAGCATAGTCAACTCCCGTTACTAAAAACGCACGCGTAAAACCTACTACTCGTTCTTTAGGTAAATAACCCATTAACACGTCTGGTGAAGTAGGTTTGAAACGAAAACATTTAAGACATCTTTTTACAGTTTTTTGAGCTTCTCTTCGACCTCTAAGAGGCCAAAACTTTTGACGAATTGAATGCAAAAGTTGCTCTGGAGGACAACGCTTAAGACAAATATGCTCTTCACGCAAAATTGTGGTAATAATATTATTTTTTGATGGCAAAATTATGGAATGTTTTTGTTCTTCAGCTAAATTAGCGTTCTGTAGTCTACCACCTACTCGAATGACGCCTTCCGTGTCTAAAATTGGACTTAAGGAGCGTAGGGGACTTTTGCGTGGAAGTATGCGATTATTTTTCAAGCAGTTTAGTTCTAATGGAAACCTTTCCTGTTGAATCCATCGAGCGATTGTACTTTCTGCTTTATCAAGTTCAGCAGGTGCCAAGCATCCTCTTTTCTTTTCCTTAGTAAATGCCGCGCGAAATCTATGACAATACGCTATGATGCGCGTTAACTTATAGCAGGATGAATACTTTTGCAGTATATCAGAGGTGTTAAATGCGGCCAATGATGCCAACGTTGTCTTAAGTTCCGGTAAGATTGTCTCTGGCGCTTCGATGTTAGCCGGACATCTCTCGACTTTTCGGAGCCATGGTGGTCCATACCACCACAGATCGCAATTAATTAAAATGTCTGCCGTAATGCCTCTGGATAGCATATCCGCAGGATTTTCTTCTGATGGTACGTGCTGCCATATGGCATGTGCAGTTAACTCTTGGATATCTGTTACCCTGTTCGCGACAAATGTTTTTAAAAGATTAGGCTCTGATTTGACCCATCCCAGGACGATGGTGCTATCACTCCATAACCTGAATTGATTAATTTTATCCTGAAACGCTGCCTCAGTTGATTGAAGTAATTGTGAAAGCATCCTTGCTGCTTCAAGCTCTAATCTGGATAAAGAGATCGTTTTCAACGGTGCCACCTTCGATTTTGCACACAGCAGATGTGAATGTTCTACGCCTTGATTATCTACACTAACAGCATATAAACATGCTCCAAAAGCACGCTCGGAAGCATCTCCAAAACCGTCAAATCAAATTTACTCGCGTGATTGCCTGGATTAATATTTCTAGGTATTTGAATATCGTTAATCTGAGTTAATGACGAATAATAATTTTCCCAAATATCTAATTCATCTTCCGCCAGAGGTTGATCCCAGTATATTTCCTTAGACCTATTGCAGAATATCTTTTTCAGAATTCCAAAGAAGTCCCAATGTCTTAAGAGCCTCTGCTTTTTCAATTGTAAATAGGTTATCTGCCGTACACTGCTAGTTAAGATCCTTTAATATTCGCCGATCATTTGACCTCCATTTTCTTAACCCTTCGTGGGACCCTAAGTAAATTATACGTCAAAGGTCCTTAAGGTCCGCTGGGACATAATATGAAAATTGCCTATAAAATGCACTAAAAATGATTGAACACGGGCAAATTGTGGTTTTAAATTAAATATTAATTATTTTTATTGAGATATAGTCTTAATCCAATATTATTTTATTGTTCTGCTCGGTGAATCCTGGACGTTTTGCACGGCATGCAACGGTGCATCTGCTCTGAATGCTCCATACAAACAAACTTCCTGCAATCGCAGCATGCAAATCTTGTTTTACGTTGCCTGTTGTTGTGTTGTTGACATAAATAGCAAGTTTTCCGTTGATCCCTGTGTTGGATTGGTGGTGCTTCGCTTGTAATGCTCTCTTCTAGTGGTATGACGTTGTAGTCCATCATAGCTCTCTTGGTATGGGGGTAGCGGGTTATACGATTATTGAGCGCCCTTTCTTCGATTTCGGGAGTAGCAAACTGCTGAACTAATTTGTATAAGAACGACCGCCTCCTGTCGCTTTTCTGGCTCGGATTGAGGTCATTATAGGCGATAAATGACGCCAATGCAGCAACGTCCACAATATTATAAAACATGGCCAGTGGCCAGCGTTTAGTACCTCTTTTACACGTGTATGTACCTAGCATTTGGTCCATCGTGTCCACTCCAGCTTTATTTTTGTTGTAATCCACAATGGCCATTGGTTTTTTATGTGCTCCTTCGACGGCGTTTGTTTAATGTGCTGTTGAAATGAGTACCACTGCTTTATTTTTCTTCGGCCTATTGGTCCTATTCCTCTACTTCTCATGGTGAAGATATTGTGCGATCTTACACGTGAAGTTGGTGGCGGCGCTTTCTTCCATTTCATACCATTTTTGCCAACATAATAGTCATCTGAAGTTGTTTCTTGATTTGGCGGCGTTTCATCATCATCTTCACTTGTATCTCCGTCCCAGTATTCAATAGTGGCTCCACTTTCGCAATCAGAGGCTTCTTCATTTATTTGGAACGATGGATCACTTATTTCATCATCGAAATCACAACTTTGTTCATTTAGTATTTCATTTATATTGATATTTGCTTCGCACATTTTTCTTTAGCTCAATTCAATTCAAAAGTTAGTACACAACTGTTGAATATTCTTGAAGCAACTGGTTTATATACCTTTTTTTCCCCAACATTCAGGTAGGCACGCAGGTATAAGACAAATGCATCAGGGATGAACAAAGCAATAAAATAAGCAAACTTATACCTCCCCCAGCTCATTTCTTGGAAAACCCAATTAGCAAAAATATTTATTTTACCTTGAAACTAAACGCAGCTGCAATTTTGAGCCATAAAACAATGAATTCCACGAAGTAATACCGTTAATTTGCTTAATTTTCATACTATGTCCCAGGGGACTTTAGGGACCTTTCTCGTAGGCAGTAAAAGTAAATCCTTAGATCTCGGTAACCACTGGTCCGATTTTAATGATCGAACCCGTAAAAGACGCAGAACTAAATGTTCCAGGAGTACATGGTAACTTTGGGAGGGGGTCGTAGTGGCCAAAATAGGAGTAATTTGCGATTCAAAATCGAAAAAGTCCCTACGGACCTTAGGGTTCCACGAAGGGTTAAAGAAAATTTACCTTTATATAAAAGTTCAGATAGTTGCTTCTGCAGTCGAATGGCACCGTGAAGTGAACTCTCACCCGTCAAGACATCGTCCATATAAAAATCTTCTTCAATCACCTTTGCTGCTAAGGGAAACTCCTGTCGATATAATGATGCAAGCTCACGTAAACATCTCATCGCAATATATGGCGCACACACTGGTCCATACGTGACCGTGTTTAGCTGATACACTCGAGGATTTTCTTCTGTGCCCCAATTCCAAAGAATGAGCTGTAAACTGCGATCATCAGGATGCACCAGTATCTGCCTAAACATTTTCTCAATATCAGCTGTCATAACAAACTCATGCGTTCTAAAACGTAAAATAATTCTCAAAATATCTCTTTGTAGATTTGGGCCTGTCATGAGCTTGTCATTCAACGATGTCATCCCTGAGGTCGGAGTAGACGCGTCAAATACGACACGTAGCTTTGTCGTTACGCTATCTGGTCGGATGATAGCTTGATGTGGAATAAAATATGTTTCTTTCAGCTTTACTAACTCTGTGTCATCAAGCAATGTCATATCTTTACGCATTTAATTTGCTTCCAAGAATTCGCAATAAGAATCTCTTAATTTTGAATTTCGACGTAGTCTTCTCTCCAGTGAAATAAGTCTATGATGTGCTGTTTTTCTTGAATCTCCAAGCGCAACGTCAGGTCGGATTGGCAATCGTACGATAAATCGCCCTTTGGAATTTCTCTGAACTGTCTCACTGAAATGCCTCTCACACATCACTTCTTCTTTGGTATATGCATTAATTTTAGCAAACGATTCTTGCTTCCAAAATCGTTCAAGCTGTTGTTGTAGCTGATCGTTCGTAACAGTCAAGCATGTGTTAACAACTTCTTCTTTTTTACGAATTTCGCCTCCAAGAATCCAGCCCAATCTTGTATTCTGCATTGCTGGCTGTCCATAGACTTCATTGCGCGGTGAACCAACAAGAATTTTCCAATATAACCCAACCCCGATAAGTATATCAATCTGCCCTGGTTTATTAAAGACTGGATCAGCTAAGCTTATATTTTCTGGTATGATTAGTTTTTTCACATCTAATTCAATTTGTGGAATTCTTCCAGTAATTTTGGGAAGAGCGACACATTCCAATGACGTCACAAAATCACTATTCAAAGACCTGATTTGTACTTGCACAACCTTATTAGTATTTGTTGTCGATTGATTGATGCCGCTTATGAAGCATTCCACTGTTGGTACGGGACAAATCGTACGCATTTGATAAGTTAAGATCTTAAATTAATAATAAACCGAAATGTTATTGTACAAAGCAAAAATATTGTACAAAAATTTAGTGTAACGGAGGCTTTTCAAAATCAATTATTTGTTTCTGAAAATATTCATAAATAGGCAGTAATAAGTATGAAAAGATGTTTGTTTGTACGGGACAGCCGCAGTCCACCATACTTTTTATTTTTTTAAATTATTGGAGAATTTTAGCAAAATTAATTATCTCTGTAAAATTAAAAATATACTTATGTAGACTTCGTCGATCATGGTATGACGAAATACTACAAGTTCGAAAAAATATCTATTAAAATGAGAATAAAACTAGTAAGAAATGATCTTCGACTGGGCCGAAGTTAAAATACCCCCACGGCCGAACCAAAGTATATTCAAAGTCTTAAGCAATCAATAAAATGTTTATCTGTAAAAACGTTTTCGTTATATTTTTTACAGAAAATATTCGCTTTTGTTTTTTGATAAAGTCGCTTTGTATGGGAGGTAGGCGTGGTTTTCACTCAATTTGGTTGAATTCCATACACATAGTACACGTTATATATCAAAGTGTCCATACATCATACATTATGCATACATCATACATACATTATACAGTCCATACATTAATTTTTGTGGATTTTAGAGAAATTTTACCTTTTTGATAAAGTCACTTTGTATGGGAGGTAGGCGTGGTTTTCATCCGATTTGGTTGAATTTCATATTTAGAGTGTATTTTGAACATCAAAACTCATATGCAAAATTGCAAGTTCATATATTTATTTTTGTTGAATTATAAGAGATTTTACCGTTTTGATAAAGTCACTTTCTATGGGAGGTAGGCGTGGTTTTCATCCGATTTAGCTCATTTACGAACTTGTCGTTCATTTTTTAGAGGAAAGCTTAAATATTGAATTTCGTGATGATAGCTTTAAAATTACGGCTGTAATCGTGATCACAGACGGACAAACGGACAGACAGACGGACATGGCTAAATCAACTCGGGTGGTGATGCTGATCAAGAATATATATACTTTTCCATACCTACCACGCCTCCTTATGGGCGTTACAAACGGAGTGACAAAATTAATATAGCCCCCTTTACGTTTTTTAAACGTGGGGGTATAATAAAGAGTGATTTTTTAAGTGCCTGATAACTTTTTTTTAAAAAAAAACGCATAAAATTTGCAAAATCTCATCGGTTCTTTATTTGAAACGTTAGATTGGTCCATGACATTTACTTTTTGAAGATAATTTCATTTAAATGTTGACCGCGGCTGCGTCTTAGGTGGTCCATTCGGAAAGTCCAATTTTGGGCAACTTTTTCGAGCATTTCGGCCGGAATAGCCCGAATTTCTTCGGAAATGTTGTCTTCCAAAGCTGGAATAGTTGCTGGCTTATTTCTGTAGACTTTAGACTTGACGTAGCCCCACAAAAAATAGTCTAAAGGCGTCAAATCGCATGATCTTGGTGGCCAACTTACCGGTCCATTTCTTGAGATTAATTGTTCTCCGAAGTTTTCCCTCAAAATGGCCATAGAATCGCGAGATGTGTGGCATGTAGCGCCATCTTGTTGAAACCACATGTCAACCAAGTTCAGTTCTTCCATTTTTGGCAACAAAAAGTTTGTTAGTATCGAACGATAGCGATCACCATTCACCGTAACGTTGCGTCCAACAGCATCTTTGAAAAAATACGGTCCAATGATTCCACCAGCGTACAAACCACACCAAACAGTGCATTTTTCGGGATGCATGGCCAGTTCTTGAACGGCTTCTGGTTGCTCTTCACTCCAAATGCGGCAATTTTGCTTATTTACGTAGCCATTCAACCAGAAATGAGCCTCATCGCTGAACAAAATTTGTCGATAAAAAAGCGGATTTTCTGCCAACTGATTTTGGTAATAAAATTCAATGATTTGCAAGCGTTGCTCGTTAGTAAGTCTATTCATGATGAAATGTCAAAGCATACTGAGCATCTTTCTCTTTGACACCATGTCTGAAATCCCACGTAATCTGTCAAATACTAATGCATGAAAATCATAACCTCAAAAAAATCACCCTTTAATAAAAATTAAATCGTTTGTACGGGACACTTGTTTGTACGGGACTCGTACAAAATTCAGAAATTAAGTCTTCGTTTTGAATCATTTTTTAAATGAAAACTTAACACTATGATTATCTAAAGTGTGTTTCTTGCATGTTACGTTATGACCGTCGACTAATATATGATGAAATTTTGATATTCCCGGAACAGGCCTTGCAGCTGTCCATGGATAAACATTTTGGATTTTATCAGCTATTTCTGATTCAGCAATATAGAAACCTTGGTAGAAGGTACTAAAGTGGCTGCTAATGTAACGAAATCTTTTGCGTTTTGGATTACGGTACCATCTCCTTGACCTCGAGCTTTTTGGCTTCCAAGTTGCTTTACGTTACCACCAACTCCGTCAGTCAATTTATAAAAAAACAATGAGAAATGTATGTGTCAAAAATTACCATTTTCAGTGGAATGCTCCTTATGTGTCTACACTCATTGATCAATGGTAACTTGAGTATTTTAGTTAGCTCTAAAAAATAAAAATAAAAAAAATTTTAGTTAGCTCTGTAGTAATAATATTGGTCTGCAAACCCGGATCCAGTAAAGCACGACAAACTACCTGATTTCCCTCTCGATCTTGAACGTGAACTTGTGCGGTAGAAAGCATAACACTTGACTCTACTTTTGGAATACAAAGTGAATTCACAGGTGACTCATCTTGTGAAAAATCTGGAGGAACTGTTTTGTACTTCAAACCTGCGTTATGAATTTCATCATTATGTAGCAACGTATTATGACGCTAGAACTTTTGCAACTTTGTGCAAAATGCTCTGCACTAAGACAGTTTAAGCAAAGCTTATTTTTTATAATTGCCTGTTTTCTTTCATCTACCGTGAGCTTCAAAAACTTCTCGCAACGATTTACTGTATGAGAACCAGCACAAAAATCACAGAAATATCTCTTGTTACTTTTCTTTTCAATGTTTTGCGCTTGCTTTACAGTTTGCAATTTTGGATTATTCTGAGAAAGCATTCGCAATGTGTGACAACGATCATTCAAAAATTTTATAAAGTCAACTAACTTTGGCATATTAGTCTCATTGCGTTTCCTAATCAGATTTTGCCAATCGCGCTTTTCTACGTAATCGAGTTGTTTCTTTGATAAGTGAATAATTAATGTATCCCAATGAGAAACGGGTTGTTGCAATGTCCCTAAAGCAGAAACATGGGTTTGAATGTGCCAAATCATCTTTCTTATTGATTCACTTTGTCATCCTTATTAATTTGAGGAAACTTAAACAATTCTTCCAAGTGATTTTCAATAATCATCATCTTGTTATCATACATATCTTTAAGCAGCTTCCAGGCATTCGCATAGTTTTCCTTTGATATAGTGAAACCTTCAATCACTTTTCTTGCTTCTCCTTGCAGTACACCAATCAGATACTGATGTTTCTGCATAGCCGGAATGTCTGGATCCGAATCAATGGTTGTCTCAAAACTGTTTTTGAATACCATCCATTTAGTATACTCCCCATCAAACTCTAATAGTTTAATACCTGGTAACTTTGCTTTGTACTGCATCTCTTGATATATTACACTAGGCGTTGTTGCGGCTGGCCTATACTGAAAGCTCTGTTCTACCCTATCAATACGCTCCTGTGCAGCAGCAGCAGCTGCAAAATATTTTTCTTCAAATGCTTCCAACTCTTTTTCACAGTCTACATAAAAGTTTTCTGCACCGTCCTCGTCCGGCTGTTTGATCTCACGGATCTGCTCATGCAAGCATTCAAAATTGTTTAAATACTCGTCAAGTTTCTTTAACCTCACTTTTGCTTCAGAAGCTGTGGTTTCTGGATTCTTCTCCAAGAAGTTCTGTATGCGGGTAACTTGAGCTTTGCAATTAGCTCGTTTTTGTTTTGAATGTCTCGATACTCAACATATTTAATCAAATAAAGGAAAGGAATAAAGTAAGGAAAAGACTCACTTACCGAATGGAGCGCCAGCGCTCTGCTGCTTTATTCCCGCGATGCGTTGAGTCAGGCGGCTTCTAACAAGCGTATGTCCTCTGCTTTGCAATTACTTGCCAAAGCTTCCGTCTGTTATCCAAGATTGCTGAATCTTCTGTTCTCCAAAACCCCACGATGGGCGCCAAATGTTAATTCCTAGGCCTAGATTTAAATAAAAACTCAGCAATAATGATTTATTGGCTTTTATTGCAAAACTCAAAATCATGCGCAGCTGTGGCTGCTGTTCGTTATTTTTCTTTTTTCTGATTAATTTGCGTTTTCTTCTTTTCTCTTTCATGCCAGGGCATTGCCAAGCTTTAATAAAATATAAGGAAATGAAAGTGATGCCAGTGATGCCAGTGTTTCGCATTAACAATAGCCAATGAAATTGTAGGAAGCTAGAGGAAATTTCAAGTCGGTGGTTCAATTGTAAATATGATTAAATTAAAATTAAAATCGGAAAAGGTCTGGCCAGACTCATGTGCCAAACGGAGGGTTAGTTGGTAGAAAAAAAACCAAGCTTTCTACTTTTCAAGTCTATGCGACTGCCCTGCCGCAGAAAGCCACTGACGAGCGTCTACTTGTGCTTTTCTATACAAAGTGACAAAAGAAAATATAAACAACAACAAAAAAACAAACAACCATACTTCAATCCAATGCTTTAAAGCAGTGTCGACCACGTAGTACAGGCGAGTGTGGAGCTACCCTTCGTATTTTTGCGTATACACGAAATAGTAAATGAGACAAATGCCGTTGCTGTGTTCGACACTGCTTTATAGTTAAACTGTTTTCTCAACTCGCGAAACGAAGTTTGCACTGACGACACGAAGATCATTCCACGAACTTCGTAAACAGACTTGAAAATAAACGATTTGTAGGCAAAAAAAGTGCTTTTTCCCTACATTTCAAGTTTCTACATTTCAAGTTTTCTACATATCAAGTTTCTTCGTTTCAAGTTTTCTAAATTTGGAGACTTGATTTTTGCTGCCTATGATTTGCTCAAACTTGTTGTTTGCCTGCCTCGACTTGCAGGGAGTTGAAAAATTAAAGGAACTTGAAACAGCAAATTAATCCATTCATGCAGATCTCTAATGTAGTTGCACCCAGGAAATTTCTTCATCTGTCTTCCTTTAAATTCTCTGTCACAGCTGACGATATTATAGACTACGTCTCATCACATACGCAGATTGATCGATAGGAGATAGAGTGACACTGTCTTGTAAAGAAAGGCATGGAAGTTAAAGATTCAGAAGATGACTATGATAAGGTTTTCGATCCTGTTTTATGGTCTTTCGGTTTTTTATGGAACGCGGAGGCGAATCAATGGCATCGTTAAATTCGTCGATTTGTTACACAAGGCTTATCACAAGTCCTACCTGTAGCAGCTTATTGTTTACAAAATCGAAACGCAACCAGAAATGTTCACAACAACTCAAATTCAATCTACTACCACAATGTAGGTGGTTTACATTAGAAAACTTGCGAACTCCGAATAATTTTGTTTACAGAGACTTGACTTCACATTTCTTGTCGAATGAGTTGTTTGACTCTAACTACACGATGTACCGCAAAGATCGTATCTAAAACCTGGTGTATCCAGAGGGGGTGACGTGTTAATTGCAGTATCTTCTAATTTCTCCAGTAGAGAAATCCAGCTTCCACGATGTGCTGACGATGTTGAGCAAATTTGTGTCTCAGTCTCTTTAAAAAGTGTCATCGCTCTTCATAAAAATGAAATTATGAAATGAAATTTGGTTAAGACCAAACTCCGTGCGTGCTCGGTGATTTTACAGTGGGTGGCCAAATTATTAGGGACAGTGCTTACTTTTATTAAATTTCTTGTTTTAAGCAACTGTTTCAGCTACCAAAGTAGTTTTTAAAGGTTTGTTTTATTTTGTATTGCTTCTGGTATCATAATTATTGTTTTTGATAAGTGGCAATACTGGGAGCATGCTTCATTTGTTAATTATCTAATGTTTCTTCTTAATCGGTTATGATTTGGAAAAAAGTGCGGTTTGCTGTATTGTCGTTTTTAACATCGCCTTATTATTTTTTTCCAGTTTTCACGTCTTAAATAATTAAAAAGTAAGTAATGGTTCTTATCACAATACTTTTTAAAAAATTTTATTTGTAAATTATCATTTTCTTAACGATTTGTTGTGAAAACTTAAAACTTCCTTCTTTGTAGAATGGGCAAGGCTTCGGACACTTCTCCAAGAAAATGTAGGAAAATCCAAAAGTTGTTAGTGCACTCCACACATTCACAGAAAGAGATAGCAACTATTGCAGGCGTTTCAAAGTCTGTTGTCAATTGAATAAAATAAAAATTGATAAAGCAGAAGCAGACCGTGAAGGAAAATGTGGCAGGAAAAGGGTTACAACTCCTCGTGCTGATCGAAGAATCAGAGACATCTCTTTAGAAAATCGAAAAAAGAGTGTTGCCGGTCTCACTACGATGATAAACAACGAAGGTGTGATAATTTCGGCCAGAACAGTCTGGAGGCGGTTAGCCAAAGAGAACCTGATAGGTCGTCGGCCCACCATAAAACCACGCCTAACCGAGGCTATGAAAAAAAAAAACCAACTGCAATGGGCCAGAAAACATAGACTTATGACTGCGGCAGATTGGAGTCGAGTAAATATATTTTTCTTAAATAGTGCGATGCATCATTAATGATTTTCTTGTGTTAATTGTAATCAGGTCTTAAATGTAAACCTGTAAAACACTTTACAGGTGTGTTTCTCCGACGAGTCAACGTTTCAAATTTTGGTTGACAAAAGTTCTTTTGTCAGACGACGCTCTAGAGAAAAATACAATTCAGATTGCCTTGTGGAGAGGGTTAAACATCCGGTTAGTGTTATGGTGTGGTCTGTCATCTCAGCCAAAGGTATGGGGAGCCTATACATCGTGAAAGGGACGATGAAACAAGACCAGTACAAACGAGTTCTATAAACCCGGCTACTGCCGCAGCTTAATGGATGGTTCTCCGCAGCTTAATGAATGGTTCTCCGCAGCTTAATGAATGGTTCGATTCGGCACCTTGCCACAAAGCCAGGAGTGTTACTGCATTCCTGGCAGAAAAAAACACTGCAGTTTTGACGTGGTCAGGGAATTCACAGGACATGAACCCCATTGAAAACATGTGGGAGCTCGCCAAACGGGCGATTACGAAAAAAATCATTACCAACAAGCGCCAGTTGATTGAAACTCTGAATAGCGAATGGCACCACAACTCTGATCTCCAAAAAAACGCAATAACATGTATAGAGAGCATGCCTCGATGCCTAGAAGCCTAGATCACTTAGTACTAACACTTTATATTGTTATATTTATATATTACTTTTATGAAAAGTAATAAACGGTTCTTCCTAATTTTTTTTTTTGTTTTTATGATCACAATAGAACACAGACACAAATAAAAAATACATAAGAGACCTAAAACCATTAATTTGTCTGAAAAAACCAGCTAAGCTAAATATTCGAAAATCTGCGTACTGTCCCTAATAATTTGGCCACCCACTGTAATTTGGGCAACATTGATTGGAATTTTTGCGCTGATGAAAAAATTGTATTACCCTTTGGTTGAAAAACTTCTATTGAATACACTCTTTGTGACGCTCTATATGCTTTAAATCTGCTTCGGGTAAATACCGTTAAAAATAATCTTATGAGAATATTATATCTCATTTTTGTTTCTGATGTTTTTAAATATAAACTTTTCAAATGTGATATGCCAATAACAAACGATTCTGTTCATCACAAGGCAATTGTTTTGAATGTAGATTTCTACACGTTTAGTGATGACTCGGGGGTTGGGCGTATTCTCTTGTACAACTTTAAGTACGCCAATTACGTTGGACTGAACGCCTTTCTTTGGTTCTATTAATTGGAGTTTAGCGTTTCGGTATATGGATTTGAATGAAATGTACTTAAATTTCAAACATATCATAAAAGCAAATTTTTTCGTGTAAGCATCCATGGTTTAATCAAAGGTTAGTCAACTTAAAAAACTTAAGGAATAAAGCTCACTCTAGGTAAAAAAAAACAGGTCTGTCAACTGACAAAGCCATCTTCGTGTTGCGTAGGCGGGAGTTTGATTTTTTGGCAAACTTCTTGTATAAGAAGTATATTGATTCCATTGAGAGAAATCTTAGATCGAACCCGAAATCTTTTTGGATATTCGTGAATAATAAAAGAAAATCTTCTGGTTTTCCTTCATCAATGGAATTTAGAGGGGAGGTGTTTTTAATCCCTCGAATTTTCTCAAAGATTCAAATTGTCTCACCGAATCACCGCAACTTTTGAACATTGGGTATCTATACATAGAGGATAAGGAGGTACTGGATGCCATATTGGGCCTTGACTGCTCTAAAAGTGCGGGCTTC
The DNA here is from genome assembly GCA_943735915.1 of Pherbina coryleti. Classification (NCBI taxonomy): domain Eukaryota; kingdom Metazoa; phylum Arthropoda; class Insecta; order Diptera; family Sciomyzidae; genus Pherbina; species Pherbina coryleti. Next base: position 93,347,618 of record OX030948.1, read on the forward strand.
GACTTGCTTTCTCCGGTGTTCTTGAAAAATTGTGCGCTTACGTTGCACATCGGTTTGGGTTTGATTTTCAACAAATCTCTTGCTTGTGGTTTTTTCCTAAATGAGTGGAAAACTGCCTGTGTGACACCCATTTTTAAGTCTGGCCAAAAGTATTTGGTGGAAAATTACAGGCCTATCGATCAATCATCCCTAAAATCTTTGATAAAATTGTTAATAAAATTCTTTTTGCTGAAGTGCGCAGTCTTATCATTTGGCAACTACATGGATTTTTTAAAGGTAGATCCACTTGGCTATTTTTTCCAACTTTGCTATCAACGTTATTGAAAAAGGCTCGCAACCTTTTAATAACTGATTTTTCTAAGGCATTTGATAGTGTTAATCATATTGTTTTGTTAAAGAAACTTGAATCTCTGGGCATTTACTCAAAATTTTTAAAATGGATTCACTCGTATCTAACTGATAGAACGCTAGTTGTCAAGGTCGGTGAAAATACTCCAGGCTTTATTAAGGTTACATCGGGTGTTCCTCAGGGGAGTCACTTGGGGCCTTTACTCTTTTATTTGTTCATTATTGATATCACTCGTTCTTTCAAGCTTAGCAAGAGTTTTTTATATGCCGATGATCTAAAGATTTTTCTGGAAGTTAAGGATTGTACGGACTGTATAAAACTACAGAATGATATTTCATCTTTGTTGCGATGGTTTAATACTAACCAACTAAATCTTAACTTCGAAAAATGTAAGGTACTCACTAGACCTGCCCTTATTTTTCAAAATGGCGGTGCATAGGAGAGTAGGGTCCAAAAAGTTTCCATTTTATGCCACAATGATCCATGTAAAATTTGGGCTCGATCCGACGACTCTAAGTGGACCCAAAATTGAGTTGACTAATAAGACAGAGTAGGTAATAGTTGACAGAGTAGGGTCCAAAAAGTTTCCATTTTATGCCACAATGATCCATGTAAAATTTGAGCTCGATCCGACGACTCTAAGTGGACCCAAAATTGAGTTGACTAATAAGACAAGGTTTTATTATAAGAAATTAGGAACTTTATTCGGCATTTTTGGAAAAAACTCAATTTTGGTAACAGTTTTGTCAATATTTTGTAATTTTCTTATTTTTATGTTATTCTCCAATAAATTACACGTGAAACACGCGTGACGCGCAAAAACCACGTCACGCGCACATCTCCAGTGGCATTGTTATTTAGCATAACTGCGTTGCTGCTTACTTCTGAATTAGTTATTACATTTTCCTGAAAAATACCGTGATCTGGTTTAATTATTGTGGCAACCCGTGTTGAGACACACACACACACAACTAGGCCAAGAACGAGAGAACAACTGTCAAACGAATGAGTAGACGTTTTGAGTCAGTCGTATGAGAACAGCCAACCAGTGTGTTACCTAATTGTGCTAAAGAAGTAAACCAAAATAATAAAGTACCAAAGTTAATTATTGTAAGTTAATTGTTAATTGTTGTGAACCAAATTATAATTGTTATTATTTTGGGTGAGTTTATAGGTTGTTACAATTATAATGTCAGAACCATCAACATCAAAACCTGCATCGGCTTCTGCATCAGCCATTTCCTCGGTACAAACGCGTCAAACCGTTCAATCACTCTACAACATAGACTTAGTGGGCAGAACAGCGCATCAAATAACCGGTGTCAAACTTCCGTCCAATAGGCAAGTCCTACAGGTCTTCTTTCATAACATGCGTTTTGTGAAACTCGACGCAAAGGGAAGTGCAAAATTAACGCTCGATGCAGTGTATATTTTCTGGCAACAAGCACGAATTCAAACACGATACGGAACAAGATGCGCGGAGAAATTGTACAATACATGGAAAGATATACAAAAAGTGCCCGCTAGCAAGAGATCTGTGGCTTGGAAAGAAAACGAGCTTGCATTTACCAACGATCTGGCCAATTTGTTTGATATTGCGACTGCAGATGCCCTAAAAACCATTCGAATTGAAGAAGATAAGAAGTTTCTCATTCGACAACGACAACCAGTACGCCCGGGATGCGTGATTGGCTGCGATAAGGTTTTATTTCTGCGAGAAAAAAGAGCATCGGAACGAAAGGAGAAAGAGAAGCAGAGAAAGCGGAAATTTGAAGAAATGTCCAAGTCGAAAGATAGTGGTTCGTATTCGGCTTTATGTCATTTTCTATCTTATTGATTTATGTAATACATAACACATTTTAAACTTTTTGCTGCCGGCCAATATACAGAATCGAGTGATGAAGGTGAGGTTGAGGTAATAGAAGGAATTGATGAAAAAGCTGAGGACGTGGGTAAAGCGATTGAGGAGAGCACTGCCGATGCCGAAACTGGTGACATCGTTGAACCGCACAAAAGTGTACAGAAGAGAGGGCGTAGAAATTTTCTAACGCCACGACTTGCTTCTGCGCTTGACCACGCCAAGCTAACTGATCCAATGGCAGCTCATGTGTTGATAGCCTGCGCCGATGCATTGAATTATTCCGTAGACGAGCTGGCTATTAACCGAACAACGATTAATCGATATCGTCGAGAAAACCGCCGCAAGGAAGCAGAAGTTATCCAGACCGAATTCGTAGAAAACGTAATAGAGTATTCTTTCTTAATTTAAGCCATACCCTTAATTTATAGTTAGCGATATAAGTAGTTATAAGTCATTCGTCTCTTTCCCTAAACAGCTAAGTATTAATAAGCCGCTTGTCGTACATTGGGACGGCAAAATGTTGGCTGACCTTGTAGGCAGCACAAAAGTTGAGAGTGTTGCGGTTATGGTCAGCTATGATGGGACTTCAAAGTTCCTTGGAGCACCTCAAATAAAATCATCAAGCGGAAAAGATACAGCTGACGCTGTTTACAATCTGTTGGTTCGTTGGAACATTGCAGATCGAGTTGAAGCAATGTCATTCGACACGACCTCCAGTAACACTGGAGCTCTCAATGGCGCTTGCATTATCTTGCAGGAACCACAGTATTGCCGTCGAGAACTGCTGCACTTGGCCTGTCGCCATCATATTTACGAAATCGTTCTGCGCCAGGTTTTTGAAGTGAAATTGTCGACAAGCAGCGGTCCTGAAGTTCAATTGTTCGAGAGATTCGTGAAAGTCTGGAAGAGTCTTGACCAGACTGCATTCCAGAATGGTGTCGAGGACGAAATCGTTGGTTCAAAAATACCCCCCGATGAACAAGCCGCCATCAGAAATTACTGCAATCAGCAGTTGAAAGAACGTCACCCTCGTAATGATTATAGAGAGTTTCTCCAACTGGTTGCTGTTTTCTTGGGTGAAACACATTGTGGTAGCTTCCGTTCTCCTGGCGCTACCAGCAACGCGCGATGGATGGCAAAAGGCATTTATTCACTTAAAATTTTCCTTTTCCGCAACCATTTAACATTGACGGCCAGAGAACTGAGTGGATTGCGCGACGTGTGCATTTTCTTGGCGCGAATATACATTCGTGCATGGATTGGTTGTAAAAATCCAATCAATGCTCCAAACCAGGATTTCAATTTCATACGAGATTCCATTGAATACGCTCAAATTGATGCTCCAGTTTCTGCTGCCATATTGAAGAAGATGAGTAACCACATGTGGTATTTATCAGCAGAACCAATGGCTTTGGCTTTCTTTGACTCGAATGTTTCTCTTGAACAGAAAAGAAAAATGGTTGAGCGAAAAATGGATCAAAATCGCAAACATTCGCGAATCATAGCTTGAGCGACTTCATTTCAAACAAGACTAACAATTTCTTTGTGCGGTTCGGTTTGTCGCCGGAGTTTTTGGAATTTGACCCATCAACATGGGAAACCAACGAGAGTTTTAAAGAAGGCCGCGTGTCTGCTAAAATTTAGCCGTCGTTAATGACACCGCTGAAAGAGGAGTGAAGTTCATGAAGGACTATAATCGGATATTGACCCACAAAGAAGACGAAAAGCAATTCTTATTGCAAGTTGTTGAAGCTTATCGCAAAAAATATCCATCGTTCAAAAAAACATCTTTAGTTAATGTTTAATATATTGTAACATTATTATTTTTTATCAGAGTTTTCTGAGTAATAGCTTAGTGAAAAGTTAATTTAGTGAAGAATAACATAAAAATAAAAAAATTGCAAAATATTTACAAAACTGTTACCAAAATTGAGTTTTTTCCAAAAATGCCGAATAAAGTTCCTAATTTCCTATAATAAAACCTTGTCTTATTAGTCAACTCAATTTTGGGTCCACTTAGAGTCGTGGGATCGAGCCCAAATTTTACATGGATCATTGTGGCATAAAATGGAAACTTTTTGGACCCTACTCTCCTATGCGCCGCTATTTTGAAAAATCTTCATAGAAATAAGGGCAGGTCTAGTACTCACCTTTGGTCGGAAAACAACTCCTATTGAATATGAGTATAGGTATAACACTAGTGACAGTTTTTGCAGGGTGAGTCAACTCAAAGACCTTGTTGTCTATTTTGACCATAAATTTTCTTTTGATACTTACTTGGAATACAGTATCGCCAAAGCAAACTCCCAATTTGGATTTTATTTCTGGTGGTTTTGATTTGTTTAATTAAGTTCCGCTAGATTATTTAAGTTACACACTGTGCAACGGTGCTAAAGAAGTTTCACTTAAAAAAAAACAAATAAGTCGCCTGTCCTACCTCCTTTGTTTAACAAAACCGGTTTGTTTAAACGCTAAGCATCAATGAACTTCAGAACAAAAACAAAAATAACTCAAAGCTTTCATAGTTCAGATCAGTGCTTGCAGTGTATGTGAGGGTATGTTATGCGAGTACACCGAATAGAAACAAAAGTAACGCAAACCTCTCAAAGTTCAGATCAGTGCTTACAGTGTTTGTGAGAGAACAGATAAGGTTCACAGATAAGGCAGTGAAACTCGTGCGCAGACTTTCTCTTCACTACACGACCTGTTGTTTAACTTTTATTCAGTTACAGTGTATTCTTTAGCAGTGAAGCAGAGTGTATTCGCTTTGCGATTATACTCATGCAGGGCTCTAGTCTCGATTACCCGCATATAGAATATTCAAAAACGTTTCACAAGATTTGCGTTGAGAAGACTATATATACTCTTGGGAAACTATCCCTACTTATTGGGTGCTCTGCCGTCTTTAAGGTCTAAGTAGTTTGACTGATAGACGAATTTTTAACAATATACTGTTTGTCAAGGATATAATCAATGGTAAAATTAATTCCCCCTTAATTCCACTCTATGTCCCGGCACGTCATTTGATAGATCCAAACTTATTTTATACTCCTTTCCATAGAACTTATTATGGTTCTAATGAACCTCTTTCTCGGTGCCTCTCTAATTGCAATAAATTTGCGAATCAATTAGACTTCAGCGTTGATAGAGATACTTTTATTAATAGCCTAAAAGAAATCATTATGTGCTCTCAAACTTTAGATTAATGGCATCATTTTATAAATCCCTGCACATCACTTCACGCCGCGTTGTTGAAATTAACAATTTATAAAACGCAATGCTTCACGTCGTGATCTTAAGCGTTGAGTAACGCAAAAGCGTAGTGAAAACAGTACAAATTTTGCATTTTATAAAACGCAACCCTTAAATTTCGTTGACTTGAACTGTCAATTTCATCACTTGCTCTTGAGCTGCCGTTGGAACGAATAAGTTGGCATTGAAAGGGTAATAGCTTTCTTTTTCACTCATATATTCTTAAATGTTTAAATATATCGTATAAGGCCGTGTGCTATTCGGAAACTTTTCACTCGTGGTAGGAAAGAATTTACAGAGATGAATACAATTTCTGTCTGTTGAAATAAAATTGTGATTTTTGCTGTGCCAAAACGACGATGAACAAGTAGAAATTTCGACGTTTTATTTTTCGGTAGTGTTTTAGCGCAAGAATTTAATTTGATTTTCAAAATTGTTAATTAATCTGGAAATTAACAGCATTTCACGCAAATATTTTCCACTTCTGCTTGCTATACTATCAGTCGCACATTATTTTTAACTTCTTACTGACTCACGAACTCAAGGGTTTTTTTTCTATTTTGCTTGCCAATTGTCAAAATTTATACTAGCCCTTGGGGCTACATGAATTTTTGACAATCATATTGGCTGACTTCCCAAACGTCTCAAAAGCAATGATACTTTGCAACACTGCAAATAAACTACATTGTCATTTTAAGTTGTGAAAAAATGTTGACGTTTAGGAACACGTCTTTACTTTGCATCATTAGAACAATGTAAGTGCTCGTACGTCCACTTAGTAGAACTGCAAAAATAATAATTAAATTAAGTAAATCCGTTTTAATAGTAAAAATCCGTTTTAATAAGGATTTGTTTGATTAAAATCATTTATTTCATTAAAAACACTTACATATCTTCTTTCATCGTCGCCATTTTTATCAACGCATTATGAAAGCATTGTCAAATTAAATGATGCTCTAGTTGCATTTATTTGCGCATCAGATGCATCATAGTTGCATTTAGAAATACTACGCATTGTTAAAGTTTTGCACGGTTGCGTTTAGGAACATGTGACATTGTTACACTGCAAAGCAACATGCGTTTAGGAAGTCAGCCATTCACCTCCGAAGTGGCAAAATTTCTCTTTCACACTGTCAAAATTTCATCATTCGAGTGAAAAGTTTCCGAATAGCGCACGGCCTAAATATAGGTTAAAGACAGCAACAACGAACCAACAGTTCGAAATGTTGCTAAAAGAAATAAATAAATTGAGACACCGCAGGAAGCAAATGGTACGCCAGTGTTTGGCGTTTATATTACAATTTCAATTTAATGATGGCTGAAGAGAACAGCTGATATGTTTGCCAACAAGTCAGTATTTGGTGAATCTTAAATTTTTCAAAGATTTGCAATAATGATGCTAGTTTTATTTTTCATGTGACAACCCTAAACTGTTGTTGACTGACTGTTCACCGTGGTAATGTAACAAAGCTAACGCAATAACGTAGTGATTAATAAAATGCAAATTTTAAATCCAAGTGAAGCACCGCGTTAGCGTTGCGTTTCATCACGGTGATTTATAAAATGATGCCATAAGTATTTTTGTTAACTTAGTTTTTAAGTATTATTTTAAGTAATCTTTAAGACCTCACAGCCCAGTAGATGAATTTTAATAAATAAATTAATAAATAAAATGGTCAGAGGATGGAAGGCCCTCTTAACAATCACATTGTTACGGTCTGTAGTTAAGACCAGGTCAAGAAGTCTTTCAAGGCTATTATAAATACAACTAACTTTTTTTAAGTCAGAACATATATTGTCAACAACTATATGTTCTTGGCGGGTCTTCGAATTTGATACACAAAAATATGTATCATCGTCGGAGAATGCCATTTTAAGTCAGGCAGATTAAAATCGCCCAACATAACGATACAAATAAATTGGTTACTGAACAATCGAACTAAGTAGTCGAATGAAAATTATCTTTTTTATTTGCTTCGTTGAAAGCTAACATATAATTAATTCTGTATTATTTCTTAAAACATGACTCATTTTGTTAAATTTTTAGGGTTTGTGCTTAATTTTCTTACATTATTCCACATAAATTCTGGGTACTCAATACCTAATACCCAGATTTATACTGTTTAAAGTAAATTATACATCCCTATGGCTGAACGAATAAACGTTAGTTGTCAAAAGTGGCATTATAACGCCGCACAGTAGAATTATAAGCAAGCGTAGTTACCCTTTAATTCAAATTTTTTTTTATTTTTTTGGTCAACTTTGGTCGTAACAAAGATTCAGTATGTTTAAAGCTCAGTAGTTTTTTAAAAACACGTTGTAATAAATAATTTTGCAAAATTATTTATTGAAGTGTGCTTAAAAGTGATATACATAAAAAAAATCCTTTAAGTGTTTCTAAATCTTTTTTTGGAGCTATATACATTAGAGTGTCCCTTATTTTGCGATTTTTGGAAATGTCAAGGGGCTGAAATGTTTTTTTATGCGTTTTTATATTCTAAGAACGAAACTAAAAAAAAATTTTTTTTACGACAACGTTTACCCGTGCCAATCGGGCCCGAAAGTTTCGAAAAAATGCCCATATTAGACCATATTTGCATAAATTAAAAAAAATCTTTTCTCTGCTTTTTATAAATGTTTTACATTTTTTGGAACACATACATACATAAGAAATATGATATCTACAAAGTTTTTTATGGTGGGCGTGGTTACCGCCCCTGCTGCGTCGAAATTTCTCCCGCAGCCTTTTCCCACTTTTTCATGGAATAAGTGCAATTTAGGTATTAATATCAACAATAAATAAATACATTTTTATTATGCTAAAAGTATGATTACATTTCATGAAATTCACATTATGTACTTACAAAAATTAACAATAAATTAAAAAACTAGTATTTTAACCTGCGGCGGGCGCGCAACAAGCTAATACCTATAAGCAGTCTTATTGCGGCTTTTCAACCGAAATCATAGTTTTTTTTTATAAATAAAAAATATCAAAAACCAAAAATATATGCCCCCTGAAGGGTTAAATTTTAATAAGAAATACAAATTAATTATAAGTTTTTTTTTAAGAGCATGTATTTTTTTTTTTTTTTTTTTACACTTCGAGGTTATTTTTCGAGTATTTTGGGCCACAATAAGTAGGTTTTGTAGCTGCGCTTCTGATTTTGTAAGCTCGAGAAATTCTTGAGCAAGTTGTACCCCACGCTCCGCAACATCATTTACAATACAAAGATCTTTAAAATAATTTTTTACTCTCTGGTATTCTTCATCTTTTTCCCATTCGTCAGAATCATATGTATTTTAAAAAATTGCATGTCAAACTTAACCTACGAAATAGATTTGTTGTTCGACAAGATGCAAAACAATCTAAATCTTTTTTGTCCATTCATTTAAAGAATTTGGGTTTGCGATTGGATGATTACATGGAAACTTCTGAGCTTGCAATCACCATACTGCGTTTTCTATCAATAGAAACTGCATCATCGAAAAAAGCGAGTGCTACAAGTTCTTCGCCAAGGTACCAAAGATGCCGACCAAATTTTTGACTTGCAGCAATGGATATTTTTTGTAAATTGGCTTGTATGCGACCAAATCTTTTAAAAAAGACAGATCCTGATTTGGAGCTTTTATGCTATTAGTAGCTTCAAACCAGACTTTGATGTATAGTAGAACTAAAAAAATACAGACTTGACGGATTCCGATAATAATGAATAGCATAAAAGCTCCAAATAAGGCTCTGTCTTTTTTAATTAATTTTTATTTCTTATTATTATTTAACCCTCCAGAGGCATACATTTTTGGTTTTTGATATTTTTTATTTATAAAAAAAAACTATGATTTCGGTTGAAAAGCCGCAATAAGACTGCTTGTAGGTATTAGCTTGTTGCGCGCCTGCCGCAGGTTAAAATACTAGTTTTTTAATTTATTGTTAATTTTTGTAAGTACATAATGTGAATTTCATGAAATGTAATCATACTTTTAGCATAATAAAAATGTATTTATTTATTGTTGATATTAATACCTAAATTGCACTTATTTCATGAAAAAGTGGGAAAAGGCTGCGGGAGAAATTTCGACGCAGCAGGGGCGGTAACCACGCCCACCATAAAAAACTTTGTAGATATCATATTTCTTATGTATGTGTTCAAAAAAATGTAAAACATTTATAAAAAGCAAGAAAAGATTTTTTTTTGATTTGCGCAAATATGGTCTAATATGGGCATTTTTTCGAAACTTTCGGGCTCGATTGGCACGGGTAAATGTTGTCGTAAAAAATTTTTTCGTTCTTAGAATATAAAAACGCATAAAAAAACCTTTCAGCCCCTTGACATTTCCAAAAATCGCAAAATAAGGGACACTCTAATATACATTTATACCTTTTTGGTAAGTACCAAATTGAATTTTTTTCGCTTTCGTAGACAAAATCTTTCTTATATGCTAAAATAAAGAGCACTAAATATACTTATTTTTTTAATTGATCAATGTACTAACAGAAGCCATCAACAAATCTTGTGGTTAGCTGCGGCACCCATACAATTTTGTTCAATTCCAACATGACTCCGCATATTTCAAGAGTAGACATTTTTGATTTGAGTAGGCTTTCGACATCGAAATATGAAAAAGTTGATAAAATTATAAATTTTCTTTGTGGACATATGAGTTTAGGATCTAATGATAAATTTGATTTCAACAAATTAAAATCATTCGTGTGTAATCTTGCCCAACAATTCAGCCTAAGATGGACAAAAGCTTCCCGAAAAAGGGAGCGCTTTGTTGTAGCAAATAAAGATTGGCTCTCATTTGAAATTGACCTAACTCAATTTATTTCTTATAAATTTGGTGGACCAAAGATCTCACTTTCTGCTGGTAGGCCAATAAAAAATTTTGAAAATTGTTGCCAAAAAGTAAAAATGAGGAAGGTTAATGAACATGCAAAAACCAACGAGCAAGGTGTACTTTTTCTAGCTACTGAATTGAAAATGAGATCGGCTGGAAAACGAAATTCAGCAGCGCTAATGAACGAACTCCTAAGCGCTTCCCCAAAAAGAAGTATTACCATTAAGAAGGCAAGATTTACTATTGAGACTCCTAAAAGAATTTATCCTGAACAAGCTCTCGCTCTGACGTAACAAATGTAACGTGGATTGTCAAAAATTAATAATATTCATTCAAATGTATTAAATACAGCATTTATTTAATATATTTCAATAAATCTTGAACTAAATTGCTATGTTTGTGTTGTCTGCATTAAAAAAGGTAATATAGAAAAAGTAAAGATTTTTATGTTATAGGGTAAGTAGGCGTGGTCTTGTTGTGATTTCGCCCATTTTATTGTCAGATGTAAGCTATAATTTAAAAATTATTTATACAAAACTTCATCTCTCTATCTTCATTCGCTCACAAATTATTCATTAAATTACCCTACTAGAGCATATTAGACCACTGTGCGTCGATGTTTGCTTTCCTTTTTCGTTTTTTTATCTCCGAATTGGGCATACCTTATAATTGTATCATGTTAGAACAACAATAAATGAGAATAAAACATAACGAAAACAAGGCAAACGAGAACTTAATCGCAGCAAGCATATAAAGTAAAATTGAAATGTGTTTATATGCTCAGTGTAGAACAATGAGTTCTGGTTTATCTTATTTTTATTTTTGAAAATAAGTAAAAAGCATAAAATTAACTAACAAAAACAACTTGCCAATAAATAATGTGTGTTGTTGTTGTTGGAGGACGATCCTCACAAGCAAACGCGTGAGGGTCAAGGGGGCGATCTTCACATGGCAACGTGTCTGACTGCCTCAACTTGGTGAGGCCAGCATTATCCCTGTCGAACTCGTCTCAAGTCGACTCAAACCTCTACGTGGTGTCCTTTAGAAACGGCAAATTGGCAACCGTTAGTTTGACGGCTAATCTGAGCGGCGGGCTACCTGCCTTTAAAGGGTTGTGCGTTGGATTTGAAGCCCCCACCACGTAAAAAAACAATTTCAATGAAACGCAAAAGAATAAAGATAAAAATGATCCCCAAATCTCATGACGACTACCGCAAACGAAAAACTGACAATGATTTACGGATATGCACTTGGAACGTCCGAACTCTTAATTGGGATGGTGCCTGTAGCAACATACTTTCAAAATCTTCTTTTATGTTTATTGTTATTTTATATATAATTTTATAATTCAAAAAAAATATTGAAGCTTGAATTGTTTCAGATTTTGTATATTCATCTAATTAAATATTGTATTAAAAACGAAAATTATAAACATAAATAAAAATTTATATAAACGGTTCAAAACACCAAAGGGATGATGGAAAATATATTAAACCTGCTCGCCGCCTTTTCGTTTTTGACAAACTGAATAAATTGAACTTTTTAATAGATACGGGTGCAACAGTTTCAGTAGTACCAGCTTCAAAATTCAAATCACTTAAAACAAATTCGGGTATAACTTTAACAGCTGCAAATGGCTCTTTAATCGACACTTTTGGTTCCAAGCTTCTCAAAATCGATTTAGGTCTACGTCGCGATTTTGATTTTCCATTTTTCTTAGCGAATGTTTCAACACCAATTATCGGAGCGAACTTTTTAGAAAAGCTCGGTTTAATTATTGATATTAAAAATAGATCAGTCATCATCAGGTGAAACAGGTGAAACACACAACGGTTCACAGGATTGAGACTAAAGGCGTCTTACCATATTCGCGACCACGCCGCCTAGAGTGTAGCAACCTACTTTCAAACTAACTTTTATGTTAATTGTTATTTTATATAAAATTTTATAATTCAAAGAAATTATCCATAAAAAATAATATTGAAGCTTGAATTGTTTCAGATTTTGTAAATTCATCCAATTAAATATTGTATTAAAAACCAAAAATATAAACATAAATAAAAATTTAAATAAATGGTTTAAAACACCAAAGTGCCTCTATCCAACTGATAGATATCTCAGAAAGATACAAAGCTGATATCACTGCAATCCAAGAAATGCGATGGAACGGACAGGGTTACTCACGGCAAGTATCCTGTGATATCTACTAAAGCGGCCATGCTGAGAAGCACGAATTTGTTGGCAAGAGATTTGTGGTTGGCAAGAGACTACGGCATCATGTCCTGCGATTCACACCTGTGAACGAACGACTTGCCATAATCCGTGTCAAGGCAAGATTCTTCAACATAAGCCTGATTTGTGCGCACGCTCCGACAGAAGATAAGGACGATTAGACCAAAGACAACTTCTACGAGCGCCTTGAAGTGGTCTACGTCTATGTCTACGACATAAAAAATCGTGCTAGGTGACTTCAACGCCAAGGTGGGAAAAGAAAATATCTTTGGTCCAACAGTTAGAAAATTCAGACTCCACGACAATACCTCCGATAACGGAATGAGGCTGATTGACTTTGCCGCAGCGCGAAACATAGTCGTTAGTAGCACTAGATTCAAGCATCTCAATATTCATGAAGCAACTTGGCTGTCTCCTGATCAAAAGTCGCACAACCAAATTGATCATGTTTTGATTGACGGAAGGGACTCTTCCAATGTTTTAGATGTACGCACGATCCGTTATGCCAATATAGACTCGAATCATTATCTTGTCGCAGCCAAGATCAGTACACGTCTGTGCGCAACCAAGAATGCGCGCAATCCAGCACTGAGAAAGCTAGACGTCGAAAAGCTGCAATCAAAACGAACAGCCGAAGACTTCGCTACTCGACTCTCACTCCTGCTTCAAGAAAGCACTCCTCCGATCGATGATATATGCGCGCAGTGGAATCACATTTCCCACTCAATGCGTACGGCTGCCGAAGAGGTGATTGGCTATCACCGCCCTCGCCGAAACCAGTGGCACGACCAGAAGTGTTGCGACGCCACTGCAGAAAAAGACGCCGCTCACAATGCCACCCTGCAGTCGGTTGTAACGCGTGCTGCTAAAGAGCGATACAAAGAGAAGGGTAGGGAAGAGAGACGCATTTTCAGGCGAAAGAAAAGAGAAGCGGAAATGCAAATGTGAGTGCGAGAAAATTAAGATGCATGGTGACAGGAACGAGGTCCGAAAATTTTCGAAAACATAAGACGACTGGCCTATGGTTTTAAGACCGGGGCCTCTTCCTGCAAGGATGAAAATGGGAATCTAGTGACAGATATCCAGAGTACACCGATGATGAGGTGAGGGAACACTTCTCTAGGCTTTTGAATGATGACGACGACAACAATCCCGCCAATCGAGATAATATACCGGAAACCCCAATTGTGGACTACAGCGTTGAAGTTCCGCTGCCCGACCATAGTGAAGTCTTGAAAGCTATAGCTCAGCTTAAAAACAACAAAGCCGCAGGAGCCGATGGCTTACCTGCTGAGCTCTTCAAGAATGGAGGCGAAGCTCTACTTAAATACATTCATGAGCTCTTATGCAGAATATGGTCGGAAGAATGCATTCCAAACGATTGGAACCTCAGTGTGCTCTGCCCAATCCACAAGAAAGGCGATTCCACAATTTGCGCCAACTACCGTGGGGTAAGCCTTCTTAATATCGCATATAAGGTCCTGTCAAGCGTACTATGATAAAGACTGAAGCCCATCGTAAACCAGCTGATTGGACCTTATCAGTGTGGCTTCAGACCTGGCAAATCCACCATAGACCAGATATTTACGCTACGACAAATCTTGGAGAAGACCCTAGAAAAACAAATCGACACACACCATCTTTTTGTCGATAACAAAGCCGCCTTAGACAGTCCAAAAAGGAATTATCTATACTCCACCATGTCTGAATTTGGTATTCCTGCAAAGCTCATCCGCCTTTGCAGAATGACACTGAGCAACACCAGCAGCAGTTAAAATCGGGAAGGACCTCACTCCTCCATTCGATACCAAACGAGGTTTCAGACAAGGTGATTCCTTATCGTGCGACTTTTTCAACCTAATGATGGAGAAGATCATCCGAGCTGCTGATTTGAGACGCAGTGGCACGATATTCTACAAAAGTATTATGCTGCTGGCGTATGCTGATGATATCGATATCATTGACCATAATACGCGCGAAGTCAGCGCAGCATTCTCCAGGTTAGCGAAAGAGTCGAGTCGAATGGGTCTTGTAGTGAACGCAGATAACCCGAAATACTTAGTGTCAACAAATAAATCCCAGCGTCTTGGTAACCACGTCACTGTTGACAATATATCCTTCGAGGTTGTTAAAGACTTCGTCTACCTGGCATCCAGCATAAACTCTTTCAACGATGTCAGTATGGAGATAAAACGAAGGATAACTAATCATGCCCGTCCTATTATATGTAGCACAAACCTGGACGTTGAGCAGTTCTGATGAAAGACTTTGGGAGCCTTCGAGAGAAAGATCCTTCGTAAGATCTTCCGTCCAATCTGCGTCAATGGCGAGTACCGAATTCGATGGAACCACGAGCTTTATCTGACATCTGTACGCTGACATCGACTTAGTTAAGTGCATTAAAATCGAGTGGCTCCGCTGGCTAGGCCACGTTGAGCGAATGGAAAACGACGCTTCAGCAAAAAAAATATTCGATTCGGTGCCCGGTGGTGGTCAACGCAGAAGAGGACGCCCACATCTTCGTTGGAAGTATCAGGTGATGAATAACCTGACCACGCTTGGTGTTTCCAACTGGCGCCAGCAAGCGCAAAACAGAAATGGCTGGCGCAATTTCTTATACGAGGCAAAAACCGACCTACGGTTGTAAGCGCCAGATAAGTAAAGAAGTAAGTAATTATAACCACAGACTATAACTTTTGATGATGAGTTTAGCAAAAAGTATTTCCGCACTGTTTTAAGTGCGATTGATAAATAATTAACGCGTAATTGTTAATAAAATTGATAAAAGTTCAACGAAATAACACTTAGCTCGAAAATTTGCAGGTTAAAGGTTCAGACTTGTCAACTCGCAAGTTTGAATTTGTCAATTCAATCTAAGAAACAATAGTTCAGTGAATAATTTCTGGATTTTTCTTATCTGAGGAAATGACAAGTATATCATGGATTCCAGATTATACAGCAGTATTCTAAATGGGGCCTGACAAGACTTAAAAGAAGGAGATTTGAGCGTTTATGGATCTCGAAAATCTTTAGAATTTCTCTTTAAGAATCCAATCATAGAATATGCTTTAGGAATAATTATAATCGAAATGAAATGATGTTAATTGTATCTATACAGGACGCTTAGACTATCTGAATATAATAATGTCTTCTCATTTTTTGCATATTTAGCCGCGAAATGTATTGCAGCTAGTGTTGTCATATATTCGACAAAATGTAAAAACAGGTTTCTCGAATAACCCGAAAATTAAAATTTTTTAAAAACCGGATTTTCGAATACTTGAAAAAATAACCGGCTTGAACCGGCTAACCGGTTTTTAATAAAATATATTTTTAAATTTAATAAAAAATTGATAGGAAAATAAAAGGCATCGTAAATATTTTACTTATATATATATATGTGTATAGTCCATTTAAATAAAGATTTTATAAAGCGTATTTAATAAGACAAAATAAAAATAGTAATATTAAATCCATATATACATATATATGAAAAAAGTAAGGACTTGCAAGGAATATAAAATAAAAAGAAATTAATCCATTAATATTAAAAAATAAGTATACAGCCTAACATTTCGTTTCACGTTTAAAATAATATTTGAGCAATAAAATACAATTTAAATGCTTTGGTGGCAATCTATTTCTATGTTTTGTTTTAATTAAACTTGAAACGGAAAATACTCTTTCACTTATTGTAGATGTTGGGCAAATAGTTCGTAAGGCATCATAGAAAAGATCCATTTTTATTGTTCTCTTATTACATTTTTCTAGGTAGAAAAATCATCCATCACACTTGCTCGAGTATCTTTAAAATACTTTTTAGTCGAATTTTGCAAAGAATTAATAGCTTCCATAAGTTGGTGTTTTAAGCATCCAGTTTTTTCAATAATTTCGATATCTGAATCGTCTGACTCTTCCGATACGTCTGCAATTTTTTGGTCGTTGAAATTAGGAAAAAGTCTATTTAATAGATCAACAGAATATTATTTTGCTTGCTATTTTGAAGCGAAACTTAAATGTGTATCTTCTTTGGGAAAGACGCCTGAATGGAGATATATATCATCGTATTTACCACTTTGATACACCTTTCTGATAGCCTTTTCTTGAGACAATCAACAAGTTTTCGAGAATATTCAGTTTCATATTTTCGTATTGACTGCAGAATAAATTTCTAGATGCCCTCAGAATCAATTAATGAAACTGAATGTTCTGAAAACTCCTTAACGGCTAGCTGAAGTGAATCAAGTAATTGATATATTTCTTTTAGAACATTTATTTCAATTTCGCTAAAAGTTTCTTAGCTTAGATCCAATAAAGCATGATTTACACATTAAATATTATTAAAAATATGTGGGCCATTCAGTTCCATCAATGAATAAGATCTAAAATAAGCCATAGTTTATGACCTTCCTGGTTTTAACGTATTCTTGCAGTTTTATTTTTTTTTTCATTTGATCTTTAAACATTTTTACACATTTTCGCAATTTAGCAATTATTTTTTTTTTTTATACTTGTGGAATCTTCGAAGGAATCATTGAAGTCCTCAATTTTTCTACAGATTTGGATAATTTTTTTTAACATGCAATAACAATCGAGTTAAGCTACTACAGCTTTTTCGCACATTCTCATCATTAACGCATTAAAAGTCACAGTCCAAAAATCTTTGAAATAATTCAACGATATTGATACTAGGGGCTCGAAATAAGTCAATGTGAGAAAAATTTACCCACCAAAATATGGTTGGGCTCAAGGACAACACAAGACGACACGACTAACCATGCAATTAAACAATAGTTTTTAATCTACTCTTGAGTTGACCTTTAGACAAGTTAACATCAAAAAAGCTACAATCGTTAACTAATTTACTCATACGGTTTAAAGGAGCAGTTAACATATAATTTGTTCTACTAAATGGTAAGTAAATAAAATTGTTAGCATTTCTACTGCTTCTACGATTAGAGTTAAAATTTATAAGAGAAAGAAGTTCTGGAGAATCGAATACACCGGTGATGAGTTGGTGCAAATAGACGATATCTGCAGACTTCCTTCGCTCACTCAATGATTGCATTTTTAAAAGTTTTAAGCGATCCTCATAAGGAGGAAGGTTTAAAATGTCAAATTCACTTAAGCCCCTTACAGCAAACCGAACAAAGTATTTTTGGATTCTCTCTATTCGATCAACATGCCCATTGTAACTTGGAGACCAAACTTGACTTGCGTACTCCAAGTGAGGACGCACTATTGCATAATACAACGTTGTAGTCGTAATCATGCTATTGAATTCTTTGGCCCAGCGTTTAATAAATCCAAGCATAGAAGATGCTTTTTTACAAATGTTATCAATATGATTGTTAAAGGATAGTTTAGAATCCATACATATTCCCAGATCTTTAACGACATCCACACGACATAAAGCAGTATCTTTTATTTTATAATCAAAAACAAAATTATTCCTTTTTCGCGAAAAGGACATATTTTGGCATTTATCTGGATTAAGAAACATATTATTTTTAGAACACTAAACTTCAAAAGATTTCAGATCAGACTGGAGTAGGGCTGAATGGTCTTGAGAATTTATTTTTCTGTATATCTTCATATCATCCGCATAAATAAGCAGATGAGAGTTTTCAATGATATGGGTCACATCATTAATGGCTAAAATAAACAGAAGTGGACCAAGGTGACTTCCTTGAGGAACACCTGATAACGCAATAAACTCAGTAGACAAAACCCCTCGGAATCGTATTTGATAAGATCGCTCTGTCAAATACGATTTAATCCAGTTAACAAAATATTGTGGAAATCCAATAGATTTAAGTTTAAATAGAATTAAATTGTGTGGTAACTTATCAAATGCTTTGCTGAAATCAGTGTAGATGCAGTCAACCTGACAACCAGACTCAATGGTATTTAAACAGAACGTTGTAAAATCGAGTAGATTAGATACCGTAGATCTGCCATTAACAAAACCATGCTGACGAGTTGTTATGACTTCACGGCAGTGAGTTTTTACCCGATCATACACGATTCGCTCAAAAAGTTTCGGAATCGATGACAGTTTAGCAATGGGCCTGTAGTTATTAACATCATTCCTGCAACCTTTCTTATAAATAGGACTGATAAATGATTTTTTCCAAAACAGTGGAAAATAACTTTCGTTTATAGATTTATTAAATAACAGAGAAAGTGGTTGACACAAAATTGAACCGCATTGATTTAACACTGCGGCAGGAATCCCATCGGGTCCAGCGCTAAAATCTTCATCGATCGAATCAATATATTTTAAAATATCCTCTGAGGTAAAGGATAAAGAGTACAAAGATACTCTGGGTGTAGAATTCATATATTCAAAATACTCCATATCTGGATGAAAAGAATCTGAACAAAATGATGCCTTAAAAAGATTGGCAAATAGGCCACTTATTATGACAGGATCGTCTGTAATTCCATTTTGGGTCTTAAAAGATACAGGAAACCCGTCAGATTTCTTCTGAGTATTAATGAATCCCCAGAATCTCTTTAG
Organism: Pherbina coryleti; assembly: GCA_943735915.1. Taxonomy (NCBI): domain Eukaryota; kingdom Metazoa; phylum Arthropoda; class Insecta; order Diptera; family Sciomyzidae; genus Pherbina; species Pherbina coryleti. The sequence goes on from OX030948.1 coordinate 93,366,674, forward strand.
ATCAGACAATATTCTCAGCTTAATATTATCTAAATACTCGTGATATAATGTTGCTGACTGATTTTCAAATTCCAGAAACAAACGTTTGTAGGTTTCCAGGTCATTTGAGTCCAAGCTACAGACATATTTCTCCCAAGCTCTGTTCCTATAGTTGCGAAGCGTTTTTAATTCCCTAGTGTACCAAGGATATGCTGAGTTTTTCGCAAATTTTAGGCTATACGGCACAGACTGAGAAATCATAGCAAAGAGCTCCAAATAAAAAAAATTAATGGACTCCTCAAGGTTATGTCCATTAATGTATTCTAAAATATAATTCATATTGCAATCAAGTAAATAATTCAGCTTCAAAAAGTCAGCTTTTTTAAAGCTGAACTCATAAACCTTATCGATTGAACTCGAATTTACCATGCTCTCTCTGTCCGATTTGTACCAAATGCTCAATGGTGAATGGTATTCATCTACAATAGTCAGAGCATGGAAGGCCCTCTTAACAATTACATTGCTACTGTCTGTAGTTAAGACCAGGTCAAGAAGTCTTTCAAGACTATTATAAATACAACTAACTTGTTGTAAGTCAGAACATATATTGTCAACAAATATATGCTCTTGGCGGGTCTTCGAATTTGATGCACAAAAATATGTATCATCGTCGGAAGAATGCCATTTTAAGTCAGGCAGATTGAAATCGCCAAACAATACAATGTCGTCATTAACGTCAAGTAGATTTACTATATATTCTATGCAATCCGCAAGGCTTGCATAGACTTCAGCACTGCTCTTTGGGAAAACATACGCATTAATAACATATACATTAGAATTACAATGTAACACCTTAACGCATAAAAGTTCGATATTAGAAGAGCAGGGAATATCAATTAAGGAACTGAGAAAGGAACTCCTTACAGCTAAAAGGACACCACCACCAACAGCAGAAATATTGTCAGTGTGTCTATCCCTTCTAAAAACTTGGAAACTATTGTCAAACAATTCCAAGTCAATAATGCTTCCGTTCAGCCATGTTTCTGTTAACGCGATAACATCCTCAGAGAAATTCTGAGACGCCAAAAATATGTCGCGCGTTTTAGAACGTAATCCCCTTACATTTTGATAGTAAAGCGATAATCTATTTAGTTTTTTTGTGTCTGATGGGCGATTTTATTCGTCCTTCTAGAATTATTTTTAGGCGTAAATTCAGAAACGATAATGTTATCGGCCCACATTTTAGAGTTAAGAACAGATGCAAACTCTTCTGCTGCAACCGTTAGAATAAAGGAGGCGTTGGAAGGCTTGTTACCAATTTTTTTGCATGAACAGAATGCATTTTGCCTAAATAATATATTTTGCTTGACAAACGTCAATACATTTTCACTTGTTGTGTCGGGCTGAAGACGTGAAATGAATAAGAGCTTACGCCTCGACACTGCCCTTAAATTAATTATTATGTTATTGGGCTCAGTTGAAATCAAATAAGGACTATTAGCCAATGGAGGAGTATAAGATGGAGGTGAAGACATATATAAACTATTGTTTACTGAAGGCATAGCTGAGGGCTGCTTAGCCAGAGGAGGGTTTGAGGACGTCTTACGACGCTTATTATTTTTATTTTTATTCTTCCTCTTCTTTTTTGATATATTCCGGTCTTCTTCAGACTGTTTGTTTGCGTCCCGGAAGAGATTGTCTGAGACAAAGAAGGCGAGATATTTTCCGGTGAAGAACATTCATCATAGACGCTGATACTGGGTGCGGCACTAAGTTCGCTAAAAAATGTAACAATTTCCCTAAAATTGTTATTTAACGGGTTAAGACTTTCTCCAAAAAGCTTTATTTTAGAATAAAGCTCATCTGGGGAAAGGGCCCTGCACGAAGCACAGTACCAACGAAGACCTGATCGGACAGACATTAAATCGTCTAAGCACGATTTGGAAATACCCGCACATCTCGCATGAAACATTTGCTCACATAGGCCAGAACAGTTGAACATAGGGTTCAGAATATTCTGGCTTCTGCATAGCTCGTTAAGGGAACAAGCAGAAATATTTTCTACAGAAAAATAATCCATGTTTATTCTTTACAGAATTGAGCAATTGGATATATATAGAAAAGATGTGCTTTTAGGGTTTAATTTAACACTATAACCAAGCAGTGAGCGCTACAGTTAAAAAACAATAAAAACACTCACTAAGCTTAAAAAAAAAACAAAACTCCGCACAAAGAAGAATGAGGAAAAAAAAAACACAACAAGCAAGCAAGCATGCAAGCACAGCACTTCAACGTTAAAAGCAAAAAAAACTTTTTATAAAAACAACGAACAATTAAACATGAATATAAATACTAAAATTGAAATTTTAATGTTTACACAATATATTTAAAGAGTTAGTTAGTAATAAATATATTGTGTAACAAACCAATATTTAAAACACAGAAAATATATGACTTAACTTTATTACAAAAACAAATAGCACGCACTTTTATTATTAAGCAAAATAAATCAAAGCACTACCGACACCGACTAATAGACGAGATCAACTGAAACTATTTATCACTATCTTCAGTGGATTCGTCACTTACGAAAAAATCAAGATTGCAATTGTCATTTTTATAAAAAGTTTCAACAACACACAAATGGATTGCATGGTAGATGCACAGTTGAGAAATAGCTGGAATAGAAGAACCATACTTCTTCATAACTGCAGCGCCATCATGAGTTGATGCCACAATATTATTGGAAAGATTTATTTCAAATTCTGACAATTTATTTCAGATACAAAATTCTAATTCTAATTAGAAGTGCCTTTTAATACTACCTCCTCTAATCTCAGGTTATACAATTCCACTTTTTTGGTTTTTTATTAATTGCTCTCATGCTTACATTTACGTACTTTTTATTAGACAAGTCTGTCCATTCGTCGACAATGATAGAAAAACGACCATTGTTTGCTTTTATTTCTTTAAAAAGTTCGATGAACTCATATATTTTTTCCTCTTAAAATGCATTCATATGTTTCCAGACCGTAGCTAGCTAGGAGGTACTTACAATATTTTCGATGTTAGATATAACGAAACTATTTTCAATCTTATTACTGCGTTAACAGATAACCCATCCTCTGCTACGCATCTGAATAAAATTTCGGTGAATCACTCTTCTTAAAATATGTCAATAATTCTCTGCTTTTCGAACTTGCTTCTTTTGAGCTTGTTGGTATTTCGTCTTTTTGCTCTTCTTCGATCTTGTCATCATTGTCGACGTTTTTTATGTCCTTATGGATTCGTTTGAGGTGGCTGCGAAGGCCAGATGTCGATGAACCTTTGCAGGACACAATCAGTGTTGCCAGATTTTTTTTTAAAAAAACTGCTAAATCTTAAAAAAAAAACTGCATTTTGGACACAAAAACTGCCATTCTAAAAAACGTCATTTGTATATAAAATTATAAAAAAACATAAAAACTAGTAAGAAATGATCTTCGACTGGGGCGAAGTTAAAATACCCCCACGGCCGAACCAAAGTATATTCAAAGTCTTAAGCAATCAAATCAAATGTTTATCTGTAAAAACGTTTTCGGTATATTTTTAACAGAAAATTTTCGCTTTTGTTTTTTGATTAAGTCGCTTTGTATTGGAGGTGGGCGTGGTTTTCACCCAATTTGGTTGAATTCTATAAACATAGTACACGTAATATATCAAAGTTCATATGCAAAATTTCAAGTCCATATATTAATTTTTGTGGATTTTAGAGAAATTTTACCTTTTTGATAAAGTCACTTTGTATGGGAGGTAGGCGTGGTTATCATCTGATTTGGTTGAATTTCATACTTAGAGTGTATTTTAAACAACAAAACTAATATGAAAAATTGCAAGTCAATATATTCATTTTTGTTGAATTCTAAGAGATTTCACCGTTTTGATAAAGTCACTTTGTATGGGAGGTAGGCGTGGTTTTCATCCGATTTGGCTCATTTACGAACTTGACTTTAATTTTTTATATAAAAGCTTAAATATTGAATTTCGTGATGATAGCTTTAAAATTACGGCTGTAATCGTGATCACAGACAGACGGACATGGCTAAATCAACTCGGGTGGTGATGCTGATCAAGAATATATATACTTTTCTATACCTACCACGCCTCCTTATGGGCGTTACAAACGGACTGACAAAATTAATATACCCCCATTTACGTTTTTTAAACGTGGGGGTATAAATAGATTCAGATAATTTTAATTAATGTTTTTTTACATATCCCCTATTTCACATTGAAGTGTAATGTCAGGTGCACTGACCATCTCCAATTTGGCTTTTTCTTGGATTGGTTTATCTTGATTGGAAAACCAATTTTTGAAACAACATAGCTCATTCAATTTAAATCCGATTTTCGCAAATAGGATATGACTGATTATATATCAGATATATGAAGGATATATTTTCATAAAAACTGCATTTTACCTTAAAAAACTGCATAAATAATGGAAAAACTGCATTTTTTTTCTTTTTAACTGCCAAACTGCTCAGAGTTAAAAAAACTGCCATTTGCAGGCAAAACTGCCATTCTGGCAACACTGGACACAATGTACATTGCGCCTTTTCTATCTATGCAGGAATTTAAGTATATTAGGACATTTTCAATAATTTATATGAATGAAGGTACTTACATTGCCTCAGTAATAATTGAAATAGTGTATTATTTGCAATTTGTGTTATTCAAATAATTTCATTTTTAATTCATTCATAACAATTTGGTTACAAACAGCTGTTTAAGTTTTGCACTTTAGTGGATGTGTTTAATAGACAAAATAGTGCTGCCACCACGAAGATTTTTCTATAAATAAACTTTTATTTTAAAAAAAAAAAAAAATGGAAAAGTTAAGAATTTTAAATATTCGAAATGCACAATTTAAAAAAAAAACCGAAAAAATAATAAGTTTCTCGAATAACACGAAACCGGGAATGACAACACTAATTGCAGCCAACTCGACATGAAATACGCCTGAACTTTGTTGTTGAATATTATCGGACATCTGCATAAGATGGATGTTGTATCTTCGAAGTACTATCCGTCAGTATACAGCACAATTTCTGGAGAAAAATTAAAGATTTATTTTGAAAACAGTTTTCTAAAAATTTGTCTCCTTTTCAATATGTTGACTTAAACGATCGTCTATTACAATATTACGAACTTGATGACTGCCAATAGGGTGTATCGGTTTTTTGGGGATACCGCAAAGATTTTTTCAGAGAATAACTCACTGTTAGTATTCAGCCTTTCCCAATGCAGTGTGTTGCCTTTAAATCTTTGGATGTGAACTTTTACTTGTAGGGCCGTTATAGGTATTGATGTAAGGATTCCAGTTTCATTTCTCAAATATTTCCTTAAAGTCACATTCAATATTCAGTTTAAGTCAGTTTCTCAATATTAGTTGCATTGAAGGTTCCCTGGGGAACACCATTGTCAAGTCGATGTTATAGATGCCCATCAACTCTTACAGATATCTGCATGTTTGTAAGAAAGGATAAAATAGCTTTGAGTCATTTTTTCAGAAAACCCCATTCCTGAAACTCCTTTATTACTAAAGTTACAACAACTCTATCAAATGCTTTTTCTTGATCTGCAGATATAACGCAATAAGGTCTTTTGGTAAGATTATCTTTTGAATTTGATTGAAGTTGGTGGCATAAGGTGTTTACTCCGTGATATGGTAAAAAAGCTTGTAAAAACTGGTTCTGGTAAAAATTTGTTTTTTTAAGGAATTCCATATTCGTTTGGAAATAATTTTTCTAATTTTTTAGAAAGAACTGGGATAAGCGCAATACGAAGGTATCCTTCAAGTTGATTCGGTTTTTTGCCTACTTTAGGAATAGGTGACAAAATACCATTCTTCCAATCATGAGGATAAATACCAGTATTTATTATATTGTTGTAGAGATTACAAAGTCTTCTTTTAAGCTCGTTGGACGCATTTTCACCATTTTATATGTGATTTTGTCGGAGGATGGACTGGTTCTTTTAGTATTCTGAAGTACCAAGTAAAGTTCAATGGTTGTTACTTCTTTGGTAAGGTTTGAAATTGGCAGTAACTCTTGAGACCAAGAGTCAATGTCAATTCCGAGTTTATTTGAAAATATGTCTTCGCTAAATGATGAATTTGAGGCAATAAAACTCCAAAAGTTAGCAAATTTATTTTGTGATTATGCTATATCATAAGGATGCGTATTAACTTCGCTTTCAATAAAAAGAAATGGAAAATTTGTCAGTTTCACTATTCTTATGTTTTTAACTTTGTTCCACACAAGTCTGCTAGTCATCATTGGATCTAAAGAATTCAAAAAGGTAGTCCAAGTATTTATTTTTGCTATTTTACATTCCCTTGATTGGTATTTTAAACGAATTAGCTTTCCGATATCGGAGTTAAACCATGCTGGACTGTTTCGATCATGTTTCGCTCATTTTCAAAATGCCTCCTTATTTATATTAATAGATGTCAAGAATGATAGAAAAATAGATTGCGCAGATCGTAAAAATAATTTTCAACGACTTGCGCATCAACGTCACGATAGACTTACGATATGGCTTTCTGTCAAGTCTTGTTCAGAATGTGAACAAATATGAAACATTGGCAAAAGATTCAAGAAACAAACTTGGTCTAGCGTGACGTCATGATCGTAAAAAATACTTTATTCGTAGCTAGAAATGTCAGAATGAAAAGTAAACAACATAACGGAGCTGCGCAATGCGTAATCTATTTTTCTATCATTCTTGAGTAGATGTCATGAAATCATTGCAGAGAGCTACAGTCTTATCACTTTATAATATCCAATGGCATTTTTATCGTTTAATCTAGGAACGGATATATTTTTGCTAGTTACTTTAAAATTGTATCTTATAATTGGAATGTGGTCGCGTACTTCAGGATGTGGGAAGCATTTCCAAGTAAGTGTTGGTCCTAGATCAATGGTTGCAAAAGCCACGTCAACCGCAGTGTGTGAATTTCTTTTGCTTAGCAGTGTTGGTGATCCATCATTAAGGAGAGCTAGGCTGCGTTCATCAACAAAGCTCTCCCAAATTGCCCCGTTGCGTGAGGTTGTATGAGAAAGTATTTTGCGAATTGAGGTCCCCAACTATAAGTTGTTGTCCAGAGTTAAAAACATGAAGTTTTGAAAAACATGAGTTAGGACGTCTTCAGGACGTCAGTGCCATGCTTATAGATATACGACGTCCGTCATACCTCTCCTGGGCGTCACTTCCATGACTCCAGACGCGACCAACACCCTGTAATTGTAGTTTCAACACCGGTTACGCACCAAGTGTATATTTAAATGAATGAATATACGGCATGGATAGCAACCAATGCTGGAACGCAACAGTATCAATTATGGATGATTAGTTGGGTCACCATCCACATTTATTGGTGGATATCGAGACCCTTTATCGATAGTCTCCCCGGGCAAAAGGGATTGTGACATTACGTCTGTCGAGCGTAACGACTATCCCCTGCTAACAAATTTGAAGGATCATTTCCTTCGTAGGCATACGCTACCGTTGATCTAGTCAAACGGTCCACCTACTCCCCAGATTGGATGACCAACTCCATAATCTGGGTAGATCCTCTACATTTACACAAGATAAGGCGAATTCGTTGCCTGCAACCATTCTTTTGACAGGCTGCTTGTGGGAACAGGCGGTGTTACCACCACTCCACAATCCGCACCAAACTGTCACTCTCTGTGGATGCATCGACTTCTCGACTATAACGTGCGGGTTTTTCGAGATGGGTTTGTAAACATAGCCGCCGAGATGAACATGCGCCTCTTCAAAAAAGATGATTTTTCGCTCTTTTCAAATAACACACTGTTTGGACTACACATCACTCACTTTGGAAATAAGTTTCCAATATTTCCCAACGTTGTTCAAGCGTAAAGCGACTCATTTCTTTTCGCGGAGGTATGATACTGACTTTATGTCAAGAAACAGCTGTAAGTGTCAAAATCAGAGAACGCAAATAAACGAAACGATATCCGGAAGGAAGATCGCTTCTATACTTTTGTCCTCTTTATTTGCGTTTACTTCGTTTTCTGTTTTACTCTGATATTCCAAACATTCATCGAGTTTGAGGAAACATTGTTGATACGAACCCTGTAAAAAATTCAAGCTGCGCAAAATAATGCGAAGTCGAGAATTTTTTTGTTGTAATCCGACGATCGTTAAACGAATCGTTGCTTCGGTTTCATTTGTGTCTATTCGTTGCTCAATAATTTTGTATTGTTTATGGTTTCGCTCGTAACAGAAAACTAAACAGATGCCCAATCGTTCTTTTGTTGTTTGAATCGTTTTTGTTTCGTTCGCTTGAAAAATCGGAACGTAACAAAATAGAACGATTCGTTTTTGTTTATTTGCGTTCTCTGGTCAAAATAATTTTTGATTTAAAAAGAAAGCACTAGATGTCCCACCCTGTGACTTTTTATATTTATTTTTCCCCATATAAGGCGACCCGGCTTAGTGTATACGAGGGATACTATTTACATTTCGGGAACTGGGCACACTACTGTCATTAGCTAAAATCTGGCATCACAATAATAAAGTTTGACATTTGTTAGCATAAATGTACTCACAACGCTTGGATGTTAAGAAAATCAATTTGTTAAAAAATGGAAACTTTAAGAGAAGGTTTTCGGTGGATTATTTTCACAACTTTCGACGTGTATTATCGCAAAAAGAATGTGTCGATGAGATCAGTTCATTGTATGATAATAAAGCACCATCAAAAACCACAGTATATCGCTGGTATAGTGAATTCAATCGTCGCAACAAGAATGTGTCGATGAGCTCAGTTCTTTGTATGACGATAAAGCACCATCAAAAACCACAGTATATCGCTGGTATAGTGAATCCAATCGTGGTCGTAGTTCGGTCGCCGACGAATTCCGTGAAGGTCGTCCAAAATCTGTTGTTGTGCCACAATGCAGTACGTGAACTAAAAATGCAAGATCGTCATCTGACATATCGTGAGATAGAGGCATCCTTACACATTAGTTCCACTTCAATACGTTCGATTTTGCATGAAAACTTAACTGTAAAAAAAATTTTCTATCGTTGGATACCCCATAAGTCGATGTCAATCAATCGCTCAAAGAAGTCTCGTGTCGATTGGTGTAAGGAAATTATTAAAAATTTCAATCAAGGTGCTTCAAAAGACGTGTATAAAATCGTGACAGGTGACGAATCATGGATATATGCTTGAGCCGGAAACAAAACAGCAATTGACCGTGTGGGTACTCCAAGACTAGGTAAATCCAACAAAAGTTGTTCGCGCAGGAGCACTGCGAAGCAAATAGCTACTTGTTTCTTCCTCCGAATGGGTTATGTGACCACTATACCGCTTGAGCAACGTAGGACGGTCAATTCTGAATGGTATACAACCATATATACGTTTGCCGGAAGTCTTCGGAGAAATTCGCAAACCAACCGCCACATCTCGTCAAACATGTGCATTTTTGAGCAGTCAAAACGTCGAATTGATGACTCAGCCTCCATGCAGTCTTGATTTGACACCCAATGACTTCTTCTTGTTCCCGAATATCAAAGGTAAACTGCGTGGTCAGCGATTTACGAGCGCCGCAGAAGCAGTTAAACCGTTCAAAAACCATGTTTTGGAGTGTCTCGAGAGGAATGGAAAAACTGCTATGACAAATGGTTTGAACAAATGCAAAAGTGCATTGATCATCAAGAGGAATATTTTGAAAAACAATAAAGCCATTTTCATTTAAAAATGTTTGTTATTATTTGCTATTCCCGAAATATAAATAGTACCCCTCATACACAGAAGCTGTTTTCATTGAAATCAGTTATAGAGTATTTTGAAAATTTGTTATTAGTTTTTTTATTAAAAGTAAAATTTAACGTAACATACAACTTTTTAACAATTAAAAAAACTGAAAAAAAATAAAAAAAAAACAAAAAAAGAAAAAATAAATAAAAAAAGAAATAAAATAAAAAGATTTTATTTCTTAATTTTCCTACAAAAGTAAGCGCTTTGGATATGAAAAGAAAGGTAATGCTTTTATCTATTCAGCGAGCTATATACCAATAAAATCCATACAATACTTTTGAAAAAAATATATTTTAAATATTATGTACACTTGACGGTTCACTCTTTTACAAACTAACCAATACGTAAGTATAAAGAATTATTAACCATAAAATTACATGCATTACTCTTGAATATATAACTGTTTTTGTGCTCAGAACATTTGAGGTATTATAAATTTTGTAGGTTTCTTTGAAATGTTTGTCTTCGAAATTGAAAAAGTAAAAGGCGTGTAACATAAATGTTGTTCTGATTAAGATATTTGTATTTATATCATATCTGTATACTTTTCAAATGTGATGAGCCTGGAATGATAACACAGTTCGACACGAAAAAATAACTTCAAATAATTCTATGGTTTCTAGTAGTGCATGGGCTATATATTATGCCCTAATACTGAGTTTTATCCGATTAGGTCAAATAAGAGAGAAATTCAAGGTCAAATTTCACCCTTAAGTCACAAATTTTTTCTTATAACTCTTTAACTAAATTGAAATCCTATGTAACAACTGCATCTAAACATTTGCAATGGATGGTTCTTAACATTTTGAGACCATTTTTTGCTCAAAAAGTTTCGTAAGGGGGTTAATATATTCTGCGAAAAAGGGTTTAAAAAAAAAACGATATTTTCAATAGTTCAGTTGCTTTGTATTTTTCTTCAAAAACAATCAGATTTTGCTGAATTTTTGCATACAGCTTAAGTAAAATAAAATAACCCACCTCTGAAAAGATCACAACAATTACATGTGCGCATCTAAAGATATTCGGATTCAAAGATTACCAAAGATGGTAACTTCGTTAATATAAGCCCTAGCGTAAAATCATTCAGATGAAAATTATAGATCAAACAATTTTCTTCAAAACTGTCCTTAACATTTTAACGAAAGAGTTACCGTTTTAAAGATATGCGCGTAAATGTGTAATTACAACATATATGGCGTCCGTGGCGTACTTGGTTAAGGGAAGGGTTCCCTCATTATGGACAAAAATAAGGCAAAGTTTGTATTTTTGTTGTAGGACAATGAAAAGGCGTACGAACTTTTGGTTTTGATGATTATATTAGTTTATTATCAGAGAATTTAAAAAAGTGCAAAAGTTGAAAAAATTCAAAATGGCGGCTACAAAATGCACATTTCCGTGGGCCCCTGCGCGCGAAACATGGTGTCCTAACTAAAATTCTGCCGCTTCTTGTGGTGGACTGAAATCAAAAATTGTTGTTATTACTTAAAGATAATGATATTTTCTATGACTGGAACTAAAATTGTTATTATCCATGTAAAATTCATTGAATAATGAACATTAGAACTAAAAGTTCAAATTTTGCTTTTTTTTTTCCATTTCAACAACGTTAAAAAAAATATAAATAAATAATTTTTATACATGATGTTAGTTCAGGGCGTACAAAAAAGCATGCACTTCCAAACAGTTCTTAGATAAAGAGAATCGGATCAATAGATCAGGCCTGAGAGTTTTAGTTAGATCGGAAAACGTGGTTTCGAGACAAGCGCGTTTGAAGTTTTTTTAAAAGTTTAGTTTGGACGTAGCGCGCGTGAGATAGGTGTCTTCAAGACGTTGCCATTCGAAAAATATTCGTCGGATCGAAAAATCCATTTACACACATATTCTACACATATGTGGCTTTCATTTTTTGCAAAAAAAAAATCGATTTTTTAGTCCAAAATGAGGGAACCCTTCCCTTAAAGTGCGTGGCCGCTATGTCAAAGAACCTGGAGACCCAGGTTCGAACCCCAGCAGCGACAGAAAATTATTTGAATTAAAATAATTTTTCTGTACGGCCGCCACCTCTCTGCAGACAATGGCAAACCTCAGAGAGTAATCAAATGCCATGTAAAGCTTCTTGAGAATAAGAACATTCCGTTCATCGCCGTTCGGAGTCGGCGTTAAGCACGTAGGTCCGGTTCTCGGTCAATTGTGTACAAACTTAATAACACACACAACACAATTGATCATAAGAAGCTAGGTCAAAGTCCTTTCAAGGGCTGAAATGGCCAGTTATTTATTTTTTTTTTTAAAGCTATCGACAACTATCTTGTGCCTACAAATATTAAAAGCGATATTGAATTATATCTTATTGACAATTTTTTTAATATTGGTCTTTTTCAAATAAATTGTTGTTTTAATTTTTTTAATCGATTATTAGATTTAGTTTTTATTACTAATAATTCAAATTTCACTCATCATGTTCCTATTGATATTAATTTAATTTTCTATAAATACTTGGCCAATACTTGTGAGACCGTTGCCACTTTAAATTACAAAGCGTGTAATTTTGAAATTTTAAATAATGTTTTTAGTCACATAGATTGGAATAATAAGTTCAATCATTTGGATATTTTTCTATTTTTAATGTTTTTAAGCTTCTTATCTCTTCAGTGTGCAATGATTACATACCTAAAAGTAAGAAACGTGTTAGTAAGATACCTTCTTATAGTCGTGGTCTTAAAAAATTAAAAAATCTTCGTAATTAGTTTTATAAAAAATTTTTATTATCAAAGCAAACTGCTTTTTTTTCTTAAATACAGGCATTACATGAGGGACTTTAACTTCCTCGATAAATTTTTGTATAGGTAATGTCAAATAATGCATTAGGCATTGCGAATTTGTTTGCAGATTATTTTTTATCAAATTTTGAGAAAATGAATTCTAATTTTTACTCTGAATCACTTGAAAATATTCACTCAGTGTTTGATTTTGGAGAACTATCCTTAAGAACTGAGGATGTTTTTAATGGTATTATCAATTTAAAACCGTCATCTCGTTTGGATGCTGATGGTATTTGTTCTATTTTTCTGAAAAATTGTGCATTAAGTTTAGCTTACCCTTTAACTATTATTTTTAACAACTCTTTTCAATCTGGTTGTTTTATTGATAGTTGGAAAATTTCTTTTATCACACCTATCCATAAATCTGGTTATAAAAATAATATAACTAATTACAGACCTATATCTAAACTCACAACTATATCTAAACTCTTTGAGGCTATAATAAAAGAAAAATTGTTTTTTGCTGTAATAAACAGTATTTCTAGTTTTCAACACGGCTTTGTTCCTGATCGTTCAACGGTGACTAACTCAGTTCTTTTTTCTGAATATTGCTTATCAACTTTTAGTGAGGGTTCTCAGGTTGACGCTTTATGCACCGACTTTTCTAAGGCTTTTGATAAAGTTTCACATGCATTACTAATTAAAAAGTTAGAAAAATTGGGTGTTCATTCCAGTTTTTTGAAATGGATTGAATCATATTTAGCTAACAGACAATGTGTTGTAGCATTTGACAATGTTAAATCATTTAAATATTCGGCTACTTCTGGTGTTCCGCAAGGAAGTATTCTGGGTCCTCTTCTTTTTGTCTTATTTATCAATTATCAATGACTTCAATTTTTACTCATTGCTCTATGCTGATGACTTAAAAATGTTTCTTAAAATTAGTCACAGGAACGACTAGGCTCTCTTACAGAATGAACTCGATAAATTGTATATCTGGTTACAACACCATGGTCTTAATTTAAATCTTAATGGTGTTGACATGTTAAAGACACAAATGGACTTAATTTAAATCTTAAAAAATGTGTTTTCATGACGTTCTCTAAAACTAACATGTCTTTTCCCTCCGCTTATAATATTGCCGATTCTGCTCTGTCCTCCGTACATAATTTCAAGGACCTTGAAATTTACTTTTATTCCTCATTTGGACTACATTATTCCTAAAGCGTATGCCATGTTAGCAATTATTAGAAGAAACAGTACCTGTTTTTCTGATCCTTACACTTTAAAAATCTTGTTTAATTCTTTTGTAAGGTCTAGATTAGAATATGGAGCTATCATTTGGAACCCTTTTTATGATTCCCATAATTTGAGACTAGAACGAGTTCAAAAATCTTTTATGAGGTTTGCCTTGCATTCCTTTGGAACACATGGTTCATCTCCTTCATATAATGCCCGATGCCTTTTATTGGGCCAAAAAACTTTGGAGTGTAGAAGAAGTATCTTATCGTTAATTTTTGTTTTTGATGTAATTAATGAGTCTGTTGATTGCCCTCCACTATTGGGAATGGTTAATTTCAATGCTCCAGCTAGAACTTTCAGAAACTATGATCCTTTTTATTTGAATCTTTGTCGATCTAATTATGCGGTTAATACGCCTATTAATCGTACATTACAAATGTTTAATTCAATTAATAACAATTACAGTCTAGATTTTTCTATTACAAAAAATCAAATGAGGAACTTCTTGAATTATATTTTTTAAAATGTTTCTATACTATTTTTTCTAAATATTATTGTTACTTTATTTTTTTTTTTTAAATAAATTGTACTACTTATTATTATTGTTAAATCTATAGTCTTTAGGAATTCTATTCATAGACTGAAATAAATAAATAAACGCTCTGTTGTCCTGTCCTATTGAAGTACCATCTGATGTCCCCCAGGGAAGTCATCTTGGTCCATTACTGTATCTGTTATTTATTTATGATCTTCCCCTGGTAGTTAAAAACTCCCAATGTTTGCTATTTGCAAATGACCTTCTGTTCCGCTCTGTCAATTCACCAGCTGATAGTTTGTTGCAAACCAACTTAGATGCAGTTTCTTCATGGTGCTCATCGATCAATCTATTTCTTAACATATCTAAATGTCAGTCTTTTTCTCTGTATAGGACCAACTCGCCACTATTTTTTAGGTGCAAAATTAACAATCTGAGGGTTACTATCAAGAAAGATCTGGGTATTGTCTTTGATCGTCGTCTAACTTTTAAAGATCACTTCGACTACGTTATCCCTAAAGTATATTCTATGAGCATATTTAAGCATATTCTTAAAAACGAATTCTAAAGATTTGCATGATCCATTCACACTCAAAACTCTTTTTGACAGTCTAGGCCAGTGATGCACACGAGATGCTTACGGAGCCGCTCGGCTTTCACATACAAGTCGTGTGTGCGAAGGTACCGAACTGATACGACGCTAGCAGAGAATCAGTTTGCGTTTGCACTTCATGGAGTGAGCGTCTTGTGCGCAAATTATTTTGTTATTTGCTAACAGACGCAATATATGAATGAATTAAACATGAACATGAAATAAACATATTTTTTTATTTAAACCCTTATTACGAGCCTTAGTCTATCTATTAAAAAACACTTTATGCTATCATTTTACTCAATGAGTGTAAAAGTATTTGCAAAAGTATTTTTTTTTTCAGTATTCTGCTCGCACACACATACTAAAACAAAAATGTTGCGCTTGTATTGGAAGGTCTGCCAACGCTGTGCATCACTGGTCTAGTCAGGCCCCATTTAGAATACTGTTGTATTATCTGAAACCCATCCTATACTTGCCATTCTAAGTTTGTGAGTATTCGTCAAAGCGAACGGGCGTCTGTTCTTCTGGTGTGTTTAAAAAACAAAAGTTACTGTGAAAGTAATAATTTAAATTTGGTTTTATAACAATCTTAATTGTGTCGGCACGGTGTTTCAATTAAATTTGAAGCGTATGGAGCTGAACATAATTTTGAAAGTAAAATGACTAATTGTGATAAATGCAAAAGTGCAATTCGTGGTGAATCAGGCATTAGATGTGCGGTAGTGTGTGGAAAAATATACCACTACACTACTAAATGTAGCGGCCTGGACAACTATACAAGTAACATATTTGCTTCGTGTGAGAGAGTGCGGTACATATGTGACGACTGCATGATGTACATAAAAAATGTCCATGCTGTTATGAGAGAAATTCAATTCAATTCAATTCAATATATTCTTTACTCTCTAACAGATAAATTACAAATTTTCCATTTTGTTTATTTTTACATTGCAAGTAATATTGAGAATAGTTAGTGGCATTTTTATTTATTATATAAAAAATAGCGATAAATGTCACATTAAGGCTTTAAAAATATTCATAATTATAACTTATAAATCAGAAGGGAATATCAAAAGAAAAAGAAATACCGGAAAGCAAACAACAGGTGATACAAAGATATAAAATAACTACTTTTTTAGAATAAAATTATGTTTGTTGTATATGTTGTGTATATATTTATTTGCTATAAGTAAGTTTTAGTCAAATGACGTATTGCATCAAATTTTCAGCTTGGTTGGCACTCAAATGAAGAATCCACAGTTTAATTTTTTTTAAAAACACAGGTAATGATCTTATTTAACGCAGATTTTCAGGAAGGCTATTGAAAAGCTTACATATAATTATAGTATATGAATTTCTATACAGAGTAGTGTAAAAAACAGGCACTGAAACGACAGAGCTAACATTGCTTCGTAGGGAATACGAGTTGTAAATTTGACTATGCAACTAGCCACATTTGATAAAAAATATTTTCGGTACTTTATAACAAAACAAGGGCCGAGCTGGAAGAATTTTTAATTTTCTAAATAATACCATAGAACAGGCTTAGCGGGAGGTATTGCAAAATATTCTTATAGCACTTTTTTGTAACACAGTTAATTGTTGTAATTTGATGAAGTATGCAGCTTAACCCTTAAATGCACCGTGTATCTTTAAAGATACAACCATTCAATAAATTCGTACGGCTATATTTTTGGTTTGATTTTTTTTTCAAATCGGTTCTATATTATTTAGAATATTATAAGTCTTAAACAAAAAAATAGATTTTACTTCTATTTGCCATACTATTTAAAAAAATTATGTACAAAGTCAAAAAAAAATTTTTTTAATTAAATAAACACTATTTTTAACAGTTTAACTTCTAGGAACAGATAAATAATTTTTATTAGGAAAAAATACTGACTGCTTTCAAAACATGTCCTTTAGTGATTTTAAGTGTTTCGAAAAAATTTCAATCATTTGGCACCTCACTGGGTCACTTTAGTTGGCTGTATCTTGAAAGATACAGTGTGCACTCCCTGCAGTTTTTGATAATTTTAACTTTTCAAAATAAATGAATTAATAAAAATTTCATAACACATTTCTTTTATTTTGATATATTTTAATAGGGATTTTAGATGTGGGTAAATTCACATTGTATCTTTATAGATACAACCACTTTTTAAAAAAAAAAAAAAAAATTTAAAACTAAAAACGCAGTTTTTATTTTTACTCAATTTTACATAAAATTTATTTTTTCGGTAAAAATCCAGGGCCTTGTGCATTTAAGGGTTAACCAGCTTAACCCATACACTAATTTGGAGTGAAAGATAGCATAATAAATAGTTCTTAACGTATTATTCGAGACAAATTTTCTCAGTCGATAAAAACTACGAAGGGACGAAGGTAAATAATTCTTCAAATTAGCAATGTGTTGATTCCAGCTAAGTCGTTTATCAATTGTTACACCTAAGTATTTAAATTTATCTACCTTCTCAATTATAAAGCAATTGGCATCACAATTGGTGTCACAACTGAAAGAAGTAGAAGTGCATTCATGTAAGCACTCATCACTGTTTAAAGAATATCGCTTGCAATATTCACTATGAAATGTGATATTTAGGTCTACAGATTCCTGCATTTTGGAATTAAAAAACATTATTTTGGTTTTATTGCTTACAATAAGTTTGTGTTTCGCAAACCAGGATCGAAGTAAATGTACATCATGGTTTATATCAGCAGTCAAATTTAGTGGATCTGTTGAGCTATAAGCGATACCCAGATCATCAGCAAACAGAGAATTGATGTAACTTAAAATAATAAAGGACCCAGTACTGACCCCCGAGGAACGCCTAAACTTAAAACATTGGGATCGCTAAAGCTTCCACTTACTTTTTGAGCTCGATTTTTTAAATAGGATACAAACCATTCATATACAAAACCACGAACACCTAAACTGAAAAATTTCTTTAAGAGAATGCTATGGTCAACCATATCAAAGGCCTTGGTAATGTCGACAAAAGACCAGTACACACTTGTTTTTTATCGAGACCAGAGTGCAAGACTGTCTGAAACCCAAGACTTAAGATAAGACAAAAACCTACCCTTGATTATTTTTTCTAAGACTTTTGAGAATGATAACAGGAGAGAACTAGGTCTATAATTAGACTTATCTATTTTGTTTCCTTTTTTAAATAAAGGTATTATATTTGAACATTTTAGTTCCATTGGAACGTCGCACATAGGGGTATTTGCCAAAACCGCTCATAAATCAATTTCTCAAAATGTAAAGTTGAGAAGTGAAATTTTTTTTCTAGCTTTTGTCTAATACCCATGGAATAATTTACCATTTGTTTTTTTAATTTTTATGCACACACTTCTTCACAGCATCAGTTGAAAGTCATCGATCGTAAACTTGCATTGTCAATCAGTTAATTTGCGTGAAAAATACCACTGCTAAGTAAATATATTTTTGTTGTCATTAATATTGTGAAAAAAGTTTCTTGCTATGGAGGATTTAGCTGATAGGATATATGTACAATTTCTATAAATCTCGTGATTACGCTTAATAATGGAAAATAAATGAACTTTTTAAAAAAATTCCGTTAAATCTAACTGTTTTAATTGTTATTATTGTTATTATAATTATTATCATAATTAACAATGTCGCAGTGTTTGCATTTAAAACAGGGAATGGAAAAAAACCTTAACGATCGGTTCGTTTTTGATCTGTTCTGCATTTTTTAGCAAGCGCTACCTTTATTCCTCCTCATTCGTATATCGCTTTTCGACTCAATCACAAGCGCTACTCTTAACACGCAGAAGAGAGAGAGTGGAACAGAATGGAAAAGTTGTGTTGAAAAAGCACAAAACATTATTTGCTCTGTTGTGGTTTTTGCTCGCCATCGTAAACAAGAACCAAAACCGTACCAAATGTTTCGTTCGTTTCTGCATTTCTTTGTGCAATCGTTTTGCAGGTTGTTACGATTATTTTGCAACACAAATTATTTGTCCAGTGTTTGCAAACATGCCGCGGCCAACAAATACATTATTACACAGTTTTTTTGAAAGAAATAATTTAAGACAAATTATATGCAAAAATGGAAATTGTAATGGAAAAATATTGAAAGAACATACATCAAATTTGGAACGGCACATCAAAGCTAAGCATTCAGAGCAATATGGAAGCTATATAAATATAAAAACAATTAAAAAAGCATCGACAAATCCTATGAAAGTAAAAATTTCTTTTGAAGTTAACAAACAAAATATTAATTGTGCTTTAGTAGAACTTTTTACTAAAAACGGAAGGCCGTTGCGTATGGTAAATGATCGTGCGTTCAAAATGTTGGTTCAACCTGTGTTAAGTGCATTAAATATGACGGTTAATGATCACAACATTAATGATCGAATAATTGCCTTTTTCAATAACATGAAGACCGAAATCGTTCAAGATCTGAAGGGAAAATTAATATCATTAAAAATAGATGCTGCTACGAGACAAGATTTAAGTGTGCTGGGAGTAAATGTTCAATACTCCAAAAACAATTCCATTATAATAAAAACATTGGCCATAAGAGAGCTCACATCGAGTCATACAAGTGAATATTTAAAGACAATTATTTTACAAGTCTTAAATGATTATGAAATCGGTATAAACCAAGTTTTAACTGTAACAACAGATAACGGGGCGAATATGCTCAAAGCGGTAAGTGACCTAAATCAAGATCTACAAAATCCACCAGAGGAAGAAGATACTATTTTAGCTGAAGAAAGTTTAAAGGCAATAAGATCAAATTTTGCATCACATAATATAACGAGTATTCGTTGCAGTGCACACACACTACAACTTTGTGTAAATGATGTATTAAAAACAACCGAAATCAAATCCAAAATTGATAAATGTAGATACGTGTCAAAAAAACTACGAAGCCAAACCTACCTGAATATTTTAAAAAACGGGCGATACAAAAAACCCATATTAGACTGTGTAACACGTTGGAACTCGACTTTTCATATGATGGAGAGGTTATTGGAGCTTAAGGAAATAATTAACTTATTAAGTTCAGAAAATTCTGACCTCACAATTTCCAATGAAATTTGGAATTTTATAAATGATTTATTAAAACTTTTAACCTTATGTGGACTGCTACAACAAAATTACAATCAGATAACTTGTGTTTTAGTGAGCTTTACGTTATTGTAATGGATATCATGTTCCAAGTTGAAAATCTACCATCCAGCAACATAAAAATTCTATTAAAAGAAGCTTTAAATAAAAGAAAGTGCAAGCTTTTTGATAATGATTTGTTTAACGCAGCAGTTTTTTTGGATCCGAGAATTCGAGTTTCATTAAACTCTGATCAAGTGTTAAGGGCGAAACAACTTCTTTATTGCTTACATAAACGGATATCTTCGCTGAAAGGTAAATAAATTTCTATAAGGTTCCTTTTTTTGCAACTAACAGATAACTGCTCTGACACTTATCAACCTTTGCACCAGCAAGAAGAACATATAGATGAGCCTTCAGACAGCAATAACATTTCGCAAACACCAAGAACATTATCTGAATTTTTGCAGAGCTTAGATCCTGTTCCCTCGAATGAGTCAGCGGCAGTATCACTATCTGATATAGATACCGATATTTTGTTGTACGAGCGCCAGCCAAGATTACCTCTGAACACAAATTTACTACAATTCTGGAGTACACAAAATAATGTTCTGTCCACTGTAGCGAACGTTGTATTAGCCATACCATCGACGCAAGTAAGTGTGGAGCGGTTATTTTCATCGTTGAAATACATACTAAGTGATCAGCGGAATAGATTAACATCTTACAACTTGGAGCATATTTTGTTAGTAAGAGTCAATGGGGAGTTTAATTATGAAGACTGATTTTTTATTTATGTTTTAATAAATTTTTCCTTAATCTATATACTTTTTTTTTTAATTTTATTGTTAAGCAATGAATTTTTTATATTTTCTGTTTTGATTTTTATGTTCTGATATTGAATTTTGTTTTGTTTTTTTTTAAAGCACAATAAAAAAAAATCAAAATCATCAAAAACTTTTTATAAACATTTGAAAAGACCTTTAAAA
This sequence comes from Pherbina coryleti, assembly GCA_943735915.1. Classification (NCBI taxonomy): domain Eukaryota; kingdom Metazoa; phylum Arthropoda; class Insecta; order Diptera; family Sciomyzidae; genus Pherbina; species Pherbina coryleti. The sequence goes on from OX030948.1 coordinate 93,387,703, forward strand.
CATTTAATAAATTACCCTTTTCCCTTCTAAGATGTAAGATTAATTCCACTTTGTCATAATTGACCACTTCCACTTTGACTTCATAATAAAAATTCTACAGAACAGCAGCAATTCGTAGACGCATGCCACAATTTTTCTTTGGAAGACGCTGGCGCCAATAACAGTAGCAATAACAAAATCAATAACATTCTTAAACGAACAACGACTGCAGAAACGAACTGGAATTTGGTACGGTTTCAGTTAGCGATGGCGAGAAAAAACCTCAACACAGCAAATTATGATTTATGCTCGAAAAACAACCCGCTACCATTCTGTTCCGATCTCTCATTTCTGCAGTACAGTGCTAGTGCTTTTGTTTGAACCGAAGAGCAACAGACGGAATGCAGAGAGAAAAAGTTTTTGATCGCTTTTGTAGCGCTACGTATAAGGTACGGTTTTTTCCCATTCTCTGATTTAAAACACAAGAGAGAGGAAAAAGTGGTAAGATCGGGAATATCGATTTTTTATGAATAATAGCTGCTCTGAGAAAAAAACAATGTATGGCGGATTAACACAGAATTAAGTAAGAAAAAAAAAAAATAATATCATAAAAAATTATAAACAATTTGGTTTTTTCCGAGAAAATTGCTTTGAAAGTTGATTTTTTCAAGAAAAAACTCATTTTTTGAATTTAGGTGCTTATAACTTTTTTAGTTGTGACTTTCTGACTGTTTATTTTAGGTAAATTTTTTTACATTATACTTACATATGTTTTGAAGAAAAGATTTTGAATTTTTCGATAACAAATATTCAACCATATAGCACGAATCCATTGTTTCGTAAAGAGCCTTAAAAATGCGGTGGACACGATTTTTCAGAGCTTGTTTATCTAAAAACAAAAAATACAAATGATTAAGGTTTCTGCTGAAGCTTTTTGAGCTTTTGATCGAAGATTTTAGAAAAATGTTGATTTTTACCAAAATGGCAGGTAAAAAACTGATTTTTGACTAAAAAAGTAATTATTTTTAGGTTATAAAAAAAGAGTATTTTTCCCAAAATAAAAATCGAACGATCAAAAGGACCGGTCATATTTACTTAATAAGTGAAATAAATTTGGTAGCGATCCTTAGCATAGTTTTCGAGAAATGTTGTCCACCGGTTTTAAACAGCCTTTTCGAGAAAAACGCGTTTAAAGTTTTAAAAGTACTTTATTGAGGTATATATTAATTTTTTTCAGCTTATAAAGTATCATCTATTCCAGGACCATATAAGATACCCTCATTATCAATTGTGGAGTCAAAATTTCAATTTGCTTCTGTTTTCTCAGGGTTCTTCCCTCGCGCGAAGTTTCCTGTACATTTTTGTTTGCGAGAATAATACGCGTGGAATCAACGTTTTTTATAAATGTATGCCAATTGGCGTCCGTGGCGTAGTTGGTTAAAGTGCGTGGCCTCTATGTCAACGAACTTGGACACCCGAGTTCGAATCCCAGCAGCGACAGAAAATTATTTGAATTAAAATGATTTTTCTGTACTGCCGCCACCTCTCTGCAGTCAATGGCAAACCTCAGAGAGTTATCAAAAATGCCATGTAAAGCTTCTTGAGAATAAGAACATTCCGTTCATCGCCGTTCGGAGTCGGCGTTAAGCACGTAGGTCCGGTTCTCGGTCAATTGTGTACAAACTTAATAACACGCACAACACAATTGATCATAAGAAGCTAGGTCAAAGTCCTTTCAAGGGCTGAAATGACCAGTTATTTATTTTTTTTTTATGGCAATTTCCACATTGCGTCCCCAGAATTTATGCCAGGGGGAGAAGTTCAGTTATTATAACTGTTATTTTTATTTTTTTTTTACAATAATATAAGGTTTTTCATTTTTTTGAAGACCAAGGGGCCTTTCCCCTCTTTGCTCTCCCTGTGGATGTCTATGCCTATGCCTATGCATTTATATAAAGAGTGAATGAAAAAAATAATAGACACTTAAAAGAGTGCATTGAAAAAATAAAAGACATATTAAAGAGAAGAGGTTTTGTAGCAGCTGGTATCAGTAAGGCAAGTACATATATTTTTTATCGTCTTCTCTCCGGACAATTGTGCTTATAACTGCAACAATTTTTATTCAATTGGCTTTAAACTTTCTGAGAATTTTTTTAAGATATTATACATTCGAAAAATGTAAAACAATTTTTTTGATTTTTGGTCGCCGAAAAAATTTACTTTTATTGGTAGTTTTAACTTTAAATCTGGTTTATTTTAATATGGGTAAGTTCACAACGGAGTAATGATAGATTTTTAACAAAAAATTAAGCTTGGCTTCGGGGAGTTTTTGAGATACCAACCTTGGCTGGACATGCAGCGTTGCCGCTTTGGTAGAATTCTACCAAACGTGGTAGATTTTTTTTTTCAATAAATCAATCAATAAATCAAATCAAATCAAACGTGGTAGATTTTTTTCTCCAAATCGGCTTTTGGTAGATTCGTAATTTTTGTTTCAATTTGGTTGATTTTGGTAGATTTTTTTTTTTTTTGAAGACATTAAAAATTGTTTGCATATGAAACTCACAAATATGAAAAAAAAAATGTACATCACAACCTTTGAAAATAATTAACATTTCTAACCCTTCCCAAGTGTCATATGTTTTAACGCTTCCTAATTCAGTTCTGTCGGCTGTCAAAATTGCCCGCCATTTGTGTTCTTTTGTGTTTTTGGTTGCTGGTGTCGCTGTGTTGTAATGTGCAAACAAATTTTATGGATTCGGAAATCTATTTGAACTCAGAATTTCGCCTTCATAAAAAATTGCGGACAAAACCCATTGTTTTTGACAGACATTTTTTTTTAAATCCAAACCAAGACGATCAAACTGATTCCGAAGTCCTTATGGAATACCTTCTTGAATACAGCTTTGACAAAATGAGTGGAAATGTGAGTTCGAGCCACTTTATAGCTTTGTGATTTAACGGAAATGAATTCTTATATTAAATTTAAGAGTTCTTTTTTAACATATATAAATTATATATATTTTATTGAAATTATTTAATATATTTATTTATGACTTTTTATATAAAGAATTTTTTTTTTAAATAAAATTATTAAATACACGTTTTAAGTGTAACCATCTAGATAGTTTAGTTAATAGTTGATGTAAGTGTGGGCATCTAGATCATAGTAGATCACGCCTTTCTACAATGAAATCGTTAATCCAAATCTTTGGCCAGTTGACGTAAAAATCAAAAGTTTTCAGTTTTTTCAAAGACCATCAAATCAACAGAAACGAACAATACGCGGCAGTAACGAACTTTCGCACTGTTAATGATATCACAGTGCGACACGAAAAAATAACTTCAAATATCTCAATGGGTTATAATAGTAGATGGTCTATATATTATGCCCTCATACTCAGTTTTATCGGATTAGGTCAAATAAGAGAGATATTCAAGGTCAAACTTCACCTTTAAGTCACAAAATACAGGTAACTCTTTCGGTTAAAACGTTAAGGACAGTTTTGAAGAAAATTGTTGGGTCTATAAGTTTCATTTGAATGATTTTACGCTAGGGCTTACATTAACGAAGTTACCACCGTTGGTAATCTTTGAATCCGAATATCTTTGGATGCACACATGTAATTGTTGTGATCTTTTCACAGGTGGGTTATTTTATTTTATTTTAGGTGTATGCAAAGATTCAGCAAAATCTGATTGTTTTTGAAGAAAAATACAAAGCAACCGAACTATTGAAATATTGTTTTTTTTTTAAAAAACCCTTTTTTCGAAGAAAATATTCACCCCCTTACGTAACTTTTTGAGCAAAAAATGGTCTCAAAATGTTAAGAACCATACATTGCAAATGTTTAGATGCAGTTACTACATAGGATTTGAATTTAGGTTAGAGTTACAAGAAAAAATTTGTGACTTAAGGGTGAAATTTGACCTTGAATTTCTATCTTATTTGACCTAATCCGATAAAATTGAGTATGAGTGCATAATATATAGACCATGCACTATTAGAAACTATTGAGATATTTGAGGTTATTCCAACTGACCCTTAAATTGTCGCACAGTGTAATATAATCGTGATAGTACTATATTTCCAAAGTTCTGTGATCTTCCCTGTGAGGTGAACATCTACTTTTTTATAAGTATTCGTTATGTGTATATCTGTTTTTCCTTTTATTGTTATTGATTAAAATAATAAATTATTCGAAGATGTTTTATGTTTAGTAGCATTTATGTTGGTTTTAACTAATAAAGTTATTCCAGATTTAACGTATTTGAAATCTTTGTTATGGTGAAATATATTATAGCTAGGTAGGTGTAATAAATGCTTATTTTTATTTATTATATACGTGCGTTTCCTGAATTTCAAAAATACGTCTGTTCCCGTACTTGCAAGTTCGTGAAAACTTGCACAAGTTTTTACTAAATTGCGTTCCCGTACACCAAAAACTTGCAAGAGAGATCGACAATGAGAGAGAAAAACATTTCCCCTCCTTGCGATAAGTTGCAAGTTTCTGTTACACAAATTTCGTGTAGTAAAAACTTGCAAGTTGTCATGCGTTCAGAGAAATGTCAAAATAAATGAAAAACAAATTTTTCGATTAATTAAAAAAAAACCGAAACGCCGAATAATTCGAACCGGGTTTGCATACCCTATGCTCAAAGTACCTTTAAAAATACACCTTTAAAATATAATTTAAAACTAGATGATTAAATTTAATAATCATCAATGTAAAATTTTATTTGAAATAAAAACCAAATTTTCCTTTTTCTCCGCTATTTCATTCTAGGTTAAACCCAGAAGCTACCAAAACTTTTATATATCAATAAAATAGAAATCAATAATTCAAACATTAGTTTAATGTTCTGTTTTCCTCTATAACCAAATCAATTACAACAAAATAATTGTTAAACACAAGAATTAAACTCGCATTTGATATACATCTACTTTTTAATCAAGTCTTCCATTTCACCGAATATACCGTCATAATCTCCAGAATATGAAATTTTCTCAATACTTCTAACCGATTTTATTAACAGATCTAACGAAATCATCAAATTTTCTGCAAACTTTTGCTCGCACATCTTCCAGTATATCACATTCATTTCAATTTAAATTTCCTTCACTTGCTTTACTTTCTATGCAAATAAATGATATATCTTCAATAGAAATTGTTAAATTATTCATTTTTAATAAAAATGTGCCACAAACTCGTGCTTTTTTTAACTTTCAATTTTAAAGTAAGCAAACCAACTTTTTTTCAGCTAAAAATCAGCTGATTTTTGGCAAAACTAATCCAAAAGCATGAAATGAGAACCTACAGTAAACAATTACAACAACAACAACAACAACAACAAAACAAAACAAAACAACGATATTAACCTATTAACAGGTGCTTCTTCAGTATTAGAAATTTGCATTTTTTTTAGCAGAAACCTATTATATTTATTATATTTAGAACAATATTTTTATTTTTTTTTAAATGCAATGATTATTAAGAATCTTAAAAAAATTATTTTAACTTAAGTCAACAACTTTCGTAAAGGAAACATAATTACATGCTTTTAATTAAAATAACCATAGAATATTGAAGATATTTGCAAAAAGTGGTGACAAAAATAATTTTTTTTTTATATATACCATAATGTCAAATTGTCATATTTAGTATACACAAAAAAAAAAAAAAGGAATAGTGCATAAAACTCTAAGTTATACTATTTTGTTTACTGCATAATTAAATTATGAAAACACAATACATATCAGGAAACATCGTCATTTTTTCTTCAAATGACAAGTTTGTTAAACGTCCGGTAGAGCCCGGCAGAATATCATATATAGATGTAAAGAGGATACTCCAAGGATTCATTTTATGCATGTCATTCACGAATCTTTTGGAATCTTTTGGAATCTTTACTTTTTATCCTTACCTTAACCTCAAAAATCGTGAAAAATAAGGGTTAACCCACCATAGATATTGTGGTCAAACAGTCCCGATTTTAAAATTTCAGTGATTTTTATCATTAGAGACTACAATATCCATGTTCAAGAAAAAAACAGCAATCAAATATCTTTAACCGTTTATTTACAGGACCATTTCAAATTTGAAAAAAATTCTGAATGTGGAAATTTGCGTAAAGAACAAAAAAGTTCAAACTTTCGACCCATATATCTAAGGAAGTGTTATAGATACAAAAAAAAAGGAGCACGCATTTGAAAAGTTCATTCAAGTTTTTTAAAAAAAAGTTTAAAATTTTCAATTTTGTATTTTATAGTTTCGAGCGCTCAAACGGCGACACTGTGCGCCGTTCGGAGTCGGCATTAAACCTGTAGGTCCGGTTCTCGGTCAATTGTGTACAAACTTCATAAATAACACGCACAATACAATTGATCATAAGAAATTAGGTCAAAGTCCTTTCAAGGGCTGAAATGGCCAGTTATTACTTATTATAAAACAACTTCGAATTCTCCATTAATTTTCACTTAATGTTACTCTAACGGGAAAATTTAAAAAACTTTAAAAACAAAACATGAAAACCTCATTGTGTACGTTTTTTTTTGCAATTGACCCATATACATACGTGTTTTTACAGAGTGTTTGTTATAATTTATAAAATTTATAGTTTGTAATAATTTCGATTAACTTTTTTATAAATATATTTTATATTCCCAATTAAAACATTCTAATTTTACTAAAAATCAACATTTTGAATAGAGACCTGATGACGTTTGTCAGTAAAAATTAAATTGAAGGCTCAAAAAGAGCTTTCTATCTCACAACATGTAACTGAAGCAAATTTAAATTTGTTCCGAAACTGTTCTGCAAGTTTGTTCGTTTTTGCATAACTATCTCCTGATAATATTTGTACTACTTTTAAAGTAGTTTCGAAAGAATTGTGTACGAGTCTGCTATAGTTAAGTGATGAAGGGACGGACGGACAGACGGAATATGACATTTTGCCACAAACTCGTGCTTTTTTAACTTTCAATTTAAAGTAAACAAACCAACTTTTTTCAGCTTAAAATCAGCTGATATTTGGCAAAACTAATCCAAAAACATGAAATGAGAACCTACAGTAAACAATAACAACAAAACAAAACAAAAAACAACGATATTAACCTATTAATAGCTAATTCTTTAGTATTAGAAGTTTGCATTTTTTCAGCATAAATCTATTATATTCAATTAAAATTGACTGATAAAATAATAGTACCTCTGTTATTTGGAACAATATTTTTGATTTTTTTTTTAAATGCAATGGTTTGCAAAAAGAAAAAAATTTGTGACTTAAAAGTGAAATTTGACTTTGAATTGCTTTCTTATTTGACCTAATCCGATAAAACTGAGTATGAGGGCATAATATATAGACCATGCACTACTAGAAACCATTGAGATATTTGAAGTTATTTTTGGGTGTCGCACTGTGCTATTTATTATTTATTTTAATTAATGGAATTATGTATATATTGTTTAATGACCAAATTTAATTTAATTTAATATTGAGTTGTGGCAATCTTACACGAAATGAGTGAGAAAGAAAGAAGAAAAACAATTAATATTGAAAACAAATTTTTCAAGCATGTTGACAACAAGACAACATGAAGAACAAAGAAGGCAACAACCAACAACAACAACAACAACGGGTCTGTATAGAGCAAATTACACAGCTTGACTATAAAGACTGTTTCGTTGGCCGCTACACCAACTCATCAGTAGCCTTTGTTTGACTACACTGTGATCCACTCAAGCTACTTAGGTTCTACTTATACTGCCACTATGCCGAGAAAGTTACCCGGAATTTATTTTTGGCAGAGAACGCTTGAATTTTGTAACTGAGTTCTTATCTACTCTGATGCACCCTGTATCAAGGTTAACCTAGATCGTATCATACTTTTAGGCATAGCCTTAATTCATGTGCATCTCCGAAATTTGATCGCAGCGGTTTACCGCTATCAATTGGCAACCCTGGCCTCATTTGTCAAAGTTGTGCGCTTTTTTATCTCTGAAAAAAATTTTCTTAATTCATTATTTTTTCAATTAAAATCGTCTTGAAATAAATCGGTTTCGGTTTTTTTAAGTGTTCAGTACTCAAGTTTTTATTAAAGATAAGTAACTTTTCACATTTATTTTGTTTATCAAACTTTGTTGCTTACATATTTATTTGCATTTTAAGTGTTTCTTTTGTTTGCTTTGTTTATCTGAAGTTTAAGACATCTGCCTAGTTACCACCGTTGCCAGATTGGGCGATTTATCGCCAATTGGGCGCTTTTTTTCTTGTTTTTGCGCTTAAATATTTAGGAAATCGCCTGGCGATTTTTTGGGCGATTTTTGTAAAAACAACCTTTCTTCATAAACTCATCTAATGTGTTTAAAATTTCAATTAAAGATAATAACAATTGTTTTAAGTGTTTGGAACACTCTGTTAACAATGCGACTGAACACAGCTCACAAGCCCTTATCGATAATTTATTTATATCGAAATACTTATTTTTTTGAGACCGTTTCTTCAAAACATCAACTCACTTAATTCATATTTTCAACGAGAAAAAGTTGACTTTTTTCAAGCTTATGTTGAAATCACAACATTTATTCAAAGACTTGTTTCAAAAATTATAAAAGAAGACATTGTCAAAAATTTCAATTTTGATAATTTAGCTACATTCAGATTAAATAAAATTTTAGCGGATAAAAGCAATTATAAAAGAATTAATGACCTTACATTTCATTATCAGTTCCATGAAGAAATTCACAAATTAAGTGATGATATTGTTATGATAGACATACTATCAAAATGCCAGAATGTTATTATAGTTTTAATCAAGGAAATGTTGAAACGATTACCTAGTCTGTTAGAAATTTTTGAAAATGCTTTTATTTTATGTCCTAAAAGATGTTTAAACTATACAAGACCTTCTTTCCGTGAACTCCCTCTTTATTATCTATCTCTTGAAGAGCGACGTGCAGAAGAAATCGAATACGAATCTTTGTTGACATTTCCATGGAGCAATGTTTTCAAAAACAAAGTGCCATCTGAAAGTGAAGATTTTTGGTAATCGGCATTAAGACAGCCGTAGGCGGAAAAATGTTTGACAATATTTGTAAGTTGGCATTCATCTTTATAAACTAAATAAATGTATGAACTAAACAATACTTCGAGAATTGACGAAACGGAGGAAGAGTCTAATATGGCTGAAGGAACTTTCTTGCAAAAAGTTTTTTTTTAAAGTTCCATATTGAAAAATTCCAAAAAGTTATAGTCTCTAAAAAAATGTTTTTTAACGATAAAAATTTTTGTATAAAATGAAGTAGCTTTTTTATTATTTTTTATAGATCTCAAAAATATGAAAATAAGAATATCTAATACTATTAACAGATCTCAATATTATTTGAAAAAAAATGTATATAATTTGTTTTGTTTTTTCTAATATAATAAATTTCTTAGAAAAAATGGCGATTTTTGGCGATTTTTTTTTTCATTTGGCGATTTTGGGCGATATTTTTTATAAATCTCGCGCTTTTCTCAGAAAAGTTCTGGCAACACTGCTAGTTACAGTGTTTCTTAAACTGTGGAAATAATTATTGCCATATATTAAATAAAAAAAACTTTGCATACTTTTAGTCACTTTTGAATTAAACAGTGTTGGCATACTGCATAGTTCATTTTAAGTAGCTATATTTACTTTTTATTTACTCTTTATTAATTAATTATACATTAATATTATTCTTATTATTTTTTTTGTTTTTGGTTTTTCTAAAGCATTTTTTAAATTAGAACATTATTGTTTACGCTTGTTGAAATCACTACATTTCTTCTTTTTCTTTTTCATTTTTTTTTTACAATTATAAATTTTCATATCTTCATTTAAAATGATTTGTACCAAACCTGGCTGCTTTACGAAGAGTGATACCGAGCGGTTTTTGTCATGTTGTTTATGTGACAACGCTGTTCATATCAAGTGTGCAGGCGTGTCAGGTCGAGTAGCAGACCACATTGATGAAGGTAAAGGCTTACGTTGGTCTTGCGAAAAATGTAGGTTGGCCGACATAAATTTCTACAAATTATTCAAGCAGACGAAGCAAGGTTTCTCTGAAATGAGTAGGGAACTTTCCTCGCTTTCTGCTAAATTTAATAAATACCAAACTCTTTTCAATGAGTTTAAATATATCGATGAGCCAAATTCGTCACCCAAGCGAAAAAAGAAACACATGACCCTTCGAAGCAAGCAGAAAACTGACTCCAAATATTTGAATTTATTATAATTTGTGAATATTTTTGTTTACTGTTTTTTGTTACGGGTATCTTGAGATGGTAACGTATTTTTTAAAGTGTTGGGTGAAATAAGGACATTAAGTTCTGGAAATTTTAAATATTTGTGGCTGCAAGGTGGCATTTCTATATCACTTCCCAGCAGGAAAATAAAAAGCGCTCCTGGAAATAGCGCATTTAATGCGATTTTTGGTGCGCTTGAGGATGCGCTTTTCAGAGTTCAGAGTTGTGGAGCTCATATTTTTATATACATTTTGTTCATAAGTAATCGAGCAAGGAACTAGCAGAGCGTTAAGACATTTGACTGTAATATCAGCAGTCCGAGTTCAATCCCCGCATATGACAAAAAATAAAATTTTGTCGCTTTGTTTTTAGTCCAAGTGCTCGGTTCTCGCTACGTTTTGTTATTTACTACAATGAGAGCGAAGCGACTACATCTGATGACATGCCAATGTTAAAAAAGGCTCTATCCACAAGGAGAACAAAGCGCTCTACTGCTTTTTAGGAGCGCTTCAAATGCGCTAATGAAGCGCTCGGTTTCCTGTTGGGTTTCTACAGTCATATTTATAGGTGTTGAAGTTGACTTGAGATCTTTTGGATACATATTGGTTTAAAGTGCACTTGAAGTCTTAGATGTCAAAATTTCTTTTTTATTAGAGTTTGGTGATGTTGTGTGGGTTGTTTTCATTCTTTCTTTTTGCATTGGTGATGTTGTTTATGGCTTAGATCTTAATGAGCTTTTATTTATTTATTTATTTATTTATTTATTTATTTATTTATTTATTTATTTATTTATTTATTTATTTATTTATTTATTGACTGCTAAGCCCTGAGGCTTTATAGCATATTTAAAAATTTAACAATTCATTGTTTTTCATTTAATTTACAATATAGCATTTTAAATGTTAATTCGTAGCATTTTCAAATACAACAAATTATTATTAACTAGTTTACTTAGTAATAAGTTCATACAAATAAAAACAAATTGCCAGGTAGATGTTAAAAAGTGTACGCATATTCTAGATGTAATCTTGATAGTTAATAGATCGATTGATTCGAGCCAAGCTCACATATGAAAGGCTAGATGGGCGAGGTCGAGTTCAGCTTGGAAGTAATATATTGCCAACACCGCCGGAGAAAAGTAAAAATCCTTGGGAGAGAATAATTCACATCCGCTGCGGTACTGGAGATAATCTTGGATCGTATGTTTAATTGAGTATCCATATATAGAAAGCATGACCAAAATCAATAGCGGTACTGTAGATAATATAAAATTTTGTTTTTAATGGATTCGTTTAAAGATATAATTTCGGATACAGCATTAAAGTCACCACATGCACTTCTTAGTGGTCCGTTTTGCAAATAGTTTGTTCTATAAAAATTCATATATAGTAGCTCAAAACTTCTTCTTGGACGAAGAGGAACATTAAAGTATACTTTACTCAATAAGTAAGGGCTATTTACATATCTATATAAAAGTTTAACAACCCAACAAACATTAAGCATTTTTCTGCGATTTTCTAAAGTTGGAAGATTTATAAGCTGCAACCGATACTCATACGGTGGTAATTGAAAATTAGTATTGTGTATGCAGTGTATGCAAAGTTAGTGGCGTCCGTGGCGTAGTTGGTTAAAGTGCGTGGCCGCTATGTCAAAGAACCTTGGAGACCCATGTTCGAACCCCAGCCAGCGACAGAAAATTATTTGAATTAAAATAATTTTTCTGTACGGCCGCCACATCTCTGCAGACAATGGCAAACCTCAGAGAGTAATCAAAATGCCATGTAAAGCTTCTTGAGAATAAGAACATTCCGTTCATCGCCGTTCGGAGTCGGCGTTAAGCACGTAGGTCCGGTTCTCGGTCAATTGTGTACAAACTTAATAACACACACAACACAATTGATCATAAGAAGCTAGGTCAAAGTCCTTTCAAGGGCTGAAATGGCCAGTTATTTATTTTTTTTATTTTTTTGGTATGCAAAGTTACGTAAACAGAACAAAAGAAATTTTTTTTGGACCGATTCAATGTCATCAATGTAGCAACCGTATCGAGGGCACCACACAATTGACCCATATTCTAAGATAGGGCGCACTAGAGATATGAATAAAGTTTTTGTTATATAAGGGTCATTAAATTCTTTTGCCCATCGTTTAATAAAACCTTAGGTACTATTAGCTGTATTTATTATTTTATTAATGTGAAAATGAAAACGAAGTTTTGGATCCATCGTTACACCGAAATCATCAAAAACGTTTAAGGACTCTAGGGTATATTCACCAATTTTGTAAATATTTCGAAATGGATGCGTTCGCGCAAATGTCATCTGCTTGCATTTCTTCATGTTGAGATTCATACAATTTAATTTACACCAATTATGTAGATGTCCAAGATCATTCTGTAAGAACAGAGCGTCTTGTTCATTTTTAAAGGAAAGAAATAGTTTTACATCATCGGCATACATTAAAATATCGCTATGTTTTATCACCAATGGTAGATCTTTTATATAGAGTAAAAACAGTAAAGGCCCGAAGTGGCTTCCTTGAGGGACCCCAGAAGTTACTGGAAATTCATGTGATTTGACAAGTTTGTAGATAACACATTGTGATCTCTTGCTTAAATAAGACTGAATCCACTTAACAAGTTGTGTGGAGAACCCAAGGAGAGACAATTTTAAAGTTAGGAGGCTATGATTAATAACATCAAAAGCTTTGCTAAAATCAGTGTAAATAACATCAGTTTGGAGCCCCTTTCCAAAATTCTCTATTGTCTTAGATGAAAATTCTAGAAGGTTTGTAATCGTCAATTTTCCAGTTAAGAATCCATGTTGGGAAGGAGACATTAAAGATTTAACGCTTGAGATAACTGTGAAGTTACGATTGCCTCAAAAAGTTTAGGTAAAGCGCTTAATTTTGCAATTCCTCTATAGTTTTCAATTAAAGACCTGTTGTCAGATTTATGCAACGGAATAATATATGAACATTTCCAGGCAGCTGGAAAATAACAGCATTTTAATGAGGTCGTAAAGAGTAAAGTGATTGGAACTGCAAGCTCTTCACAATAATATTTTAGTATGCATGAAGGAATGTTATCAGGCCCACTTTTGTAAGATGACTTTAGATTTTTTAAGTAAGATAATACAGTATTTACATCAATAATTGGGAGATAGATTTCGCCTGGCTGCACTGTTATAGGATAGCTTAGGGCATCATACGAAACTGATGAATAAGTAGACTTAAAAAAGTTACATAAAGAAAAATCGTTATCAGACACAAATGTTTTGTATTTCATAAAAGAAGGAAAGGAATTAATCTTACGCTTAGTATTGACAAAGTTCCAGAAAGATTTTGCATCTGACTTGATGTTCGATTTAACTTTCGCTAAGTAGATGTTATAGGACTGCATACATAACTGTTTATAATTGTATTTAATTGAAATATAATTAGCGTAATCACAAACACTATGCGTTTTTTTTGATACTTTTTATAGTATTTTTATTTTAAGTTTCTTAATTTCCTTAGTTCGTTGGTATACCATACCGGTCCAAACGAAATAAAAGCTTTTCTATGTGGGACAGATAATTCAAAGCACTGATTTAGTGTATCATTAAAAGCATAGACCGCATTATCGAAGTTCAGTGAAGAAGAGCTTATATTATTTGCATTTAGAATGGAGGACCAGTTGATGTTGGACAAGTTGGCTTTTAAAATGACATAATTAGTTTTTTTAAAATTAAACTCAATAGGAGTTTGACTAATATGGTTCTGTGTAGATGGTTTTGGAAAAATTAGAGTATAATTTCTAAAGTCGGATGATGGATCACTAATGGATCAGACCTAGAAACTGAAATAATGTTACTATCATCAAAATATATAAGATCAAGCAAACGATTATTTTTGTTATAGTGACAGTTAACCTGGAAAAGTCCTTGACTTGAAAGCTCGTTTAAGAAATACTTATCGGATGAATATTCTGAAGAAGGTAAGAAAGTTGCAGGGTTTTCAGTGCAGCGATTCCACATGATATTTGGGAAACTGAAATCACCCGTTATTAAAATGTGGTAATGAACCTGGAGTAATAAGCACACTTTATTAATAAAATTTAAATGCTTGTTATAAACTTCAGCGTTTGAGCTTGGTGGAAGATATGAACAAGTAACGTAAATACTTAAAGAACCATACTTAACATGAACACAACAAAATTCAATATCTAAAGATTCTGGAATTATTATTTCATTTGAGTAGTGTGATGACCTGATGGCAATTAAAACGCCACCCCCATTAGAAAAATTACCAGCAATAGAGTTTCTGTCTTTGCGGTAAATATTAAAGTGGTTAGACAGAATTTCAGTATTAATAGTATTTGGTTTGAGCCTGGTTTCACTGAAAACAATTATGTCAAAGTGCAGGTTTTGGCTTAAAATGTATAAATCTTTTAACTTAGTATTTAAACCTCGAACATTTTGGTAAATTATATAGAACTGACGGCAGCAATCTAGTTTTTTTGGTTGATATTTTGTGTAGGTAAAGTAGCAATAGTATGTGGATTGGGTTTTGGTCGAAAAACAAACTCCCGCACCATTGCATTATTCGGCCAAAAACTTTCTTCCAATACTTTTTCATAGAGATCGGCAGGGAGATTAACTCTGAAAGAAGAAGTAACGCGCTCATAAGAAAATCTAAATTTACTAACAGAAATATTTCTATTAGCAAGATTTAATTTTGAGTTTATATAGTATAGAACGTCATCTTCAGACGTATCCGGGGCAAATCGAGACACAAAAATAGCTTTAGCTGGTTGAACAACCACCAGTTCTTAATGTGTGGGGTGATTGTTGGTACTTGTTAATATTTGCTTAGGTATAGCTCCAGTATTAGTTGCAGTATACGTTAACTTAACAGCACAAGCCTCAGCATATGTATTTTTAGAAATTACGCCTGACGAATTTGGTCGTCGTTAATATTAATAACTGGCACAGATGCAGAAGTCTCAGCAGTAATTACTTCTTGATCAACTGATGCAGGAACATTTGCATGTTCAATATAATCAGTAATTTGATCATGAGTAACGGAGTCTCCCAATTTTGCATTGGTGCGCATTTGAAGCAAAGGATCTAATAACAAATTTAGATTAGGAGAAATTGGTTCAACAGAAGGTACAGGAGCAATATTTGTAGACGGCAAGGCAGTTTTTGCTGCAGACTTAGCGTTGCTACGAAGATTTTTGTTTATACAGTATGTCAAGAAATTGTTTACACTATGAAAAAAATCCTAATTTTTCTTTTATTCGTTCGAGAAATAGCAAGACTTTATTTTTTCTGGTTATTTCTTTTTACATATTTTATTTCATTCATGTGTTTACATACCAATACAAACAAATTCAGTGCATAATAACAAAAAAAAACAAAGAAAATATAACAAAAACAAAATAAATCCGAAAATTTAAGGTAAGTAAGTAGGTAAGTATTTAGGTATAATTTAGGTAAGTAAAGTAAGTAAAGTAAGTAAGTAAGTATTTCTCGAACGAATAAAAGAAAAATTAGGATTTTTTTCATAGTGTAAACAATTTCTTGATATACTGTATGTTTTCGTTTAGGAGCGACGCATGCTTCATCCATAACCTGAAAACTTTTAAACGAATTCTCAAACTCCGCTAATCTCGCCTGGGCCGCATCAAGATCCTTAGATACTTCCGTAAAACCTCTCCTGGATTGCCTTATTAATTTCAATATATCTACGTCAGTAGATCTGTAGTCTTCACATGACCAACGTAAGCCCTTGTTTTTCATATAAATTATGTTGCAGTTTAGTTTTCTTTATTGAATTATTATTTAATTTTGCTACGCAATTTCTATAACTTGCTGAAAAAACGTTTAAAAAAGCGAAAACACGTCCGTACAGCACAACGAATGATAACCTGAATAGGATATGAATAGTTTGTTGAATAGTTCTCTTTTTTTTTTTTTATTAAGGTTGTTTTGACTGTGGAAGTAAGTAGATCATCTCTATGCTGAGTCAGATTTGATCTTGTTGTTGATGATGATGTTGATGTTGATGTTGTTGTTGTTGGTGTTATTTTAATTTTTTTATTTTATTCGCGAAGGGGGAACCTTAAAAAAGCGCCACCGTGCAGGTGAGAGTGTGCGATTATACGTTCTAAACCTGAACCTCCGCATTGGAGCTTCGTCTCTTTGTAAACCCCTCGGTACCGCCGCAAAGCATGACTTCACGGGACATGGGAACAGCACTAAGCTGAAACCTGAATGGTTAATAATTGTCGTTTAAGGGGTAAATAGACGTGAAGTACTCTTTTCAGCCTCCTGTGTTTTGCGAACGCTGAACTCTTCGCAGTTCTGTTATGCTTTTAGCGAGGGTACTAATTGCTTTTCAGGATTAGAGAAACCAAGTTTTGCTGCGTCACAGTTTCTCCGAGACTGTTCGAAACCTCAAGCATTATCGAATTTAGGGCACTCAAATAAAGCATGTTTTGCATCTTCAATTGTATTTGAAGAGCAGTGTGAGCAGTATGATTTGCCGCGTGCGAAAAAATCTGAACAAGTATGTTCTGAAGCACCCATGGCCGCTTAAAGTCTGTGTCAGATAGAAGTTCACTGAGCCGTGTCTTCTTTGGCACTAATAGGCTATGTTCGGGATGAGCTGGTGACCAGCGACCCTTCAGCGATCTATTCTATCGGTCTTGCCACTTCAGCATGCTTCTTTCTAGAAACTGTCTTGCAAATGGACGCGTAGTTATTGGCCGTCAAAAGCGTCTCATCCACGAGAAGGTCGATGGGTATTGAGCTTGCTAGGACTAATGCTGCATCTTCGGAAACTGTTCTGAAGGTACATGCCCTGAGTGCGCTGAGTGCGCCGAGTCTGCAAACAGATTCAATAGCTCGCCGGTAAGACTTCGTCTTCATTGCTAAGACCCATACATCACGATGGATCGTACTACATTAAGGAGTAGTTTCCTGCGCGATAGGGTCATATTCGCGTCGGATGCTTTTTTGTGGGTGGAGATGCTGTGGAAATGTTAATCGCGAGTCGATCATTACACCAAGGTATTTAATAAATGCCTTTGGTTGCACCACCTTCTCGTTAACATTGATGTTTGTAACTTCCATCTTTTTGCGGCTGCTTATGAGCACCGCCTCAGTTTTATGTTCGGCTAGGAAAAGCCCCACTGATAAAAGCCAGCTATATATGGTGCCAATTACAACACTACTGAGCGCTTCGACTTCTTCGAGGTGTTTTGCAGTTGCCACAACCTCTAGGTCGTCCGCAAAGGCGACGATCTTGATGCCTCTGGGAACTGAATCTAAGAACGCCATCGTACATAACGTTTCATAGCAGAGAGCCTAGGACCGAACCCTGAGGGACACCAGCCCAGCCAGGCTTACACCAGGTTAAACAGCACTCGCTCGAAGATCTTGCCTATCGTGTCGAATAGGCATATATGTAGGTCGGTAGGCCGAGGGATCATCCGGAGAGCCGTTACCTTTTGGAATAAGCACGAGCTTTTGCGTCTTCCATTTACATGTAATAATAATCGAGTTTAGCTGCTACAGTTTTTTTCGCACATTCTTATCACTAACGCATTTAAAGTCACAACCCAAATATCTTTGAAATTTTCAACGACATTGATACTAGTGGCTCAAAATAAGTTAATGTGAGAAAATTTACCCACCAAAATATGGTTGGACTCAAGGACAACACAAGATATCACGACTAACCATGCAAAAACATAAACATGCAATTACACAATACAACTCTATTTTTGAGTTGACCTTTAGACAAGTTAACATAAAAAAAGCTACAATCGTTAACTAATTTTCTCATACGGATTAAAGGAACAGTTAACATATAATTTGTTCTACAAAATGGTAAGTAAATTAAATTGTTAGCGTTTCTACTGCTTCTACGATTAGAGTTAAAATTTATAAGAGAAAGAAGTTCTGGAGAATCAAATACACCGGTTATGACTTGGTGTAAATAGACGATGTCTGCAGACTTCCTTCTCTCACTCAATGATTGCATTTTTAGTAGTTTTAAGCGATCCTTATAAGGAGGTAGGTTTAAAATGTCAAATCCACTTAAGGCCCTTCGGGCAAACCAAACAAAGCATTTTTGGATTCTCTCTATTCGATCAACATTCATATTGTAACTTGGAGACCAAACTTGACTTGCGTACTCCAAATGAGGACGCACGATCGCATATTACAACGTTGTAGTCGTAATCATGCTATTGAATTCTTTGGCCCAGCGTTTAATAAATCCAAGCATAGAAGACACTTTTTTACAAATGTTATCAATATGCATGTTAAAAGAAAAGCTTAGAATCCATACATATTCCCAGATCTTTAACGACATCCATACGACAAAGCAGTATCTACTTATAATCAAAAACTATAATGTTCTCTTTTCGCAAAAAGGACATAGTTTGGCATTTATCTGGATTAAGAAACATATTTTTGGAACACCAAACTTCAAAAGATTTCAGATCGGACTGGAGTAGGGCTGAATTGTCTTGAGAATTTATTTTTCTGTATATTTTCATATCATTCGCATAAATGAGCAGATGAGAGTTTTTAACGATATGGGTCACATCATTAATGGCTTAAATAAACAGAAGTGGACCTAGATAACTTCTCTGAGGAACACCTGATAACGCAACAAACTCGGCAGAGAAAACCCACCGGAATCGTATTTGATAAGATCTATCAGTCAAGTACGATTTAATCCAGCTTACAAAATATTGTGGAAATCCAATGGACTTAAGTTTAAATTAAATTATGTAGCTTATCAAATGCCTTGCTAAAATCAGTTTAGATTAGTGTTGCCATATTTCCAACAATACGGGACAAATGCAAGATATTTAAAAAAAAAACGGAACTACGGAAAATTTCACGGGACAATAAATAAACAGAAAGTTCTTTGTAAAAAGAAATATTTCAGAAGAAAAAGCAATTTATTTAGGTACGCAGAATAAAAAATAATATTAAATGTTGCGCTTCACATATATTTCGCACCCAGTGTTGCATAAAAAATATGTACAATGTAATAGTACTACGCATATTATGGTCGGCTAACACTTATTTTCTGAATGCCTCAGTTCATGTGAATGCGTATTTGAAATCATAGACATTTTACAAAAATGTCAAAAATACAGGATACACTTTGTCACAGCGGGACACTTAAAAAACATGCAAATTATGGGATCATGAAATACGGGACATATGGTAACACTAGTGTAGATACAATCGACCTGCTAACCAGATTCAATGGTGTTTAAGCAAAAGGTTGTAAAATCGAGTAAAGAAAACTATGCTGACGAATTGTAATGACTTCACGGTTGTGAATTTTTACCCGATCATACACGTTTCGCTAAAATAGTTTTGGAATCGATGACAGTTTAGCAATGGATCTGTAGTGAATAACAACATTCCTGCAACCCTTTTTATAAATAGGACTAATAAATGATTTTTTCCAAAACAATGGGAAATAACTTTCGTTTATAGATTTATTAAATAACAAAGAAAGTGGTTGACACAAAATTGAACCGCATTGAGTTAACACTGTGGCAGGAATTCCATCGGGTCCAGCGCTAAAATATTTATCGATCGAACCAAAATATTTTAAAATATCCTCTGAGGTAAAGGATAGAGTCCAAAGATACTCTGGGTGTAGAATTCATATATTCAAAATACTCCATATCTAGATGAAAAGAATCTAAACAAAATGATTCCTTAAAGCGAGTGACAAATAGGCCACTTATTATGACAGAATAATCTGTAAATCCATTTTGGGTCTTGAAAGATGAAGGAAACCCGTCAGATTTCTTCTAAGTATGATTGAATCCCCAGAATCTCTTTGGATCACACAATATTCTCAGCTTAATATTATCTAAATACTCGTAAAGGTTTCCAGGTCATTTGAGTCCAAGCTACAGACATATTTTTCCAAGCCCTGTTCCTATAGTTGCGAAGCGTTTTTAATTCCCTTGTTTACCAGGGGTATACTGAGTTTTCCGCAAATTTGAGGCTTAACGGCACGGCTGAGAAATCATAGCAGAGAGTTCACTATAAAAAAAATTAATGGATTCATCAACATTATGTCAATTAATGTATTCTAAAATATAATTCAGATTGCAATCAAGTAAATGATTCAGCTCCAAAAAGTCAGCTTTTTTAAAATTGAATTCATAAACCTTGTCTATTGAACTCGAATTTACTATGCTCTCTGTCGGATTTATACCAAATGCTCAATGGTGGATGGTATTCATCAATGGAAGTCAGATCATGGAAAGCCCTCTTAACAATTACATTGTTACTGTCTGTAGTTAAGACCAGGTCAAGAAGTCTTTCAAGACTATTATAAATACAACTAGCTTGTTGTAAGTCAGAACATATATTGTCAACAAATATATCGTCACCTAAAATGCAAAATAACGTAACATCACTTTTGATAAGTTTACATGAAAAGCAAAAAACGATATAAAATTCAAACAACTTGAGATATTGAAACGAAATTTTCAAATCAAATCACTTTGTTATTTTTGGTGGCAAAAGTTTAAAATTCATAACACATGTAATATAATGTAGTGAATCGTAATCAATAAAAAACACAATTTCGAATTTTTTGATCATACGTTTTTTTGCATTGTATGTGACGATATGTTGTTGGCGGGTTTTCGAATTTGATACACAATAATATTTATCATCGTCAGAAGAATGCCATTTTAAGTTAGGCAGATTAAAATTACCCAATAATAAAATATCGTCATTAACGTCAAGTTTTTTTATAACGTAGTCTAAGCAATCTGCAAGACTTGCATAGACCTCTGCACTACTCGTTGGAGGAACATACGCATTTATAACATATACATTGGAGTTACAATGTATAACTTTAACGCATATTATTTCTATGTTAGATGAGTAGGGAATATCAACAATGGAACTCACAAAGCAGTTCCTAACAGCTAAAAGGGCACCACCACCTACAGAAGAACTATTGTCAGTGAATCTGTCCCTTCTAAATACTTGAAAACTATTGTCAAACAATTCCAAGTCAGTAATGCTTGCATTCAGCCACGTTTCTGTTAATGCAATAATATCCTCAGAGCAATTCTAAGACGACATAAAAATGTTTTGTGTCCCCTTACATTTTGATAGTAAAGGGATAGCCTATTTTGTTTTTGTGAGTCTAACGGTTGGCTGGAGTCATCCTTCGAGACTTATTTTTAGAAACGAGAATATTATCGGCCCATATTTTTGAATTAAGTTCATTTGCAAAGTCTTCAGCTACAACTGTAAGAATAAAAGGGGCGTGGGAAGGCATATTATCTATTTTCATGCAAGAACAGACATTGTGCGGGGAATATGCCCTCTGTAAGACAAGCGTTATACATCTGTTCGAACGCTTGTGTTTGTAACGTGATGGCAATTTAAAGTGCGCGGTTTGGAATTTTATCAGGACCTGATGCCTTGTCGATATGGACGGCATTGGCGATTGTCATGATCTCTTGAGTTGTAACCATAGAAATGGGATGCACGTTACCATCATCAGTGACAGGCTGTATCTGTGGTTGCTGCGGGAAGAGCGCACTTACTATGCGGCTAAGGAAATTTGGGTGGTGGTCGCCCGAATGATTTTATATTCTTCATGACCAGTCGATATGCCGTACCCCATGGGGTTACGTTTGCTTCATCACATAACTGCAAGAAGCATTCGCGCTTCCTCGAACAGATCATATTTTTCAGAAGCTTTTGGCGCTTTCTATAGACCTCACGGATTTCATCAAACCTGCCGTTTGGCTGAGTGATTCGGCGTTTTCTGCGGACCACCAGTACACAGGCTCGTGGTGGTGCTTGCTTGGTCTTCGCACCAACATCTCCGCGCCATAAGTTCCGATGTTGCTTGCCTTGCCATATCCTGCTCTGTGCCAGTGAGGTTAATATTAGCCATCATTGCTGTAAATATACCTTAATCTAGCGTTTCGACCTTGTATAATTTTTGACTTTGCGGGTCTCTGCTCCTTCGGTTAGTTTGCGTTGACAGACATCGCTCTCTTGCCACTGCACTTGCGTGCACACGTCACTACTGGCAAACGTCAGGTCTATTATTGAGCTACCATTTGCGTTGGCGAATGTGCTCTGCGTTCCGGAGTTCAAAAGGACAATATCTAACGAGGCAAAAGCCTCCAGAATAATTAGCCCTCTTTGGTTCGTTCTTTGGCTTCCCCAGTCTACAGCCCACATTTTAAGGTCACCAGCTATAAGAAGTAGTCTGATTCCTCTAGCAGCGTCAACCATTGCGTCAACTGTCTCAGCAAACTCCTCTATGATAGACTTGGTGCAAGGTAACAGCTTACAATATGTATATCCAAACTTCAGCGCGAACAAAACCGTTTGCCCGTGTGTGCTGCCTCATTGTGTGAGGATGTCGTCCGTAATACCATGTCCATGTCTCTGACAGAAGTGTCCGACTCCCAGACTCCTGGAGCTTTTGCGCTATAGGGCTCGCTCAAAATAGCCACGTGGCTGCTAAGGTCTCAGATGGTTTCCGCTAAGAGGTCTTGTGCTGCGCGACATTTGCTGAGGTTCGGCTGTAGAAGCCTCATCTCATCTTCGGTTTGCTAGCTCCTGTAATGAACGGACTTTTCCAGGTTCCAGCACGATGGTTTATTTGTGAGCGCTTGCTCTCTAAGCAAAGGAAACAGCTTGCTTCCGCTGCACACTCTTTTGCCTTGTGGCCCTCTGTGCCGCATTTCATACAGCACTTTCTCCGGTCTGTGTTGTTGCAGGTTTTCGCGGTGTGCCCAAAGCAGAGACGCTTGAAGCACCTGGTTGTATCAACTTTTCACGGTGCAACCTCGTCTAGGTCCTTTATCTCGACCTGGGTTTCTTCTGTGAGGGTCCTCGTTTCTTTTGACCGTTAAAAACCATATCGAATACGTCCTTAAGCTGCTGAATTGACTGGGAAGTAGCGTGCTTCAGCTGGATACGCACTTCAGCTTTTTCAGTGCGTCTTACTCTAGAGACGTTTTCGCCGAAATTTTCGAGCGATTTCTCTTGCTTAACTGCTTGATTATATCACTATATGAAAGCTCACCTGATTCGCTATAACGATTGCATCAGGTCTAGCTGCTGGCGATCTTCATCCAGGAATCATCAGTCAAAGACTGATTTTTCAGTCTAATCAGCCTTTGGATCTCGTTGTGGACGTTCGATTTGGTTTTAACGAACTCTTCCAGGCCATGTATAAGTGTTTTCACTTTGGCCAATTTTTTCATGACTGGGTCATCTACACTGACGAATGCTGCTTCAGGGGTTGCCTTAATGATAGGCTCCCTCTGCTGTGGTTTCCTGCCTTCGGGTGTGCCTTTAATTAGCGATCGTTGGACGTTGTTACTCGTAACTTTGTCTGGTACAACGGCCGAGTTCGCCACCGCCGCAGTCGTTTTCGGGGCAGAAATGTTGCTTGAGGCCTCCAGAATCTTTACCTCGTCCGTGGGAGCGCCCACGGGTGGGTTTCCACTACTGTGGTTACCACCTGGAGTAGTTTCGTTTTTAGACGAAATTTCTACCTTGTGGTTTTTTTTCGGGGTGACGTGCCCCTATCCTTTTCTACCTACGGACAGGTGATAATACTGTTATGGTACAGACGCAGACCAGGAAGCCGCTTATTCTGCGTCAGACGCGCCTGGGTTTTATGTTAACTACGATCCGCGGATTCGTTAAGCCTGAAAGATTTGTTCTTAGAACAGATCCCCCTGCGGTACGCCGATCAGAAAGTGTCCGTATCCGCAGGGGGTCTTGAGTTGAGTATAGCTTCATTCTCAACCACGACTGTTTCTAGCTTTTCATAGGTTAACGACATTGTAAACACACTTTTCATTAAAAAATGCTTGGCTAATTCAACTGCAGCCTCCTAGAGTCCACCAAAATGGGGAGCCCGAGGTGAAATGAATTTCAAATCGATTCCCTTATCGCTGCATAGCCTTATTGATTCACTGCTTTATTAAGCTCATGAAGTTGGTTTCGAGCTCTAACAAAATTTGTAGCAATGACCCCCCACGGCTGATAAAACGTTTCAATGCGCCAATGAACGCATTCGTTGTTAATTCGCTTACCAATTCGAGATGGACTGCTTTCCTAACGAAACAGCAAAATACAGCAATGTAAGCCTTTGTTGCTCTTTTTCCTGTGATTTTATAATGAATCCATAATAGCCGCAGTAGTCAACGCCACTGTTAATGAATGGTCTTGCTGGAGTCACTCGAGTGTGTGGTAGATTACCCATGATCTGTTGACATAATTTTGGACGGGCCTTGCTACATAGTATGCATTGTTGTACTGTTGCTCTGGCTGTTAACTTCCCTTTGATTGGCCAGAAACGTTGCCTGATTGTTACTAATAATGCCTGGGAGCCACAGTACTTGTTGTCTTCGTGTACCATAATGAATAAAAGTTTTGCTAACGGGTCGTTGTAGGGAATAAGCATAGGATGCTTAGAGTCGTAGGGTAGTGTTGATGCTTCTAGCCGTCCACCCACTCGAATGATGCCTTTATCATCAATTAACAGTGTTAGACTGCTATTTGAACTTGATTTGTCGAGTTCTTGATGATTTCTCGATTGTTTTAACTCGCAACTAAAGTGAGAAATCTGCATGCTTTTTACGATGACAAAAAGTGCCCATTTCTTTGAGGTTAAGCGATATTTGTTGTTGCCTCAAATTCCTTTTCCCTTTTGTGTGGCTTATAAATCGCAACATATATTCTAGGATTCCTTGTAATGTTCGGAAAGATTTTCTATGTTTAATTGTATACACTAATTCTCCGTTAATTAGTGGTTGCGGCAATTCTTTGTCAATCTCTGTTGTAGCTATGGCGACGTCTTTACTGGGTAATACTGCAAATTTTTGTTTTCTTTTTCCAGGTCGTTCGGAATTTGCAGTTGAGCTAAGAAGCGTGGAGGTCACAAGTCCTGTCTCCCATGCAAGAAAAATGGTCCTTGAAACCATAGGTCACATGCTGCAAGTGCTTTCGCTGTTAATCCCCTTGACAGTACGTCTGCTGGATTGTCTTCTGAGCTGACATTTCGCCACTGCTCCGGCAAGGTTAGTGTTTAAATTGTTGCTTCTCTGTAAGCCATAAATGTTTAGAATGCTGATGATTTAGCATTGATCCAACTTAGCACAATTTCTGAATCGGTCTACAGAAATAATGGTGACCCTTGATTTTCATATCATCCTTAAGGCGAATTGAGAGATGTGAGGCTTATATAGCAGCACATAGTTCCAGCCGAGGTAGTGTTTGCGGTTTGAGTGAAGCTATCCGAGTTTTTGCACACAATAGTCGTACTATTATTCTACTATCCTTAACAGTTGCTCGAATATATTCTGCAGCACCAAAGGCCTTTTCAGAAGCATCAGCGGATACATGAAGCTGAGTTGAGGTTGGTACTTCTCCTCGAAATATGTGTCTAGTGACTTGGAGGTTGTTTAATTTCGTCAAATTATCTCAGAATATGAGCAATTTTCAGTTATGCTGGTAACGGTTCTGGTAAATCTTCGCCTTGACAATTACCGGTGCTAATAATCCAAGTGGGTCGAATAACTTAGCCAGATTAAAGCTGACGGTTCACTTTTTACCTACTTTAATTGGGTCCAGTTTTACTTTACCGCAAAAACGTTCAGTGTTTGGTAGCCACAGCAATCCCAGAGTTTTAATTAAATCATTGTTGAGATTAGTAAAGTCCAGATTAACTTATTAATCACATTGTGGTATATTAAACAAAACTCTAACTTGCCGTTGTATAATCCTCAAAAATTTAAGAAACAAGGCTCATAAAAAGTTCAAACTAACAAAATCTGTACATTCTAAGAATCTATTTTATCTCCGTAGAAGAGAGTTCGGCTTTCTCTCTAATTTCTTGTATAAGAATTACTTATTCACTGTTGAAAGTAACATTAAATCAATTTAAAAAATTGTTGGTCGTTTTATAACTTAAAAAGAAATACTAGCGGTTTTCCAAAGACAATGGAATTAGAGGGTATTACAGCAAGCAACCAACAAGAAATTTGTGACTTGTTTGCAGATTTTTTCGGTTCAGTATTTAACTCGCAGAACCATACAATTTTACCTGAACATTTTTCCAATCTGCAACAAATTGTAAATATAGGTAACTTGGTTCTAACCGAATCAAAAGTTTTGGAAACCATGGCTGGTTTTGGCTCTTACAAGGGTGCAGGTTCCGACTTAATTCCTCCTTTGTTCTTCAAGCTATGCGTCAGTTCGTTATCGAAACCACTTACAATTATATTTAATAAATCTCTTTCTAGTGGAATATTCTTGGATGATTGGAAGTTTGCATTTATTTCGCCTATCTTTAAATCCGGTTCTAAATCTCGTATAGACAACAACCCATTGTAAAACAATCGGTGATTCCTAAAATTCTAGACAAATTGGTAAATGAAAAGCTTTTTGATGAGGTAAAAAATTTTATCATTCCCCAACAGGTTTTTTTGCAGGTAGGTCCTCCGCAACCAAGGTTGCCAGTTATGTAGGAAAAATCCCATTCGTGTCAATTGGAATTCCCATGGTATTTTTTAATTCAGCGCGGTATTTTTTAATTAGCGTGGGAATTCGGTGTGGTATTTTTTAATTGCCGTGGGATTTGGAAATTTTTTTTTCACATTTATTACGCGAAAACTTCATATGAAATCATTGCCATTATACGCATCAAACGCTCTGTTTACACAACGATTTTATGTCGTAAGTTACGTATGTAAAATCCCTTAAATATCTGTTGCATATGGGATTAATTGTGGTATTTTTTAATGCGTATTGGATTTTTTTTTGTATTTTTAAATGCATATGGGATTTTAGGTGGTATTTTTAAAAAGCGTGGTATTTTTGTGGTAATTTTTCATGATTGTGGGATTTTTTGTGGTATTTTTTAATTATGATGTTTTTTGTTTACTTTTACCGTGGTAATTTTGGTGGTATATAAATTATAGTATTGTGGGAAAAAGGTTATTTCCGTGGGAATTGTTCCAAATTTTAACTGCCAACCTTGACCGCAACCAATCTGTTTGCGAATTTTTGTATAAATAAGGCCGAAAAAGGACAACAAGTCGTTATCCTTTACACTGACTTTGTGAAAGCTTTTAACACTTTACCTCACAATCTGATTTTGTATAAACTTGGAAAATTTGGTTGGCATTCTGATTTTCTAAAATGGTTGGATTCATACTTACATAATAGGTTTCATGGTTAAAATCAATAACTGTTATTCGAAAGCTATATTTGCAACGTCCGGGGTTCCACAAGGAAGCCACCTTGTCCACAAGGAAGCCACCCCGGACTAATAGTGCCACAAAACAAAATTTGTTAACAAAACGTTTTTAAAGTTGAAAAAATTAAAAAGGAATGAGAAATTTTCAAATGATTTTACCTGTAACTTTTATATTAAAGGTATATTTTTCTTCTTTTTATCAACGTTTTAATTTTTAAAATTGAGCTAGATATAACGGAGTTACATAACAAACTATACATGCACCTACCTAAAATCGGTTTTTTGACCACAAATCCTGATTTTGAGGGTATATTAAAAAAACTAAGTATGCAGTTATCTTGTGTTCAACCGGGCCTACTACCTCTGTTATGTCTTGAGGCAAGTTTTTTGATTTTTTTCATTTTGTAACACCGTGTGATGTATCTGATTGTGCTAATTGGACCTCTGCTATTTTTTATCCACATTAATGATATAGACTATAATCTTCACTCATGTAAAACCCTGTTGTATGCGGATGACTTAAAAATGTTTAAAACCATCAATAACACGCTGTAACAGTGAAAATAAACTCGGCTCGAGACATAGTAGAGGTTGTAGGTCTGGTTGAACATAAGACAACTGCATACTTAGTTTTTCTAATATACCCTCAAAATCAAAAAACCGATTTTAAGTAGGTGCATTTATAGTTTGTTATGTAACTCCGTTAAATCTAGCTCAATTTTAAAAATTAAAACGTTGATAAAAAGAAGCAAAATATACCTTTAATAAAGAGTGATTTTTTAAGTGCCTGATAACTTTTTTTTTAAAAAAAACGCATAAAATTTGCAAAATCTCATCGGTTCTTTATTTGAAACGTTAGATTGGTCCATGACATTTACTTTTTGAAGATAATTTCATTTAAATGTTGACCGCGGCTGCGTCTTAGGTGGTCCATTCGGAAAGTCCAATTTTGGGCAACTTTTTCGAGCATTTCGGCCGGAATAGCCCGAATTTCTTCGGAAATGTTGTCTTCCAAAGCTGGAATAGTTGCTGGCTTATTTCTGTAGACTTTAGACTTGACGTAGCCCCACAAAAAATAGTCTAAAGGCGTCAAATCGCATGATCTTGGTGGCCAACTTACCGGTCCATTTCTTGAGATTAATTGTTCTCCGAAGTTTTCCCTCAAAATGGCCATAGAATCGCGAGATGTGTGGCATGTAGCGCCATCTTGTTGAAACCACATGTCAACCAAGTTCAGTTCTTCCATTTTTGGCAACAAAAAGTTTGTTAGCATCGAACGATAGCGATCACCATTCACCGTAACGTTGCGTCCAACAGCATCTTTGAAAAAATACGGTCCAATGATTCCACCAGCGTACAAACCACACCAAACAGTGCATTTTTCGGGATGCATGGCCAGTTCTTGAACGGCTTCTGGTTGCTCTTCACTCCAAATGCGGCAATTTTGCTTATTTACGTAGCCATTCAACCAGAAATGAGCCTCATCGCTGAACAAAATTTGTCGATAAAACACATTTCGAACCGAACACTGATTTTGGTAATAAAATTCAATGATTTGCAAGCGTTGCTCGTTAGTAAGTCTATTCATGATGAAATGTCAAAGCATACTGAGCATCTTTCTCTTTGACACCATGTCTGAAATCCCACGTGATCTGTCAAATACTAATGCATGAAAATCATAACCTCAAAAAAATCACCCTTTATAATATACAGACCAAACAGATACAAAAAGAATTGACAAAGTTACATGTAAAATCATTTGAAAATTTCTCATTTCTTTTTAATTTTTCAACTTTAACAACGTTTTGTTAACAAATTTTGTTTTGTGGCACTATTAGTTTTAGCAGGATTCTGAAAGCCTGTTAAATTTTGCGTTCAATAAACTATCATTTACTTCAATTGAAATACAAAAGCGCTATCGAATTTTTAGTATTCTTAACCCTGGATAACCAATCATATTTCTAAGGTGGTATATAAAATACGTTTAAAGCTGTTAAAAATTAAAAACAATAGAAAATTTCACTAGAAACTAAAAATAGGAAATATTGGTCTTTGATTTTTATTTAATTGTTGAAATATTTCGATAAGCTTCTTAATTTTTGAGATAGAAAAAAAATAACAATGTTAGTCGAAACGACTTTTTTCTAAAAATGTTTATTTGACCTTTTTCGTTTATATATATTATCATCGGTTTCACGTTTTAGGGACCAGCAGTAGTCTGCCAGCATGTTTATGGAATTTTTTCCCTGAAAGCCGGTTTCTATAGCTTCCATCTCCTGGTGGAACCTTTCTCCTTGTTCATCACTAAACTGTCCAAGGCTATTCGGGAAAAAGTTTATATGGGAGAGCAAAAAATGTATTTTGATTGACATATTGCAGCCCATTTCTTCGTTGGCACTTAAAAATTCATTTATAACATCTAAGTAATTTCGAATCTTCTTGCTGCCGAGGAAATAAATGCATAACGAAATAAAACTATTCCAAGCTCTTTTTTTCAACTGGATTTAATTTAGAAACGAAATCAGTGTCCAAGAAAATTTTCCGAATTTGTGGGCCCAAATAAACCTTAGAATAACCGAAATGAATAAATAACTTTTATAAAAGATTTGAACGTGCAGGATACTTTCTTTGATTTTGTCCTCACTTAACCTAGGAAACGCTGCAATCAGATGACGAAACGCATCGCTGTTAGTGTTTATTTTCTTGACAAACTGTTTTATATAACCTAATTTTAAATGAAGGGGCGGCAGGATTACATTTTCAGGTCGCATCAGTGGAGTATTCAAAACATTTTTTTGCAAACTTGAAATGAAGGCTTTTGCTTATACATATTTATTAGTCGCACGACTATCCTATTCGCAAATAAAGCAAGGATACTTCGTATATCCACCTTGCATTCCAAAAAGTATCGTTAGAACCTTTAAGTCGGCGACTATTTGCCATTTAAAGGTATTGTAATTTAAAAAACCAAGTATTTTTCCATTGTCGAATATGTTTCTTTCATGTTCGTTGCATAAGCTAAAGGAACCGATGGCAACTCATTTTTGTTGTGTCATAGCACAGCTTTCAAACCTACATATATCAGAATTTAACATTTCAAGAGTCACACAAAAAGTTTTTAAATAAATCATACTCTTGCAAGATCCATCAATAAACAAACGCCATTCATTCGGAGCGTGTTTGTGGTTGAAAACTGCAAACAGTTCATCACATCCTAGCTTTATGATAATATATATAAACGAAAAAGGTAAAAAAAACATTTTTAGAAAACAAAAAATTTTGTTTGTATTTTATTACGAATACTAAAAATTCGATAGCGCTTTTGTATTTCAATTGAAGTAAATGATAGCTTACTGAACGCAAAATTTAACAGGCTTTCAGAATCCTGCTAAAACTAATAGTGCCACAAAACAAAATTTGTTAACAAAACGTTTTTAAAGTTGAAAAAATTAAAAAGGAATGAGAAATTTTCAAATGATTTTACCTGTAACTTTGTCAATTCTTTTTGTATCTGTTTGGTCTGTATATTATATTAAAGCTATATTTTTCTTCTTTTTATCAACGTTTTAATTTTTAAAATTGAGCTAGATATAACGGAGTTACATAACAAACTATATATGCACCTACCTAAAATCGGTTTTTTGACCACAAATCCTGATTTTGAGGGTATATTAAAAAAACTAAGTATGCAGTTATCTTGTGTTCAACCGGGCCTACTACCTCTGTTATGTCTTGAAGCAAGTTTTTTGATTTTTTTCATTTTGTAACACCGTGTGATGTATCTGATTGTGCTAATTTCCAAAATTATATAAATTCTCTCTTACAATGGTGCAATTTAAATGGGAAGAGCCTCAATTTTTTAAGTCCAAAATTTGTACATGCTCGCGTAGAGAGAGCACTATAATTAATGATTATCGTAACGGTAATAATTGTATCTTTGATCGCGTCGATGTTATTAGAGATCTAGGTATATATTTTGATTCTAAGTTAAATTTTAACTATCATAGAGAATATATTATTTCTAAAGCAAATTCTCAATTTGGGTTCTTAAAGCGTAATTCGAGAGAATTTAAAGACCTATTAACATTAAAAGCTCTTTTTCAAAGCATAATGAGATCCCATTTGGAATTTGTGAGTCTTGTATGGAATCCTTTTTACGATAACCCGATCATCCGCTTTGAAAGAATTCAAAAATAGTTTACAAGATTTGCTCTCCGTCGTTCGTTCTCTTGGGAAACTATGCCTGAATACACTACGCGTTGTAAGCTCTTAAATCTAGACAGTCTGCAACTGAGAAGGCAAGCGCAAAGTATTCTGTTCGGTAAGATTGCTCCGTTAAAGAAGACCATTTTTCATTAATTTCCACCGAACTAAGTACGGTATCAATGAGCCTATGTCTTAATGTCTATTTTTAAAATCTAGCTGCTAATAATTTAGATTTCTGTTCTCCTAGAGATGCTTTTAAACGTGATGTCTTCAAATATGTAAACTCAATTTAATTTAGTTTGACTCAATTTAATTCTGAATAAGAAAATAAAAAAATAAATAAATAAATAATAAATAATAAATAAATA
Organism: Pherbina coryleti; assembly: GCA_943735915.1. Classification (NCBI taxonomy): domain Eukaryota; kingdom Metazoa; phylum Arthropoda; class Insecta; order Diptera; family Sciomyzidae; genus Pherbina; species Pherbina coryleti. Next base: position 93,419,814 of record OX030948.1, read on the forward strand.
AATAAATAAATAAATAAATAAATAAATAAATAAATAAATAAATAAATATATATATATATAAATAAATAAATAAATAAATAAATAAATAAATAAATAAATAAATAAATAAATAAATAAGTAAATAAATAAATAAATAAATAAATAAATAAATAAATAAATAAATAAATAAATAAATAAATAAATAAATAAATAAATAAATAAATAAATAAATAAATAAGTAGATAAATAAATAAATAGATAAATACATAAATAGCTAAATAGATAAATAGATAAGTAGATAAGTAGATAAGTAGATAAATAGATAAATAGATAAGTAGATAGGTAGATAAATAGATAAATAGATAAATAAATAAAAAGATAAATAGATAAATAAACAAATAGATACATAGATACATAGAAACATAGATAAATATAGTTTTAGTCTCTGATCTTCTTACTGAAATGGAAAAAGAACATCACGTGGATGCAGTCTATACTGACTTTAGTAAAGCCTTTCATCGGGTAAATCATGACATCCTAATTCTAAAATTGCAAAGGTTTGGTATATCGGGTTCTTTACTAAATTGGCTAAAATCCTATCTCTGCGAAAGATGTCAGTTTGTTAAGTTTCAAGGAATCTTATCGAAAAAAATTTCTGTCACATCCGGTGTTCCACAAGGTGAAACAGTCACCTTGGTCCACTCCTTTTCAACATCTTCATCTCAGATTTATCGGAAATTTGGAATGAAATTCCACATCTTATGTATGCAGACGACCTTAAAATATATCATGTCATTAAGTCTGAAGCTGATTCTTATGTTTTGCAGTCAAAACTGTTTGCTTTAGAGGAATGGTGTAATCGTAATAAGCTATATCTTAATGTTAATAAATGCTACGTTATAACTCTCTCCCGCAAGTTTCTTGTAATGAATAACTGTTACTCTCTTAATAGCATTGAAATTAACAGAGTTAACCATATCACAGATCTTGGTGTAGTCTTGGACAATAAGCCACGGTTCAATCTTCACTCATAAAAAGACGTGCTAAGGAGTTTAAAAATGTGTGGATAACTAAGACTCTATACAGTGCACTAGTGCGCCCACTTTTGCGCCTAGTGCGCCCACTGCTTTTGATATAGTGAAATATTCGAATCAATCCAAAAACAATTCCTGCTTTTTGCGCTAAGAGACTACTTTGATCCTCGTGATTTCAGAAGCTTGCCACCGTACAAACATCGACCTTCTCAATTTGTTGCCTCTGTCATCAAGGAGAACGTTACTAAGTTCATGCTTCACCTTTGATGTTTAACTGGAACTATTAACATCGAATATATATCGAATAAGTTAACATTCAATGATCCTGTAAGGTTAACTAGGCATACAAGTCTGTTGAAGAATACCAACACCATACAGTTTATGCATACAATGAACCCATTAATAGATGCTGTAAAATATTCAATAATATTAGCGACTGTTACTTACCCTCCATGATTAAAATCATCTTCAAGAGTACCCTTTCAAAATCGCTCTCCTCTAATTAAAACAAAACTAATCTTGCTATCTATTTTTTTAACTCAAATCCACCTTCCTCTTTTCCTTACCGTAAAATTAAAGTACTTCCCCATCTCTTTTAATGCTCACCATTTATACCTCTTTGGTTTGTTCCCTATTAAGTATAAGCTACCACTACTAAATATGTATAAATATACTAGTATACTAGTATGTAAGTACCTTTTATTTCTACTTTCCTTCTTGCCGTTGTTTTTGACGTGTTCGTTAAATCATGCCATTTAGGTGGGCGGATTACGCCCACGTTGAATTGCATATCTTCGAACACCAAAAAAAAGGAACGGGGAAAGAAAAAAACAAACAAAAAAAAAAATAAAACCTGTTAGAATAAGTAAATTGCCTTGTTTGGCCAATAAATAAATAAATATATAAATAAAATCTCCAGGTGGATCGCTCGAACTGCTAGGCATGTAAAAAGAGCAACCCATCTTTTTTCTCGACGTCTTCCAATCGAAACGTATAGGTCCGAAAAAATCTAGGCCGGTGTACGAGAATGGTCGAATATAAGTAGTCACTCTATCGGGTGGCAGACAACCCATTTGTGGAGTTTCCGGCTTTGCTTTTCGTACTTTGCAGAATGTGCACTGAGCTTCAATAGTACGGACCAGTGTTCTTATTGCAGGAATCCAGTACTTTTGCCTTATTTCGAACATCAGTGTTCCTGTGTTTAGATGACGTAGCTTTTGATGGTAGGCAATGACGATCAGGCGCGTCAACTGGTGGTCTTTGGGCAATATGATAAGTCGGCGCGCTGACTATAAATGGCGTTCTCCAGGCATTCATTAACACGTAACATAAGGTGTTCGTCTAAAAATGGATTGAGTGTCTTCAAGCGGCTATTTTTTTGTTTATCCTTCTTTCGTAAGCATAGAAACTCTTCTAAAAAGGCATCTTGTTGAATTTGGCGACAAAGATACATTTCGGACTCTTATTCTTCAGCAGCAGTCAGCTCTCCCTTGATAAAATTTTCGTTTCTTATAGTTTTCTTTAAATTTGTGGAATACCTCAGAATCCAAGCCATTGTTCTCGACTCGCACTTTAGTCGACTATAAGATGAAAAGCGATTAATATTTGGTACAGTTAAACTTACATTTTCTGTCAGCAGTAAAAGGTGCTTAAATTTAAGTTCTTCGGAGCTTTTGTCGACTTTGGACTTCATGCTGGATTCATCAGGCCAAGTTTGTTCGGGATGTAGAAGAAATTCAAGACCATTTTTCCACTCGATTTCTGGATTATAATGAATCGGAAATTTCGCGTGTGTTGCTTCGTCTGATGGGTTGAGTTCTCCTGGACACCAGCACCAATCTTCTACCGTTGTTCAGTCCAATATCTCAAACAACCGATTCGCTACATATTGTTTGTATTCGCGATGGTCTGATTGTATCCATCAGACCACTGTATGTGAGTCGCTCCAGAGTACACATTTACCCACGTTCACGTTGGGAAATTTTAGGATTGAAATTTTGAGTCGCGCAGCTATCACCGCTGCTTGTATTCCAGCCTCGGAATGGATTGGTATTTTGTTGGGGCGCATGATGTTTTTGCAGCAACGAAACTTTAGTGTGTGTCCATCGCGTCTTCGAATCGCCAGGTAGCAACAGCAGCAACAACCTCTTCACTCGCATCGCAAAATGTGTGCAGATTCAGCCTTTTATCACCATTATACGAAAAATAGCATCTTGTAATTTTATACTTTTCCACCATTGGCAGCCCTTCCAACCAGCTCCGCCATTTTTTATAAATAAAATCCGGTAGTTGCTCGTCCCATTGAATTGCTGCTTTCCATACAGCCTGTAATAATATTTTTCCACAAACAGTAAAATTTTGTAGTAAACGGGTCAAATATGTCAAATATATGTCAAATGCCCAAATAGTAAATGGAACAAATATGGACATAGTTACTGATAATATTTCTCGCTTCGTCGGTTTTCTCTTGAAAGTTAAAATGTCGGCCGGAAGTTTGTTGAATTTGAATTCAAATGAAAATTCGTCAGTTTTCGACAGCCATTACATACCCAGTATACGATCTGCTTCGCCTCCTTCGATGCTGACAGGGCTGTCCGCTTTAGAGTTGCCAACACGTCTTTTTAATTTCTCCGAATTGGATATGATATTTCGCATTTCAAATCCTCCGGCTTGATGAATCATTATGACTTCGTTTAGTACGTTCAATGCTTCTTGCTCCGTTTGGAAACAGCTCACGTAATCATCAACGTAGTGTTTCTCCAAAATTCCTTCTACAGCTCGGGTATATTATAATGCAAACCTTTGTGCGTTTTTGTTCTTGACATACTACGCTATTGTGGGCGAGCATATGGCTCCGAAAATCATTCTCGTCATGACATACGTATCATGACGTATGGTTTGGTTTGTAGCGTTGCCATTCCTCCAAAGAAATCTCTGAGCGTTATGGTCTTCTTTGAGAATTTTTACCTGGTGGAACATTTCCTTTATATCGCCGCACACTGATATCGGATATTGTCAAAATTTGAATAAAAGAGAAATTAAAGACTGGTTTAAATCTGGACCTTTCTTTCTTCTTTTTTCTTTCTTTCTTTATTTAGCTATATGCTATTTTAACAAAATTAGATTATAGTATTTAATATTATCTTAAAATATTTCTTATTTTATATAGCTCCATTAAATAATTCAGTTATATTTTGTTCTTATGTATTGTAGTAAAACATTCTTAAAGCTATAAAAATTTTCATAAATAAAAAAGTTTCATTCTTCAATTGACTAGGTAGTTCATTGTATAAATTAAGGCCTTTATATAATAAAATATTTTGAGATCTATTGTTAGGAAAGAAATTTAGTCTAAAATTAGCTCTATTTCTCAGATTGTATGGCTGCACATCAGCAACATAAACCAATTGATTACTTAAATATTTAGGTAACATATTATTCTTCATTTTAAAAATAAAAACTATCACATTCAGTATTTTTTGGTTAATGGATAACCATTTTAGAGTTTCTAACATGGTTCTTATTGGCGCTAACCTATTACATTTTTAAATACATCTCATTCCTTTGTTTTGCATTTTTTGCATTCTCTAAAGCATAACATTTGATCCTAAGAACACTATGGTGAAACAATATTCGAAATGAGGTTTAATCATTATATTATAAATTTTGATTGTCGTTGCAATAGACAGTCTACTTCTTATTCTTTGAAAAAATCCAATTTTTTTTGCTACTTTTTTACATAAGTAATTAATATGCTCATTAAAGTCTAGTTTATTATCAATAACAATACCTATTTATTTCATATTATTTACTTTTTCAATAATTTCACCATTAATTTTAATGTTTTTCTCAGAGTTTCCATTGATTAACATGGCTTTAGTTTTGCTTGTATTGAGTTTTAGCTTATTAATTTTTAAATAATTTTCTATGCTCTCTAGATCCTGATTTATTTTATCTATACACTCATCTATTTTATTTCCTGCTATATATATCAATGTATCGTCAGCAAACAAACAAATTTTACAAAAGTTGAGAACTTGTTCTATATCATTAATGTAAATAATAAATAGAAGAGTTTCCAAAACTGCTCCTTGTGGCACTCCAATGGAGGTTTTAATCCTCTCCGAGGTACATTTTGAAACTCTTGTACGTTGTGTCCTGTTAGTCAAGTAACTCTTGAACCATTCTAATTCAATACCATTAACACCGTATTTCTTCAATTTATGCAATAATATGGTTCTACCTATCGTCTCAAATGCTCTTTGCAAGTCTAGAAACACTGCTACAACTGCTTTTTTTGCTTGTGATTGATTTAATTTTAATGTTTATTTCAATTGATTCGTGATCACTTATTTTAAAATTTTTATTTATATTTGCAGTAAAATCAGAATTATTAGTTATGACGTAATCTATTAACGTGGCTGTCGTACTTGTTACTCTTGTTGGCTCGTCAACAATTTGTTTAAACGAATTGTCTATAAAACTTCTCTCAATATCTATCTTTGTTGAACTTGCTGTGTACCAGTTAATATTAAAATCGCCCATTATTAGTGTATCTTTAGATAATAATGCTAAATCCTCTATTTCTGACTTCACAAACTCCCAAAAAACAGAATCCGGTGATTGTTGCCTGTCGGGTGACTTGTAAACCGCCACCAGTATCAAACTAAAGTTTTTTAAAGACACTTTTATCGTGAGCCACCAAAACATTTTGCCAATAGCTGTTTTTTTTTAAATTTCAAAACTCCAATCTTTTTTTATAAATAATATTACTCCACCAGTGTGGTTTGAAATACTGTCACATCTCACTATTTTATATGTTTTCAATTTTATTTCGCAGTCTCTTATGTCTGAGGTTAAATGTGTTTCACTGGCACATATAAAATCAAAATTATTTTGTTCGGTAATAACTTCTAACTGTGCTAAGTTTACACGTACGCCACCTATGTTGAGGTACAAACATTTGATGTTATTTTTTAATTGCTAGTAAGAAACACGTTCAGACTCAATTTTAAGTTTTCTTTGTAACGAACGACATTCACTATCTCTCGTATCATGGTCCGTATTAATATCTGTTAAGTTAAGTCTTTCTTTAGCTTTCACACAGTTAATGCACCTTAAGTTATTATTTGGACAGTCTTTGTATGAATGCCCCACTTCACTACACTTAGCACAGATCTGCTCATTTTGCTTGCAATGTATGGATTTGTGGTTAAATCCCCAGCATTTAAAACATCTTAGCACATCTACTTTTTCATAGACTGCGCATCTATCCCATTCAATGTTAACTTTCTTTTGCACCATAATTTTTTTAAAGGCGTTGCCATCAATTTCAACTACTGCATTGTAATATTTATTATTTTTAAGGGAAGGGTTCCCTCATTTTGGACTAAAAAATCGATTTTTTTTTGCAAAAAATGAAAGCCACATATGTGTGTAAATGGATTTTTCGATCCGACGAATATTTTTCGAATGGCAACGTCTTGAAGACACCTATCTCACGCGCGCTACGTCCAAACTAAACTTTTTAAAAAACTTCAAACGCGCTTATCTCGAAACCACGTTTTCCGATCTAACTAAAACTCTCAGGCCTGATCTATTGATCCGATTCTCTTTATCTAAGAACTGTTTGGAAGTGCATGCTTTTTTGTACGCCCTGAACTAACATCATGTATAAAAATTATCTTCTTATATATAAAAATGAAATACGTGTGCGTTAGTCTTGCTAAGGCTCAGAAACGGCTTTTCCGATTTTAATAATTCTTTTTTTGTATTGTTTGCCTTAATACAGATGTGGTTTAGAAAAAAAGAAAATTACAAAAAACTCGAAGGAACAGCGGAAAAATCGAAATTGGTAATTTTGTATGGGAATTGCCACATCAGACTACTTTAAATAGCCAAAAAATCTGAACGGCTGAACGACTTTAAGTCAAATTTTGCACACACATTACTTGAATTCTAGATAAGGTTACAGCATACTTAGTTTTGACCACGCCCCTTCTTCCGCCCCTTTACAAGAATCGCAGATTATCCTTCTGGCGTACTTTTATTAACGAATCTGTTCGTCTAAATAATCAAACGAAAATTCTCTTATTGTAACACCAAAAGCATTCACATATCTTCAAAATTGCACAACATTTTAGTACAGCGTCTTTTTCTAATAACATCGTTTCCTTAGAATAACAAAAAATTATCAGAAATTCGTATTTCCTACTTTCGATGAAAATAACTCCGTTATTTTTGAATATATTTCATTCAATTTCTTTTCGTTGATAAATTTAATTTAAGCACTTAATAAACCCCTATTTGAAGAAAGCTCCAACATATTCACTTTTTACTCCAAAAGGAACACAAAAGCTGTAATTTCAATAAATAAAAAAAATTTTAAAAATTTTATATATCATTTGTTTGCCCATTGTAAGGATCGAGCCTCAGACTACCTCATGGCTTCAAAACTGACGGTTGAGCTGACTTTTTTTATTCAAATTGAAATGTACTACAAAATTTCATAATAGAATTTGCAATAAAATGATATGACAGCACAATCTTCTGAAATCGAATTATAGCAGCCTATTATATTTTTCTTAGACAAAAACCAATCGTGTTTTTATCTTCTATTTTCTGAATATTTAAGTATCAATTGCCGTGCGTTGGTCTTGCTAAAACTCGGAAATGGCTCGGCCGATTTTAATAATTTTTTTTTTTTTGTTCGCCACAATACTGATGTGGTGTAGGAAAAAAGAAAATAAGGAAGGAAAAGAATTGAAAGAATTGGAATTGGTAATTTTTCGTGGCGTAGTTGGTTTAAGTGCGTGGCCGCTATGTCAACGAACTTTGGAGACCCAGGTTCGAACCTCAGCAGCGACAGAAAATTATTTGAATTAAAATAATTTTTCTGTACGGCCGCCACCTCTCTGCAGACAATGGCAAACCTCAGAGAGTAATCAAAATGTCATGTAAAGCTTTTTGAGAACGAGAACATTCCGTTCATCGCCGTTCGGAGTCGGCGTTAAGCATGTAGGTCCGGTTCTTGGTCAATTGTGTACAAACTTAATAACACGCACAACACAATTGATCATAAGAAGCTAGGTCAAAGTCCTTTCAGAGCTGAAATGGCCAGTTATTTATTTATTTATTTAATTTTTCGTGTCGTACAGGGTTCATTACAACTCTGAGGAGGGGACGAGCCTGAAATAGGTCTACGAAATCAGTCAAATGCTCGGCGAGCTAATACACGTGTAAGCCACACAGCAGCGAGTAACGGATGATGAAAACAATTAGATTGTCATGTCCGAATAAGTGTCATATATAAACAAAACAGAGTGGCATACATAAGAACCCTTTTTTTTTTGTTTTTTTTTTTGTGTTCGTTTCCGAACAAGGTAGCTTTTAATAGCAAAAAAATTGGAATTTTCTCGGAAAAATCGATGTTCCATACATTTTGTATGGAAAAATAAAAAGTGAAAAAAACTCGATTTTAATTTCATAATTCAAAATGGAATTTCTGCACAATTACATTCGTTCAAATCAGTTGTTTGTGTCCAGACGAATCAACCAATTATCGAATAGAGTTCCTGAATTCATTGGTTTGCAAGGATTACCACCATATAATGTACCACTGAAGGTTGGATCTGTTATTATCATGCTTCGGAGCCTCAATCAATCCAAATTCTGCAAGGGAACAAAATTGGTCGTGAAGCAACTCAAGAATAATGTTTTTCAAGCAAAGATGAACGCGTTTGAGTAGGCCAATTCAAAGTTGAGGAAGTGCACATTCCAAGAATTCAATCAATGAATCACAAGGCTAATCTTTGGAATTAATTATGCACACTGCTCCTGAAGCAACTTCAAGTTGACCTAAAATGGCAACGTAAACTGAATGTCTCCAAGTGTTTGTAATGTTTTTCTGATGAAATATCACTTTGAATTAAAATCCTAGCTGATTTCGTTTTGAAAATATCTCAATTTTTGTATTTTAACGGGATTGCACCATCTATCATTTATTACAAATGTTGCGAAGTAAATGTCACTGCAGTATTTTTTAAGCGACTTGAGTATGATGAATCTTCGATAAGATTAATTTTAAATCTCTCCCAAAACTTTTTAAATTCCCTGTGAATCGACCCTCCAACCTGCTCCGACTACAATCCTAAGCCATCTCAGTCTAGTTTTATAATAGCATCCTTCAAATGATCTAATATAACATGTATTTTTATCGTCTGCGAGACACCAGTACTCTCAATGGCTTTGCGGAAAGTTATCAAATTTTTATCTAAATCGGTTAAATCGGTTTTTTTAGTTGTAAAACAAGAATCTACAATTTGATTCATTGTCTGAAAAGCACACTCAAAGGGCTTCAAGGCATAAGGTCCAACCGTTTCATAAATATCGGGGTTCATTACGTTTTGCAGATTCCTTTAAAAGTTGTCTGCATGCATTGCCTTCAAATATCTCTCCTTGATCATTTTTTGACATTAGTTTCAACTTTGTGGCCCAAATCAATGTTTTTTTCCCGCCTAACAAGAGGTACCATACCACTCCAAAACAAATGATTGACAAAGCCCTGCAAAAGATGAAGTACGGGAAGTTGTGGTCGGAGGCTGGAGAGTCGATTCAAGGGGAATTTAACAAGTTTTGGGATGAGATTTAAAATTAATCTTATCGAAGATTCTTCATACTCAAGTCGCTTAAAAAATGCTGCAGTGACATTTACTTCGCAACATTTGTAATAAATGATAGATGTATATAGCCCTAGTCAAAATTATTTACACCTTTAGAAGAAATAGATTAAAGAAAAGGCTCGCCTTTTTTGTTGTTTGCATAATTTGCAAAGAAATTTTTGGTTGTTGTATTCTTTGTAGTATGCAAAGTAAAGAAAACATGTTTTAAAAAACCTAACGGAAAATATCATTAAAAAAAAAATAAGCAAAATATAACTATTCTCTGGCCTATACAGATTTTGCACAATGTTTTGTGGACTGATGAGTCTTCCTGTGAATTCGAGGAGTCTTTTGGAAAAACATTCATGTATTAAATCCTAAAAAATCCTTAAATCCTAAAAAGTAAGGTCGTGCAGCCCTTATGTTTGTAAATATTGTGTTTATTGACTCCAAGAAAAGCTGTGTAAATACTTATGACGCCAGAGAGTAGATATCAATTATTAGTTTATTTTGTGATATATATCCTTAGGTTCGCTAAAACTTTTTTTTTTACTTTACATACTGCATAGAATGCAATAACAAAAAATATCTTTGCAAATTATTTCCAACAACAAATAAAGTGGGCTCTTTCTTTAAAACATTTAAAAATATTAGCGATGTGTAAATAGTTTTGACTATGGCTGTATTTCTTAGAGGCTGTCCAATTTGAACCAATTTACGTATAAAAGTGATTACGTAATTTATGGACGGGACGGGATAGTGAAATAGGTCTACAGGTGATACGACTTAAAAAAAAAACGCGCCGCGATATTTATCTCAGTAGATAGTGTGGAAACAATATCCCAATTCTCAATATTTTACACGCACACACACACACACACATACATACACACGTAGGATACATACATACATACATACATACATACATACATACATATATAAACAGTTTTATACTTGAATATATTGCGCTGTCCAATGTACAAGATGGTTCAATCACGTTAAAATGCAAAAATTGAGATATTTTCAAAACGAAATCAGCTAGGATTTTATTTCAAAGTGATATTTCATCAGAAAAACATTACAAACACTTGGAGAGATTCAGTTTACGTTGCCATTTTAGGTCAACTTGAAGTTGCTTCAGGAGCAGTGTGTATGGCACTGTGTGCTGGATTAAATCAAATCTAAACTAATTTTCTACCTTAAGAATAAAAAAACATACGAGTAATAACATAATATATAATGTATATCAAGATAATGGAGCGCAAAGCAGTACGATCATATAAAGAGAGAGAGAGAGCAAGTAGACTATGCAAATACACCTGTAGCATGGAGGTGCATTCAGTTTTTTAGATATAAATAAGCGGACGGAAGTTCCGCTCACAAAATTATATGGAAACAATACAAATGTTGCTCAAATAAATGTTAGTGCAAAACAATTTATGTCTTAAATTATTTGTAAAAAATGTATGTATAGCTATATGTCTATAACTATTAAGCTTGAATTCCCAAGCTTCTTGCATGGCTTACAATATATGACATGTTCGCGTGTTGAAAAGCCTCCATCTTTGTTTACTTTTGCTAATGTTGTCTATCAAAAAGCATTGAATTGATCTGACATGTGATTCCCTCAACCTCCTTACATTCCGTGTAAATAAGGGATATTAGAGTGATTCATTCAATCAATAATTGAAATACGATTGGCACCATTTGTTATCGATCGTGAATGTTCGATACAAAATTAATTTCGGGTGGGATCGTGATTGCTCGGAATTATTTCAATAAAAAAATTAATTCAGGGCGGGACGAAGTTCGCCGGGTCCTCTAGTTTATTTATATTTTTTTAACGTTGTTGAAATGGAAAAAAACAAGCAAAATTTGAACTTTTAGTTCTAATGTTCATTATTCAATGAATTTTACATGGATAATAACAATTGTAGTTCCAGTCATAGAAAATATCATTATCTTTAAGTAATAACAACAATTTTTGATTTCAGTCCACCACAAGAAGCGGCAGAATTTTAGTTAGGACACCATGTTTCGCGCGCAGGGTCCCCCGGAAATGTGCATTTTGTAGCCGCCATTTTGAATTTTTTCAACTTTTTCACTTTTTTAAATTCTCTGATAATAAACTAATATAATCATCAAAACCAAAAGTTCGTACGCCTTTTCATTGTCCTACAACAAAAATACAAACTTTGCCTTATTTTTGTCCATAATGAGGGAACCCTTCCCTTAAATGATTTATATATTTTTAAGCATTTAATTTCACACGATTCCAAATCGTTTTGCTTTTTTAGCTTCAACTATAACTCTCTTTTCATTATTTTCTCTAAGACCAGCAATTAAAATTACCGGACCATTTTTTTACCAAAATTACCATTTTTGGTATTTGCACCTCATATTTATCATTAAGCTTTTCTCTAATTTCTTTTGCATGTTTTTCTCGATCCTCAACACTACCGCATTTTATTGCCAGCGAACCGTCATGTCTGTTTGATAAACTATTCACTCTAACATTTATTTCAGATGGCTTAATTTTCTCTTTGATATCATTTGTGGTCACTTCACTTTCTTGCTTCTCTTTGGGTCTTAAAATAACAGGTGACGTATTCTTTAGTTTCGATGCATATGTCTCTTTCTGACTTTCACTTGGCGCCACATTTGTTAATTTTTGCGCCATTTCGTTTTTAATCTCTTTAATATTGTCATTTACCATCTTTAAATTCTGCTCAATATAATTAGTAACTTTTGTTTCATTTTCTTTTATTAGCTTTGCTATATTTTCGTAATTTTCACTTAACTTCTTCATAAAAGTTTCACACACACTGCTCCTGAAGCAACTTCAAGTTGACCTAAAATGGCAACTTAAACTGAATGTCTCCAAGTGTTTGTAATGTTTTTCTAGTGACATATCACTTTGAATTAAAATCCTAGCTGATTTCGTTTTGAAAATATCTCAATTTTTGCATTTTCACGTGATTGAACCAACTTGCGCATTAGACAGCGCAATATATTCAAGTATAAAAGTGTTTATATATGTATGTATGTATATATATTTAAAAAAAAAAAAATAAATAACTGGCCATTTCAGCCCTTGAAAGGACTTTGACCTAGCTTCTTATGATCAATTGTGTTGTGCGTGTTATTAAGTTTGTACACAATTGACCGAGAAATGGACCTACAGGCTTAACGCCGACTCCGAACGGCGATGAACGAAATGTTCTTATTCTCAAGAAGCTTTACATGGCATTTTGATTACTCTCTGAGGTTTGCCATTGTCTGCAGAGAGGTGACGGCCGTACAGAAAAATTCAAATAATTTTCTGTCGCTGCTGCTGGGATTCGAACCTGGGTTTCCAAAGTTCGTTGACATAGCGGCCACGCACTTTAACCAACTACGCCACGGACGCCACATGTATATATATTTATATATATATATATATATATATTATACCTACGAGTATGTGTGTGTGTGTGTGTGTGTGAAAAATATTGAGAGTTGGGATATTGCTTCCACACCATCTATTGAGATAAATATCGCTGCGCGTTTTTTTAAAGTGGTATCCCCTGATGGCCTTTTCCACTATCCCGTCCCGTCCATCAATTACGTAATCACTTTTGTACGTAAATTGGGTCAAATTGGACAGCCTCTAAGAAATATACATCTATCATTTATACAAATGTTGCGAAGTAAATGTCACTGCAGCATTTTTTAAGCGACTTGAGTACGATGAATATCCGATAAGATTAATTTTAAATCCCTCCCAAAACTTGTTAAATTCCCTCCGACCACAACTTCCCTTACTTAACCACATACTTAAAAAAAAATACTTCCAAACATGAAATTTAACAATTTTATCAAAAAATATCAAAATAGAAAATAAAATTGTGGCCTTAAGCTGGTATTTTAAAATAATACTTTTACACAAAGTGTTGTTAACCCCCCTGCGCGCTGTCCCGAGTATACTCGTCCAAACGAAGTCGCTTCCGTATTCAGAATGACGAGTATACTCGTCCAAAAGTAAACGGGCATATCTCTGAATCTATACAACTTTGAGACCCCCGCGAGGGCTCAAATTAAAGGGTGAAATGTCCTCTACAAGATAACACCCTGCTGATATGGTCAATAAATTTCGGGGGGTTGAAAACAGGGGTAGGGGAGAGTCCGGAAATAAAATAAGCAACATTTCTGACGTGAAAAATCGTAGCCCGGGGCTGGAATCTGGTACTTGGGGGTTTTCGAGGTCGCTGGATTTGAATCCGCCATTATTGGGTAGGAAAATAAATTCTTAAGGGTTGAAAATAAGGGTCGGGGGTTGAAAAATTTGACGAAACGAAAAATTCAAGATCTTTGGTAAGACTTGGATAAGCTATAATTTTCAAGAAGGAAAAATATACCCAGGATGTGCCGCGTGGAGGCTCCAAGTCTCTAATACATCCCTTGTTTCATTTTTTTTTATTTTTGTTTTTTTTTGAATTTTTTTCTATTTTTTTTTTCGTTTTTGTCTTGCTCACAAATTTCCACCACCCAAACCCCCATTTTCACCCCTTGGGGGGATTTTTTCGCCCCAACAGATATCGGGAATGGACTCAGCGCCCCAAAAAACCCTATACCAATCATGACTTTTCGGAAATCATTGTCTAAAAAAATTCATGCATTTGGAAGCGTTTACTCCGGGATAATTCATGCGCAGGGGGGTTAAGAAATATTTGAAGAATCCAAATTGAGCAAAGTTTCTTCGGTACCATTTCTGGTACCCGGGATATAAAATCTTATATTCATTTTTTTGAAAAAGTTAAAAAATTGCATTCAAGTATACATTTCTCAAAAACAGGAAAATGCATAGGCAAAAATTATGCTTATTATTAATTCGGCAAATTTAAGGAAAACGTTAACAGTATAATCAATACCACCAAAAATTAGAACATTGAGTAACAATCAAAAGTTCTGTGCTATCTCGGTTTCAATTTTAGCTTCGAATATCCTTCACACAGGACACTGTGGATAAAAATCGTGAGTGGCGTCGTGTTTACCAATATATTCTTAGTTTAAGCCTATACCTACTTTTGCTTTAAGACATACGTAGTTTTTTTTTTAAAAGTCAAAGCATTTTAAGATTGTTATTTTTTACTGTTTTCCTCAAAAACCAACTTTGTCCTTGCGGGGCAGGAAGACATCCTTTTTTTTCCTTAAAATTTTTTTTGGGTGATCTTGACAACCCCATGCAACTTTTGAGACCTCTTAGAATACGATCTAAATTTTTCGATACGCCCCACAGTGATTCGAGTCCATACAAGCGATGGACAAAAATAGAAGGAGTGGTCGGAATCGAATGAAATTTTGCTTGTTTCTGAACAATGGTATACTGAATCGAAAAACGTAAAAAAATTTAAATAAACAATTGTTTTTTTAAATTTAAATAGTTTTTAAAAAAATGGGTTTTTATCATTTATTTTTTCTTCATTATTCTGCAAAGTAGTACTGCCATAAAATGATACATTTTTATGACTATCAGGGAGAAAAACTAGAGATAAAATGTATTATTTATAATATATAAATAAGTGAATTTAAAATTTATTGCGTAATGAAAAGTTGTTAAGGAAAGTGTTTAGAAACTTACATATTATGCATAATGAAAGTTATTAGTAATAATATTAATATAAAGACATAAACAGGATATGAAACGATACTTCTTTAGTTTTATCGAAGAAATAACAACCAAAGATTACATTTTTTCAATAAGGTTTTAATCAAAAATATAACTTTCATCGGACGAGCTTTCTTCTGCATCATTTAACATTTCTGCAAAGTTATCTAGTTCGCATGTCCCTTCCATATTAATTTCAACTAAATATTTTGCTACACAATTATCATTTCGCTTTTGCACTTTTGATATCAAATTCCTTTTTGATACAATCCCTGGATCAGATGACAAAATTAAAAACCGCATAAGGTCTTCATTTGTATTTTCACGACTTGTTTTTCTAGTGTGGGAAAGTCTAGCATTTCTAATAATTTTATGAGTTGATTCCAAAGCTTCCTGAGAAAGGGAACCTGCAAAAGATTTTTTCCAAATTTGAAGAAAATTTAAAATAATTTGTAAATACATATATCATATTTAAATAACCTATTGGCAAATCGAAGTACTTGATGACTTCTGTTCCGTGTATTAACACCTTATGCAATGAGCTGGGCATGTAGTACCAACTATAGTTTTTAAGATATAAATCTCTTGTTCTCAGCAAGAGCAAATCAAATTCTTTAATATTTATGGTTTTTCCACACGACAAAACTTTCAATATTAAGGACATATTGTAAAGCAAGTCCTTATCCAACTTTGTTATTCTTGCTGCAGTATCCACATTGGAAAAGAATTTACGAGCAGTGTTTCCATCGTTCGTAGTACCGTATCCTTGCTTGACTTGGTCGATAATCAAACCCATTTCTTCTTTAAATTCGCGCTGAGTACGATATTTGTTTTCTAAATATATTTCTTTATTTTCATTTCGCACTTGCCACTTTTTGAACGGAAGACGATATGCAATATGGATTAAGCATTCCAAAAATCGAATCCAACAATGTAGAATAGATAAGCCGAATTTGTAGTGATCTTCGTTGCTCAACCGACTGGTTGTGACAAGGTTCATTTCTTTGGGAGAGGCTTTACAAATGAAACATCTACTTGCACTTGTATTTTCTGTTAATACGTTAGCTACTGACCCATCAATCATGGTGCAGTGCATAATATAAGAAACTTCTGCAACCTCGCCATTCTTTAAAAATGTATCACATTCAAGATTATTTATCTTAAAATTCATGTTATTATTCTCCATCGAAACTATCTGTTTGGATTCTTTTGTAAAAACAAATTTAATGGGTCTGCATGAAAGTGTTGATGAAGGTGTTGAATTTTCCCATAGAGCTTCATTTGTTGAACTATCAATCAGCCTAAAAATGATAAATGAAATAAAAAAAATATATTCGCATTTGATGATCAATTAAAAATTACTTAAGCGGCACAAAGGCAACCACAAACAAAAATTCATCCGTATGTTCCTTAATAGCAAACTTCTGTTTATAAAGACTATGGCCTGAGCTGCCATCCATTCCCCATTTGGATATAAGAGCAAGCTTTCCCGAAGGTCTTCCATTTCTGCATTGCTCCAAAATTCCATTTGTTGTCATGCGCATGAGTGGCTGCAGATCAACTTCGGCTGAAATCTCTGTCACTTTTATTTTTGGTGTCAAAGTGCGTCTCAACTTTCGTATAGAATACAAACTTGGGAAACAATTTTCATGCAAGCGATTAACAACGTTTGCCAAAATTTTATATTTTTCATCAGATAAACCCAAATCAAAGCAAAGCGAGAGGGCTTCACTAGGTTCCAATTTTTTTGTTGTTTCAGTTTGCTTCTCTTCACTTCTTTTTTTGGATTTTTTAGCAGCATAAGCAAGTTCTTCCGGACAATAATCATTTAAAAGATTTTCAACCCTTCTTAATTTTGTTTTTTCTGAAGCAGTTTCGAAATTTATTTTAGGTCTGCCACGTTTTCTAGCACTAGTACTCGGTTCCTATTTAAAAAGGAAAAATTAATGTGTGATTTATAATATTATTTTTGATATCGAGGCTATTACTTACATTATCGGAATTAGTTTCCTTGAATATAGTCCACTTCAACCAAGCAGAGTGGTTTTCAAGTAACCTCTCTTTTTTATATTGGCTTTTACGCCACTTTTTTGTCATCTCGGCGTTAAATCGAGATATATTAATGCGAAGTTTTCCGTCACTAAAACTTGATTCCCCGAGCTTGGAAACACAAAATGAATATATATTTAATGATCTTTTTGTTACATCACTAGTAATCCACAAATCAATAACATCTTCATATAATATTTGTTTTGGCATATTTTATAATGTTTGCACTAAATCAATCGCACTTTTAACTTTTTTGCCACTTGCTTTATGTCAAATGTAAACAAAATTAACCCAATAGTGGCTACTTCATAAATTTAAACAAAATAAAGCTTAAAGTTAATAAAAATAATTGTGGATAAAAATAATTCTAAGGTATTTAGGAATTTCTAATTAAATTAATCAAAATTTTTATAAAAAATTCTTAATAATTTTGATATTTTAAGCCAATTGTTATTTTTATATTACATTACTTATGCTTTTCACATGCAATGCAATATAGGGTTAATTTTTTAACGGTTTTGATTTTATGTTTACAAAGAAAAAGATTTAAAGCAAGAAACAACAAAAGTTGATGTTTGGAAAAAAGAGTAATATTTTTAAAAGGCGGACGAAAGCGGAGTAAATTTTTTTAGTTCTTGTTAGTAGAAAGTTAAGACTAATGATATATGAAAAAAAATTTTACCGAAGTTTATGCATATTTTTTTAAATGTCTTAGTAATATTGCTATTTTGCAATTTTAAGTATTAAAAAGCGTGATTTTGAAGTGAAGTAAAATTAAAATTTTTAATTTTATTTTTACAATTTAAAAAACTTAAACTCGACCTTTTTATTATCTTTACAAAAATGTTATTATTTTTTTTTTTTTTTTTAAATTGCACTTTTCATAATTTTTTTTGTCTTACCCGATTTTCAAGATGCGATAATACATAAAATTCATGAAAAACAATCAACTCTTAGAACCTATAGCGGGCGTAAATTAAACTCTAAACAAATAATTTTTATTTATATTTTTAGTTGATGTTTTACCTTCCAATTGATATCAAAACATTCTTATTCTCTGCCATAAATTTTTTTGATTTTTGTCTATGGGACGAATGACTGTGCGCCCTATAGCACATAGGAAATGTTGACATCTAAGAGATATAGTTACCTTCCCTGTAAATATTCCTAACGGGATTTGTCTCAAAATATATTTAGACATTTTTTTATTAGTTTTTGTCTTCTTTTGTCAAATTGGTGATTTAATTTGTCCAAAATATTGATTCGAAAAAGGTCTGTCTTATACGTAGAAAAAATAAGTGAATATTTTTAATAATTAAACAAGAAATATAAAAAAAAAACATTCAAATGTAAGTAATGTTCTAGAATATAAGTTAATTTTCTTCAAGCTCACTAATTTTTTTGTGCAATATAACTTTAATTTCATAAAATAAATAGCTTAATTGCAAATAGGCAATATCATGCATTTGAGATATTTTGAAGTTACTTTGCAGATATGAGGTTATATTGAAAATATAATTATACTAAAAATAGAATTTCAAATTTTTCGTTTTGGCTGGTATTTTTGGATATAACTATAGATATAATTTTGAAATTACTTGGGCCAAGAAAACAGCCCCTGTCTTCGTCACCACGAAGAAAATAATCTTGGGCTTGTGTAAATATTGTTATAAAAGCCTTTTACGGGAAGTACTTTTCTATATGAATTACAAAGTTCTTTATGATAATCACTATATCAACACTACCACTAATGATTGAACTAGCCAATAGGGGCATTTATTGGGTACAATCTGACGGAACAGAATTCCGAACTTAAAACTACCGAGTGTTCCCATATTAATGAAGACATCTCGAGGAGAGTCTGTGGAATATGTAGCTTACCATTATGATGTTAACGCACATTTGATTTCATGGAGAGATAATAAAGTTGTTAATTTGATGTCAAACCATTGCGGTAAAAGTCCTGAGACCATAGCTGAACGATTAAATAAGAAGTTGTGTACAAAAATATCCATGTGTCCGAATATTGTTTCACAATACAATACATTTATGGGGAAAGTCCATTTGTTCCACTCATTTATTGAAAGCTACAAGATAAACCTTTTTGCAGACAATGGCAAACCTCAGAGAGTAATCAAAATGCCATGTAAAGCGAATAGAGATAAAACTGGCATTTTGTGGTCAAATCTGGCAACTCTAATGTCATTTATGTTCAGTTTGGTTTGCCATTTCATCATGAACAGGTTGACAAAAGAACAACGCTTGCAAATCGTGCAAATTTATTTCGAAAATAATGGTTCAGTTCGCGAAGTTTACCGCAAGCTCCGTCCATTTTATGGTCGACATAATCGTCCATCAGAGCAATTAATTCGGTTAACCATGGGTCGTTTTTGCACTACGTTTACTCTATGTGATAATACGCATCCGCAGAGACGTCGAACAGTGCGCACCGAAGAAACAATTGCCGCTGTAGAGCAAAATGTTGAAGAGGACCCGAATGAATCGATTCGCCACCGTGCACAGCAATTGGAGCTTTGTCCATCAACTTTATGGAAGATTTTGCGCAAAGATCTTGGCTTGCGACCTTACAAGATCCAGCTTGTGCAAGAATTAAAGCCGCGAGACCATGCAATGCGTCGTGATTTTGGTGTATGGGCCGAAAATGAGATTGATCTCGATGCTGATTTTCATCGCAAAATTTTGTTCAGTGATGAGGCTCATTTTTGGTTGAATGGCTACGTCAACAAGCAAAATTACCGCATTTGGAGTGAAGAGAATCCACATGAGATCCTTGAGACGCCATTACATCCACAAAAACTGACTGTTTGGTGTGCTATAGGGGCTGGTGGAGTCATTGGGCCATACTTCTATCGAAATAATGCTGGAGAGTCAGTTACCGTTAATGGAAAACGGTATAGAGCCATGATAACCGACTATTTTGTTCCCGAATTGGATGGCATGAATGTGGATGAGTTGTGGTTCCAACAAGACGGCGCTACATGCCACACAGCGCACGTCACAATCGATTTATTGAAGGAAACATTCGATGAGCGTATAATTTCGCGGAATGGACCTGTCAATTGGCCACCAAGATCGTGTGATTTGACACCATTGGATTATTTTCTTTGGGGATATGTGAAGTCGCTCGTCTACGCCAATAAACCAGAAACGTTAGGGGACTTTGAGGCCAACATTCGTGGCGTTATTGCCGACATACGGCCCCATATGCTCGAAAAAGTGGTTGAAAATTGGACCTGTAGAATTGGCTTTATTCGAGCCAGCCGCGGCGGCCACATGCCCGAAATCATATTTAAACATTAATGGCATAAAATTATCCTTCCAATAAAGCCAAATTGATGGACATTAAAACGATTTTCTTGTGTTTTATTTCAATTCGAAGTTCTATACCTCCAATTATGAATTCTATACCCGAATTATGAAATCATTGCAAAAAGTGACGAAACATTCGAGAAGTTTCCCACTATCTCAAACAGAAGTTCGGTTGGACCATTTTGATCTCTGGCCACAATGGGACAACAAGCGTTTAGTTTGTAAATTACCAGGGTGCAATGGATACACTCATCTTAGCTGCTCAATAGTTTAGACAAGAGTATGTTTTAATAATATATCAAAATAAAAAATGTTTTAAACAATTTCATAATGAATAATGTTTTATGTACTTATTTTTTTTTTTTTTTTTATTTCTTCATTAGTAATACAAAAGCCTATTTTTTGGCCAAAAACTATATAACAAGCATGTATCTATATTCGAGAGATATCTTAATTAATCTAATTTAATATGTGTACCTATTTACGACTTCCCTAACATCTATACGAACTATTAAAAATTATTGGATTTGGGGTATATCCCATGTCAGCAGCGACAAATATTAAGATGAACAAAAGATTTAAAATGTATAGGTCATCGGTAACGGTTATAAAGGTCATCAATATTTTTATTGTGTATTCAAATGTGTTTCAGAAGTTTGATTTAGTAACTGTTTGAAGTGCCAGAAAAGGTTCGCATAGCAATGGGAAGCTTATTCCAAATACGAGCTGTGCATACTAGAAACGACCGTTCAAATACTGAAGATGATATTTTTGGTACAATTATTTGTGTATTCCTAGTGGACCGACTGAACTTAAATTTCTGAAACAATTAAGAGGGCAGATTCGTTTTTATAAGTTTGAAAAAACATAACAATATCCGAATACTTATAAAATTTTTAAAAGAGCATTTCAAAAACGTATGAGTATAATCAGATATGTGATCACGTCTGCGAACTCCATAGACAAAACGTACAATATTATTCACAATTACTTAAATTTTCTTTATATTGTAGGCAAAAGTACCGGAAAACACTTCAACACAATACGTTATACTTGACATAAGTAAAGCATGACCAATTGTATATTAAACATTAAGGGGTAAATACATGTTTGTGCTATAAAGCTTTCTTAAAGTAACTCCAATTTTGGAGCTTAAAGCATCAATATGTTTCTCAAAATTTAACTTTGCATCAATAATAACACCAAGACATCTAATGTTTTCTACATATTGTATCTGCTTATTATGTAGCCGAATGTCTAATTGATCCACAACCAACCTAGTAGGATTAATTTGTATAAACTTTGTTTTATTCGAATTTATGGTTAAGCAATTTTCAGACGTCCATGAAGAAACATGAGATAGGTTAAAGTTGACTACAGACTCGAGAACATCTGAAAACTGAACTTCACCTGAAAACAACAATTGTATGTCATCAGCAAAAATAAATGGTTTACACGTATTCGGATCGAGGACGCTAACAATATCATTAATATACAACATGAAGAGAAGTGGCCCAAGTACAGATCCTTGTGGGACACACGAAACAATATTAACCAGACTAGATTCTTGACCATTGAAAAAAACAAACTGTTGACGATCACACAGGTATGATAACATAAGCCTACAAGCAGTATTAGAAAAATTGAATTTAAGTTTAAGTTTTTGGATCAGTTTTGAATGATTTACGGTGTCAAATGCCTTTGATAAATCAAGGGACACTAAAATACTTATTTTGTTTATGTTTATGTTTTCTCTAATTGAGTCAGATAGACCAAGGAGCAGTGTTGAGGTACAGTAACCGTTCCGAAAACCAGATTGGCAGTTATCAATAAGAGAAAAACGATTAGTATACACCATTATTTGGTTTTTAATTATATTTTCAACGACTTTTGAAAGTGCTGGTAATATACTTATCGGTCTTAAGTTATCCATAGAGTTTGATGAGTTAGTTTTCGGGATAGGTACAACTCTAGCCACTTTCCATGATTGAGGAAACTTGGAGGTCATTAGAATATTATTAATAAAATAAAGCAAATGTTTCCGAATGTGAGGCAGTATTATTTTAATGAATTTAATTGGAATTTTATCATTTTAGCATTTGACTTAACGTTTAGTATAGTTTGAACAAGATCGTCTTCTGAAATGTTATTAAAGGAAAAACAATTAATAGCATCTTCATGGGCCTCAAAATCAAATTGGTCAACAGTTTTTGCATTTTGATTGTTCACAAAAAATTGATTAATACATTTAACATTGAATTCTTCAGAAGAAATAGCAGAATTTAAACAACCAGTATTTCGTAATGTGTTCCACATTTGTTTCGAATTTTGACCTTGAAATAGCCGGGACCCTAACTGTTTCTTTACTTTACGAATAAAGGACTTTGCACGATTACGATATTTACAAAAAATTTTCCAATTGCTTTCTGATCTATCCTGTAAAAATGCTTTAAAAGCCAGATCACGCAAAGATTTCGCATAAACGACCCCTCTACAATTCAATTCACTACCATTCTTATACTTTACCTTGTATCTTGTGATAGGGACTAAAGAAAAAGCGTCAGTTATAACACCATTCAAAAAATCGAGCTGAACATCGACGTCACTAGTAGAGTACATTTCGTTATAATCAATTTCACAAATGAATTTAAATTCTCGAGATTGATACTGTTATAGTTACGATATTCAACAAACTCATCTTCACGAACAATAGGAATGTCAAGGGAAACAAATATTAAAGCATGATGAGAAATTGGCGGTGACAACATTTGTCCTGAATGTTTCACCAAGCTTGGATCACTTATCAAGACGAAGTCAATAAGTGATGTGGAGTTATGTTGAACATCGTAGTGAGTTGGTAGGAAATTATGAACACATGATAAATTACAACGTAAACCCAAGGAACGCAGTCTTATTGATTTCGAAATATCAAAAAAATTATGATTGAAATCGCCAACTACAATAACATTTGAATATCTTACAAACAAGTCACCTAACACATTTTCAAAGGACGAGTTATCACCACTAGGTAGGTAAACTACGCCAAGTAGAATTTTTTGCAATTTGTGACATATTTCGACAAACAGACACTCACAGATACCATATTCAGAAGAACGAAAAACAACTCTATACTTAATTTTTTTTGCGATAAAAAGACCTACACCACCACCTCTCATATTTGGACGATCGTTTCTGCATAAAGAATAGCCTGGAATATCGACTGCTTTATTAGAAATATATGGTTTAAGCCAAGTTTCGGAGACACTAAAGACATCCAGTAAACAACCACTTAGAATACATTTAATTTCTTCTAGTTTAGATGAAGGAAAAGAAGGTTTGAGACTTTGCCAATTAACGTGACCAACATTAAGATTTTGACTATGTTCATGAAGTTTGGTATATAGTTCAGAGTTGTCACTGATAATGGGACCCAGATTTATATTAGGTGATACCATAGTCATATATTGGGTGTTGGAATTAGTTTTAAAGGTTTTCTAAGAGATGGCGTAACTATCAATAGATCGCATTGGGCACACCTGTGACTATATTCATTTCAAAGCACATTGTCTAAGCTTCATTTTTCAGTATGTGTCATTCCACTGAAGTGTAAACAACATATATTTTTTTCTCTGTGAACATGTCGACTTTCGTTCCAACAAAACGCAATTTGTGGGAAGGTTTACTTTTGTGCTTCCATTTGAAGAAAAAAGCGGTTGAAGCACAACGCACGCTTACTGAATGAAAAGTGGATCCATTACGATAATCCCAAGCGAAAAAAATCGTGGGGACCACCCGGCCATGGCGCCAAGCTTATGCTGTGTATTTGGTGGGATCAGAAGGGTATCGTGTACTATGAGCTGCTAAAACCTAACGAAACCATCACTGGGGAACGCTACCAACAACAATTGATGCAATTGAGCCGAGTATTAAAGGTTAAACGGCCGGAATATGGCAAAAGACACGACAAAGTGGTTTTTCAACATGACAACGCACGGCCACATGTTGCAAGAACCGTCAAGGAAACGTTGGAGGCGCTGAATTGGGATGTGCTACCCCACCCGCCTTATAGCCCAGACATACTCCCTTCCGACTACCACCTATTCAGATCGATGAGGCATGGCTTGGCTGAGCAGCGCTTCACTTCTTACGAGGATACCAAAAAATGGGTTGATTCGTGGATTGCCTCAAAAGACGAGTCGTTCTTCCGGCGCGGAATCCATATGCTGCCAGAAAGATGGGAAAATGTTGTAGCTAACGATGGACAATACTTTGAATAATATACATTGTACCGTTGTTTCTAAATAAATGCTCAAAAACCGAAAAAAAAACCTTTAAAATTAATCCAACCCCCAATAGTATGTAGAGAAGTCGCAGTAAAAATGTACAACACATTCTAATAAAAACTAAAATTAAAATAGAAAATAAAAAAATATATGATAATATAATAACAATATTTCGAAATTATTGTTTACATTACATTTAAATAATTTCATTTAGTAATTCAAAAATATAAATTCATGAAGAAGTCGATCGATATATAGCAATAAAAAAATGTAGTAAGCGTAACAGAGTCAACATTATGTAGTTATATACAATATATAAAATATTATATATAAAATGAATACACGGAGTAATAATAATGCAGTTAAATAAAAGTATTAAAAAGAGAAAAAAGAATACTATATACGTTCCAAACATACTATTCCGTTGGGGAACCTATAGCATCAGATGAAGGAAGTGTTGACAGCGCACCAAGAACTGGAATAACAGGATCAGAAGATTCTAGTAAAGTCGAACATTGCTGGATGTTATAAATTTTCTTACTGCCATTTGGCATCGTTATTTTAGATTTGGGAGCATCAGTGTTTAGAAGTTTAAATTTTTTAATCTTTTTTTCTCTTAAGAGCTTTTTGCAAATAAAATTAAGCTTGCTTGCAGCTGGCGTGTAGTGGTCGTTGAGATAAATGCTTGATTGAAAATCTCCACCCATAATGACACATAGTTTTAAATTTCTTGTTTTAAAGTATTGCTTCATAATGTCATCTCGTAGCCTGACATTATTGAATTTCACAAGAACTGCTTTTTGGTTTTGAATGTAGCAGCATTGATGGATGTCGTTAGCGTTGGAAGGCAGATTAAACACACTGGACACGGTCATGACATGGTCGTAGATATTTGTCATTCCTGAAGGCAGGCCACTAATAACAATATCAGCACGGTTAAGTCTACGCTGCAGTATGTTATTCTCATTTTCCAATTCTTTGATTTTATCGTTGGCAGCAGTATCAACTAATTTTATTAATTGATTGCAATTGACAATATCGGATTTAAGGTCTTTTAAAGTAGAAGACCACTCCAACTTCACTTCGTCTACCAATGCAGTGAAATATTTTTTAATATCCCGCAATCCTTCTTGCAGTTCAGCTCGAAGAGAGATAATGTTGTTGTCACGAGTGGGAGGATTTTCTTTGCACTCCTTGCAAGTGTATGTTAGTGCCCTATTCTTGAGCAACAAAGCATGTTGTTCAGTGGTTACATCGACGCAAGCAATGTGAAACCAATTTCCACAAATACCACATCCAATGCTGGATTGTTGTTTTCCAATATTTTTGGAGCAAGCAACACAGTTGATAACTTTTGCAGGTGGCATATTGAGGACCGTTCAAGGTTAACGTAGAAGTAACCAGAGAGAAATGCAACAACAGCAAGTAATATATAAACCACAGTGCAGCCACAACAAGCAGAGGTGAAGAAGAGTTCAGCAAGAGGGCAGCAACAACAAAACCAGCAAATTTATTTCGATGTCAAACTCAAAACTTTTAGCAATAAGCGGTTAAATTAAGTTTTATTAATTGTTTTAAACTGCAATATCAATTTACAATAGTTAAGTAATAAGTTTATTACAAAAAATTACCGACGACTTAAAAATTCCGTTCTACTCGAACATAGCGTTGCCACAGTTTTTTCCACACCTAATGTTTATTTAATGAATTCTTATACAATGAGCTTAAAATTAAGAAACAAAATCCTTGTGTCCTTGCATATCAGTGTTTTTTATTTTCCTTTGTTTAAAATTGTTAATTTAAATTGACTATATAAAAAACTGGGAAATATATCTTAGTTTAAGTTATTAAAAGCATATAATTGCATTCCAAAAATGTAAAATACAAATTAATAAAAATTAATATATAAACCATCATATACTAATTTTTATTGCTGCAAGCTTTCCTTCAGCAACGACTGATAAGGCACGAACCTTTTGAATTTGTGATTTTTAGCATCTTTGTGTAAAACGAAGCCTTCGTCTTAAGCCTCGTTCGTTTTCGGACGATATCGGACAAAACTGGCTTGATGTATTTTTTCCTTGCGTCGTCGTTCACTATTACGTTTCTTACGTTCCTCAAATTCTCTTAACGTGAGTACTTGTCAAAAACATTATTACCAGATTGTAAAAGTTCAGCATTTTGCGTAAAACTGACTAAAGCTTTTCGTACATTTCGTATTTATTACAATCAATTTTTAATAGGTGGCAACATTAATTGCATCAGCTGTTTCGTTGTTTTGCTAATTGAATAATTGTTTTTTTACTTTTGTAAATTCTGTTTTAAAATTTCTTGTGATTATTAAATAATATTGCAAATGTTTTCGGCAATCGCGTTTTATAATTTCAATGATGAAAGTGGTAGTGATCAGGATGAGGTGACGAGGAGACAATGCGAGTGAAACGAAGAAAAATACGCGACGCGAGTTGTTTACAATTGGAAAATATTGTTTTTCCATAAATTTTTTTAGATTCAAAAGTAATCCTATATAAGTCTTCCTATATTTACTTGGTGAGGTAGCTCCAAGGATGAAAAATACCTATAGAAGTACTAAATTGCCAGCACAACTCAAGCTAGCTACATTTTTGCGTTTTCTCGCAACTGGCACCTTCCAAAAGAGCGTTGGGAATGAGTACTTTTCATCAATGTCCGAGTCCACTGTTTCATAAGTACTTGCAGAGTGTTTGGACATTTTCGAAAGATATGTTTGCCAGAAATGGGTTCGGCTAAATAGAACTGTGGAGGAGGAGAATGCCGTTAAAGAATACTTTTTCAACGCATTTGGTGTTTCTGGTATTGTCGGCTGCGTTGACGGTTCTCATGTGCGGATAAAGTCCCCTGGAGAGCAATTGCAACATTTGTACTAAAATCGGAAAGGGTATTAAAGTTTGAATGCGATGGTAGTAAGTACTCACCCTAATAAAAAACAATGTAATATTAAATTGTTTGTTTCAAATTTTAAATAACTTTTTAATAGGTATATGATCACAATATGGTAATAACCTACGTTGATGCGAGACATCCAGGTTCTAACCATGATGCATTTGTTTGGCAGCATAGTGGAGCCGAACAACATTTAATATTGGCTTTCAGCAATGGTAAAAGAAACACCTGGATACTAGGTAAATCAAGAAATGGTGTCATCCAAACTATATATCACTAATATATATCTCTATTTTACATTAGGAGATTCTGGTTACCCTCTTCTGCCATATTTGATGACTCCAATACGAAATCCCTCTGACGAAGAAATCTACAATGAAAAACACTGCAAAGCACGGAATGTGGTTAAACGTTGCTTCGGCGTTTTAAAAAATAGATTTCGTTCCGTAATTGGAACAAGAGGGCTCCACTATTCACCCGAAAAGGCAACAAAAATTTTCAATGCCTGTTGTGCAATTCACAACGTATGCATTTATTATAAAAATTATTGGCCACCATTAGATATACACAACACGCATCAATCCAGCGAAAATTTCGACAATGTTTCAACAGATGATGTTTCAACAAATGAAGCTATTAGAATTAGACTGCAATTAGCCACAAGCTTGCATTAACGCATTAACGCTGTTATATGTATACAAATTTTTTAATTTAATGCATGTTTTTCAAAGTTTTATATGAAAAAGAATGAAACCACATTTGTTATTAGAATTAGAATTATATTAAAAAAACAAAAGAATTCATAACGAGTAAAAAAAAAATTAAAAAGGAACATGTTTCATTACAGATAATTCAAAAATAACAAAAATTAAAGTTACTGTAAATAAATTAAATGACTAAACAAAAAACAGGTGATAATTCAAAAATAAAAAATCATATAAAAAACTTAAATATCTAAAATTAATTAATTAAATTGCAACTATATCTATAAAAGTTTTGATAAGAAAAGCTATTGGTAGTAAATGAGATCCTCGTGTTGACTATTAAGAGGCCTATAGATGAGCAGCTAATAGGCAAACTGGTCTAAGCTACAAACGCTAAACTAGATACAGTAGTTGATCAACTGGTTGATAAAAGATCAACACTTTCAACCGTTTTAACCAGTTTCCCGATTAGTTGGTCTATAGGGCCCTTTGGAATGCATGCATTTATTTATTTTTTAGGAGTCCAAGGACTTCTTCCACTGCAGCAGCAATTTTTTTTTGCAGCTTCTGCATGCGCGGTTGATGCTTCAGCTATTGTTTTTGTTGCTTCAGTTTGTATCCTTGCTGCTTCTGCAAGCATCTTCATAGCGTCGGTTTGAGCTTGAGCGATTGAATTTCGATGGTGGCTTCTTGATTTCTTATTTCAAGCCGAATTAAATTCGCTTGTTCTTCCAACAAATTTCTTTTGCGCTTCAATGGTCTTGAATTACCAGCTGCATTTTCGCTCCTGTCCATCTGTAGCGGTTGCACAAAATTTTATGGCGTTGCTCTCGTCGGTGTTGATGGAGTAGAAGTTAATCGCGTGGGCGTTACAATTCCAATTTCTCGGTCTCCTCTTGGTGGTGTAATCATTACAGCATCGTTCGTATTTGGGCTCAATTGGACCTGCGACTGTACAGCAGTAACAACACCTAGTTCAACTCCGCGAGGTTGTGCTGCAGTCGAAATGAGCAGAATCCTGTCAATGGTTTGCTCCATTTCCGTTAATGGATTGAACCTGAACGGTCCACCACCTGTTTCCCGCATGCTTTTCGAGTTTCCCGATATCTTTTTCTTCGTGCGGCTCTTAAGATCTGCCCAAATTTTTTAATTTAAAATTAAAGTTATGAAAGCAAACCATTTATTATAACATGTTCAATACCTTTCTCCACTCTAAACAACTTCTTTGTGGCGGCCCGTGAGCATTAGTTTTAGTAGAAATGGAGCTCCACTTTTCTTCGATTCTTGCCCTGCTAGCACCAAAGACTGGAGTGCCTCGTGCCAGATCTGGATTCTTCTCCATTTCTAGGACAATTAATCCAAATTGTTCAGCTGTTGTTTTTTTGTACTAAAAATATAGAAACTATTTTTATATTCTTACATGAAAATGAATTCAATAACATTTACCTTTTATTCACAGCAACTTCCATTTTAAAAATGTTCACAACGATAACAATTTACTGATCGTCAAATTTCGACACTTCGTTCGTAATTTTTTTCTTATAAAAAGTCAACTTCATACTACAGTTACGTAATCGTTCTTTACTGGAACAGCTGTTCTCGTTTGTGCACGACATTATTTTTACATCAGGCAAAAACAGCTGACTCTTGGCTTTTAAACGAAGGCTTCGTTATATAGACGTGTCGTTCGTTTTACACAAAGATGCTATTAATTAGTTGTTCTGGGCGACCGTACGTCTCTTTTAGGATTGACATGATGACATCTACGTTTGTCTTGCTGCATAAAAGTGAATCAATTGTTTCCCGGGCTCTATCCCAATTGCATCTCTTAGGCGCATTATATTATGCAGGGTCGAATATTCAAATTCCTGCGTCGTGCTTTCGAAGGCTTCTAAAAGATAGATTTTTTCTGTCGTTGGGCTGCAAACTGGTGGCTATTTGTGATAGACTCGAATGAGTGGCGTTGAGTGTGACGAGATAGATCGGCATCGTATAATGATGTATATGTAGGCATGGAAGCGGCTATAAGGGTTGGCGTGGCAGTGGCTATCAGTGGTGGCGTGGCAGCGGCTATCGGTGGTGGTATAGCGGCAGCTATCTGTGGCGGTACGGCGGCTGCTACAGGTGGCGGTTTGGCGGCTGCTACAGCTGGCGGTATGACAGCTGCTATAGGTGGCGGTATGGCAGTTGATTCCGCTCTGCGCATCTCGTTACGTATCTCGCTTACAGTTCTTTGCATTCGGTCGTTGTTGTTCAGCACAAGCGATTGTATAGCGTGCATTTGATGCTTAAATTCATTCTGGAGCTCTGAAATTTTCTTACTAAATCGTTAGTTACGTTTTGTATATTTTTCTCCATAATTTCAGCGTCCTGCACAGGGGGCTTACTAGATGCTTCCGTTAGTTGCGGAGGTGGATTTGGAATAGTGGATGGCTGGGGCGGCGCGCTTTTTGAGGCGGTTGATTGTGGCGAATTTGCGTTTGGTGGCGTCCGTGGCGTAGTTGGTTAAAGTGCGTGGCCGCTATGTCAACGAGCCTGGAGACCCAGGTTCGAACCCCAGCAGCGACAGAAAATTATTTGAATTAAAATAATTTTTCTGTACGGCCGCCACCTCTCTGCAGACAATGGCAACCTCAAAGAGTAATCAAAATGCCATGTAAAGCTTCTTGAGAATAAGAACATTTCGTTCATCGCCGTTCGGAGTCGGCGTTAAGCCTGTTGGTCCATTTCTCGGTCAATTGTACAAACTTAATAACACGCGCAACACAATTGATCATAAGAAGCTAGGTCAAAGTCCTTTCAAGGGCTGAAATTACCAGTTATTTATTTTTTTTATGATTGTGGCGAATGGTTCAGCGGCATGTCTGTGGCGATTTGCTTGTACGTGTTAGGTGGTATTCCTTTATTCGTTCTGTGCCCGGTTCTTTTATTTTCAGGATTCTGGGTGAGAGGCATCAAATACTCGAACGAAAAGGATCCGGTCCAAAGGCTAGCGTACGTTGGCGTATCGACTTGTGGAAAATTGCTGACAATAATTACTGAGCGATTTAAGTTTAATTTAATAAAGTTGTGGTTTTCCTGTGCCTAAGAAGTATCTTAATAAAACTCAAAAATAAAACAATATATAAGTTAACGAATGTGCCTTAGCACACTCGAAAAAATTAAAGTTGGGAGCCGGCCACTGGCTCCTTATCCGTTCCTGCAATTGAAATGAAACAACAAAATTAAATTAAAATAAATTTATTGCCATTCCAAGTGGTGGTCTGAACTAATTTGTTTTATGTATAAAGACAATTATTAGTAAAGCTAGCTTAGCCCTTATTTGCTTATTCTGCGCTTCTCATGTTTTGAAGCAGTGACTTTGCTTCAGCGACGTTCT
This sequence comes from Pherbina coryleti, assembly GCA_943735915.1. NCBI lineage: Eukaryota > Metazoa > Arthropoda > Insecta > Diptera > Sciomyzidae > Pherbina > Pherbina coryleti. The sequence goes on from OX030948.1 coordinate 93,451,801, forward strand.
AACGCTGAGGTGACCGTGACTGTGATGATCATGTTGCATCTGCATGCGCATGGCTGGCTGATATCGCAAATTAGGTTGGCTGGCGCGTGTTAACTGCCCCCCCTCTAAAGATCTGCATCCCGCAGATTCGGCTGAAAGACCTTTGAGTGGATGACTGCCTGATCTGGGTTAGCCTAGACTAGGATAATTTATAGTTGTAGTAAGCTTCCTCCAAATAACATAGATTCCCGCTAGGATCGACAAGAGGACTGCGTCGACGAATTGTGAAGTGTGAAACCTTAGGCCAAGCTTCTCGAGATGCTGAATATTTGCTATGCTGAGCTCGTGAATGTAGTCTAAGTTAGGCCGGAGACCATTGTTTGTTAGGTTCACTTAGGTGGTTCATTTAGGTGGTAAGGTTGCAAACATAGTGAACGCCGGTTCAGACAGACAGGCAGACAGGCGCAGGCAGCAACCGGCTTAGAAAATTTGCCGTGCAGAGTGATCGCGAGAAGCAGATCAGATCAGATCAGTGCTATAGAAAGTTTGTTATTGTTTTGTTGTTTTTTTTTCCGCATTGTTTTTTTCTGTTTTAAATGCTTAAATGGTAATGCCGTTTGTAAGGAATTTTTTACAACAACAACATACTAATAATAAATTAAACTAATATTTTATTTCATTATTGAGTACATGTACTTCATACATTCTTGTTGTATTTGTGGAGTAATCACAAAATTATTGAGAACAAAATGCAAAGAGTTCTTTGCGTTCGGTTCCACGAATTTTGTGTTGAATAGCAAAGATAAATTAAATCAAAGAACTTTTTTAATAATTCACTTCGATTTTCGTACTTTGCTCTAAAATGAGTTCTGTAATTTTTAAAAATGAAGATAGTTCTTTGTATTGTCCATTAAACAACGGTATCGCCTTAATGGCTAATTCTAAATTAAAAGAAGACATTTTTACTTCTTCCTTATTTTGTTCAACTTCTGTCGTTTTATTTTGTAACTGTTCTAATAGCAGTTGTTTGATTATTGTATAAGTTTTATTAAACTCAATTTTTAATGCATTAACCTTTGTTTCATCTGTATCAATAATAACGAGTGCTTATAATTTTTCTTTATACTCTTCTATTGATTGTAACTTTTGTAAAATTGTCTCGTAAGAGTATCCTCTTGCTGCACTTTTCTTTAGGTTTGTTAAAATAACTGTCAAACTTTCAATTATGTCCTCCATTTATTTGTTCCTCTCCTAAATTGGTGCAAATTTTTTTATTATTCTACTTGTTTCTTCCGTAGTGTCAGGGTTAATAACGTCCTCTATCGTTGGTTTTCTGGTCATGCCTATCGTTTCCCAAAATTTAGTTAACCATTCTAATTCTTTTTGTACGTCGCGGGGTTTAAAAAAATAAAAATAAATAAATAACTGGTCATTTCAGCCCTTGAAAGGACTTTGACCTAGCTTCTTATGATCAACTAGCTTTTCCCGGCGCGCGTTGCAGCACCCTGCAACTATATGGGAACATAATAGGTATATTCATAACTTTTCTTAGACTCATAGTTTGACACCACTGTTATTTTCCACTGCCAGTTATAGTTTCCCAGTAGTAGGAGATCACCAAATAGTTACTCCATTTTGAGTTTGTATGTAAGTATTGCTACTTTTACTTTCAAAGCTATTCGATAATACAAATTTTAACTGTATGGGCGGAGCCACACCCTCTTATATAATGCTTATCCCAGTTTTCTAGTAGATGGACATTACCCAGTTTTAGTACAGTTGCCGACAGTGAGCATACAAACTAAATTACAAAAATGTAGCCAAATCGACGGCTTTTTTGCCAAATGAGCATTTTTATTGATTTGTGGGCGGTAAAAGGGGGTGTGACAGAAATTTAAGCCATCTTGTACTTGAAAAAAATGTGCTGCCAAAATTTCAGCTCTATCGGCTCAGTAATTGTGAAGTTTCCAGCCATCACACAGACAGCGTTTTGCTTTTTTGTATATATTTTGGATAAAGATTATTGGTTATAACTTTTGATTGGTAAGAGATACTAACATAATTTTTTTTAATAAATTAATTTCTTAGCTTTTATATTTTTACAAAAATATAAAAACACAATATTGAAAAAAAAAATTTTCTTCGAAAAAATCAAGGGATAGGCCTTGCTTTTTGAATCACAAAACTGGTTTTTAATTTTTGCGCAAAATTGAAATAACTTTTGTTTACAAATGTTATAACTTTTAAATAGAGTTGACAATTTGTGAATTTGAATTTAAATTAGTTTTACACACTGCTCCTGAAGCAACTTCAAGTTGACCTAAAATGGCAACGTAAACTGAATGTCTCCAAGTGTTTGTAATGTTTTTCTGATGAAATATCACTTTGAATTAAAATCCTAGCTGATTTCGTTTTAAAAATATCTCAATTTTTGCATTTTAACGTGATTGAACCATCTTGTACATTAGACAGCGCAATATATTCAAGCATAAAACTGTTTATATATGTATGTATGTATATAAAGAGTGATTTTTTAAGTGCCTGATAACTTTTTTTTAAAAAAAAACGCATAAAATTTGCAAAATCTCATCGGTTCTTTATTTGAAACGTTAGATTGGTCCATGACATTTACTTTTTGAAGATAATTTCATTTAAATGTTGACCGCGGCTGCGTCTTAGGTGGTCCATTCGGAAAGTCCAATTTTGGGCAACTTTTTCGAGCATTTCGGCCGGAGTAGCCCGAATTTCTTCGGAAATGTTGTCTTCCAAAGCTGGAATAGTTGCTGGCTTATTTCTGTAGACTTTAGACTTGACGTAGCCCCACAAAAAATAGTCTAAAGGCGTCAAATCGCATGATCTTGGTGGCCAACTTACCGGTCCATTTCTTGAGATTAATTGTTCTCCGAAGTTTTCCCTCAAAATGGCCATAGAATCGCGAGATGTGTGGCATGTAGCGCCATCTTGTTGAAACCACATGTCAACCAAGTTCAGTTCTTCCATTTTTGGCAACAAAAAGTTTGTTAGCATCGAACGGTAGCGATCACCATTCACCGTAACGTTGCGTCCAACAGCATCTTTGAAAAAATACGGTCCAATGATTCCACCAGCGTACAAACCACACCAAACAGTGCATTTTTCGGGATGCATGGCCAGTTCTTGAACGGCTTCTGGTTGCTCTTCACTCCAAATGCGGCAATTTTGCTTATTTACGTAGCCATTCAACCAGAAATGAGCCTCATCGCTGAACAAAATTTGTCGATAAAAAAGCGGATTTTCTGCCAACTTTTCTAGGGCCCATTCACTGAAAATTCGACGTTGTGGCAGATCGTTCGGCTTCAGTTCTTGCACGAGCTGTATTTTATACGGTTTTACACCAAGATCTTTGCGTAAAACCTTCCATGTGGTCGAATAACACAAACCCAATTGCTGCGAACGGCGACGAATCGACATTTCACGGTCTTCAGCAACACTCTCAGAAACAGACGCAATATTCTCTTCTGTACGCACTGTACGCATTCGTGTGGTTGGTTTAATGTCCAATAAAGTAAACTGAGTGCGAAACTTGGTCACAATCGCATTAATTGTTTGCTCACTTGGTCGATTATGTAGACCATAAATCGGACGTAAAGCGCGAAACACATTTCGAACCGAACACTGATTTTGGTAATAAAATTCAATGATTTGCAAGCGTTGCTCGTTAGTAAGTCTATTCATGATGAAATGTCAAAGCATACTGAGCATCTTTCTCTTTGACACCATGTCTGAAATCCCACGTGATCTGTCAAATACTAATGCATGAAAATCATAACCTCAAAAAAATCACCCTTTATATATATTGTATATATTATACCTACGTGTGTGTATGTGTGTGTGTAAAATATTTAGAATTGGGATATTGTTTCCACACCATCTACTGAGATAAATATCGCGGCGCGTTTTTTTTTTAAAGTGGTATCCCCTGTAGGCCTATTCCACTATCCCGTCCCGTCCATAAATTACGTAATCACTTTTATACGTAAATTGGGTCAAATTGGACAGCCTCTAAGAAATATACATCTATCATTTATTAAAAATGTTGCGAAGTAAATGTCACTGCAGTATTTTTTAAGCGACTTGAGTATGATGAATCTTCGATAAGATTAATTTGAAATCTCTCCCAAAACTTGTTAAATTCCCTGTGAATCGACTCTCCAGCCTGCTCCGACTACAATCCTAAGCCATCTCAGTCTAGTTTTATAATAGCATCCTTCAAATGATCTAAAATAACATGTATTTTTATCGTTTTTTTAGTTGTAAATCGGGTATATATAACATGGTTAAATCGGTTTTTTTAGTTGTAAAACAAGAATCTACAATTTGATTCATTGTCTAAAAAGCACACTCAAAGGGCTTCAAGGCATAAGGTCCAACCGTTTCATAAATATCGGGGTCATTACGTTTTGCAGATTCCTTTAAAAGCTGTCTGCATGCATTACCTTCAAATATCTCTCCTTGATCATTTTTTGCCATTAGTTTCAACTTTGTGGCCCAAATCAATGTTTTTTTCCCGCCCAACAAGAGGTACCATACCACTCCAAAACAAATGATTGACAAAGCCCTGCAAAAGATGAAGTACGGGAAGTTGTGGTCGGAGCAGGCTGAAGAGTCGATTCAAGGGGAATTTAACAAGTTTTGGGATAGATTTAAAATTAATCTTATCGAAGATTCTTCATACTCAAGTCGCTTAAAAAATGCTGCAGTAACATTTACTTCGCAACATTTGTAATAAATGATAGATGTATATAGTCCTAGTCAAAATTATTTACACCTTTAGAAGAAATAGATTAAAGAAAAGGCTCGCCTTTTTTGTTGTTTGCATAATTTGCAAAGAAATTTTTGGTTGTTGTATTCTTTGTAGTATGCAAAGTAAAGAAAACATGTTTTAAAAAACCTAACGGAAAATATCTTTAAAAAAAATTAGCAAAATATAACTATTCTCTGGCCTATACAGTTTTCGCACAATGTTTTGTGGACTGATGAGTCTTCCTGTAAATTCGAGGAGTCTTTTGGAAAAACATTCATGTATTAAATCCTAAAAAATCCTTAAATCCTAAAAAGTAAGGTCGTGCAGCCCTTATGTTTGTAAATATTGTGTTTATTGACTCCAAGAAAGGCTGTGTAAATACTTATGACGCCAGAGATTAGATATCAAGTATTAGTTTATTTTGTGATATATATCGTTAGGTTTGCTAAAACTTTTTGTTTTACTTTACATACTGCATAGAATGCAATAACAAAAAATATCTTTGCAAATTATTTACAACAACAAATAAAGTGGACTCTTTCTTTAAAACATTTAAAAATATTAGCGATGTGTAAATAGTTTTGACTATGGCTGTATTTCTTAGAGGCTATCCAATTTGACCCAATTTACGTATAAAAGTGATTACGTAATTTATGGACGGGACGGGATAGTGAAATAGGTCTACAGGTGATACGACTTAAAAAAAAAACGCGCCGCGATATTTATCTCAGTAGATAGTGTGGAAAAAATATCCCAATTCTCAATATTTTACACGCACACACACACACACACACACATACATACACATGTAGGATACATACATACATACATACATACATATATAAACAGTTTTATACTTGAAGATATTGCGCTGTCTAATGTACAAGGTGGTTCAATCACGTTAAAATGCAAAAATTGAGATATTCTCAAAACGAAATCAGCTAGGATTTTAATTCAAAGTGATATTTCATCAGAAAAACATTACAAACACTTGGAGACATTCAGTTTACGTTGCCATTTTAGGTCAACTTGAAGTTGCTTCAGGAGCAGTGTGTTTACAACAAAAACAAATTTTGAGGCTTTTTTTGAGGAAAAATCCAAAATTTTAGACCTTTTTTGAAAAAAAAATTTAATATATATATACTCTACTAACGGTATTTTTGCAATAAGGTTTTCATAGTACTTTGATGAAGCTTAAAGACAAAAAAAAATTTAACAAAATGTATACAAATGCGGCGGAGATATTTGAATCGAAAGTCACAAATTTAAATTTCTGATTGTTTTTTTCTAAGCAACGATGTTGCATTAAATATATCGTTGTAGTAAAATTTTTCATAGTTTTCAAGATATGTTCATGTTTTTTATGTCAAAATAACGGAAATTTTTTAATTTTACTTAATTTAAGAAATATTTTATATTTTGTAATTATCTGAATATGTAACCTAAGAAAACAACTAAAAATATGCGATTTTGTAAAAAATTTATACTACAGCACCATCTGGTGTCCAAGGTGGGTCAAAAAAGATAGTGCTAAAAAACTCATCGTACCTGAAAACTACTATATACCAATTTTTATTCTAATCGCATGAGCGGTTTGGGAGTTTTAGGTGGTTTTGTAAAAAATTTGTGCTATAGCGCCCTCTGGTGTTCAAGATAGGTCAAAAATGACAGCAGCAAAACACTCAACGTACATGAAACTCACTGTATACCACTTTTCATTCTAATCGCATTAGCAGTTTATGAGTTTTAGGCAGTTTTGTAAAATATTTGTACTACAGCGCCCTCTGGTGTTCAGTGTGGATCAAAATTGATAGCCCACGAACACGCACCGTACCAAAAAACTTCTATACACAAATTTTCATGCTAATCGGATGAGTAGTTTAAGAGTCTATTGCGGCCTTACAAACATAAGCTCCTTTTTTATATATATAGATTGTGTTGTGCGTGTTATTAAGTTTGTACACAATTGACCGAGAAATGGACCTACAGGCTTAACGCCGACTCCGAACGGCGATGAACGAAATGTTCTCATTCTCAAGAAGCTTTACATGGCATTTTGATTACTCTCTGAGGTTTGCCATTGTCTGCAGAGAGGTGGCGGCCGTACAGAAAAATCATTTTAATTCAAATAATTTTCTGTCGCTGGCTGGGGTTCGAACCTGGGTCTCCAGGTTCGTTGACATAGCGGCCACGCACTTTAACCAACTACGCCACGGACGCCACTGTTTCGCCAGCTGTTTCGGTTTCTTACCTAAAGTATGCATTATAGATCAAAATTTTGTTGATTTTATCTTAACATTTATAATTCCATTTTTTTTATTTTTTTTTTTTTTTTTTTTTTCAAACTTGAGTTGATACATTAACTTCACTCAACTGTTTTTGGACATATTTTTTATAATAGCTATTTATTTTTAAAATCATCAGCACAGCTAAAATGAATACTAATACATATAAAAGATTATGGTCAGTGACCACAATGCTGCTACTAGTGTTGTTATTCAGGGCATTTGTGTTTTCCTTTTTACTTTCAGTATTGCCCATATTGAATTATTTAAATTAAGTTAATAAATAAATCCTGCGATAGTCCAGTGCAAAATACTATTGCAAGAGCTGTGGGCGCTTAAATTGCACTGGGATGCAAGCATGCCTCAGAATATTTCTACACAATGGAAGCTGCTGCTGTCTCAGCTTGGCACAATTGAATAAATTAAAATTCCAAGGTTTGTTAAATTTAGTATTCATACTACAATTCATGCCTTTTCAGATGCCAGCACCAAAGCGTACGGCGCATGCATTTACGCTGTTGTGGGCAATCATCATCTTCGCTTTTATGTGCGAAATCTCGAGTCGCTCCTCTTAAGCAAGTCAATCTGCCGAGACTGGAATTGTGTGCAGCATTGCTACTGTCAGAATTACTGGAGCCAGTTTTCCAAACCACTAAGCCCAAATAAGGTATACTGCTGGTCAGATTCCACAATAACACTGGACTGGATCGCTGGAGAACCAATTCGTTGGGTCACCTTCGTGGCAAATCACGTCACTAAGATCCAGCAGCTGACTTTCAAATTTAAATGGCGTCATGTGCCATCAGCGCAAAACCCCGCAGACCTACTCTCACGTGGAGCTAACAATCGTGATCTTACTGCAGGAAGCTTCTGGTTTCAAGGGCCAGCATTTCTACTATTAGATGAAGTTTACTGGCCTGTGGAGCATGAGCAGAATATAGATATATGTCACCACAAAAGTTATAGATTGGCTTAGTAATCACAAGTATATAAATTACTACAACAAATTTCTGCGGATTTTAGTTTATGTAAAGCGATTTATTGCCATAAAGGTTGGCAAACCACATAATGTTAGGATGATAACCTGCCACGAATTGGTAGATGCTTTGCATACCTGTTGTCGCGTTATCCATCAAACAGTGTTCATGGCCGAATTTAAAAAAATGCAGTCAAATCGACCACTCAGCACCCAATCTAAACTGCTCCAACAGTCTCCATTCATCAGCGACAATCTTATCAGAGTTGTTGGTCGCCTAAAAAACTCTTCAGTGCCGTTTGAAACAAAGCACCCTATTGTTCTACCATCGTCACACCCGTTTATAAGCACTATCATTAAACACGTGCACCGCCAGCACCATCATGCTGGTGCGTCAACACTTCACAACATTTTGCGTGATACATTTGGAATAATAAATGCGCGCAACACAATCAGGAAAGTAATACACAAATGTATAATTTGTTATCGTTATCGTCCAGTTATAGAGAACCAAGTCATGGGAGACCTTCCAAAGGATCGAGTGGAAACATCGTATCCTTTCGAAGTATCAGGTGTCGATTATTGTGGACCACTTTACATAACACAGGGCATTTGTGGAAGATCTGCAGTCAAGGTATATGTGGCAATCTTCATCTGTTTTACGACGAAGTCTGTGCATTTGGAATGTGTCCCAGATTAAACCTCAGCAGCGTTCATAGCAGCTCTTAAGCGATTTGTCGCTCGACGAGGGCGTTGTCGCATAATATACTCGGACAACGCTACAAATTTTGTGGGAGCTAACAAAGAGCAAGTCCAACAATTGTGGTGTCAGGAAGGCATAACATGGAAGTTTATACCTCCACGATCACCACACATTGGTGGTTTATGGGAAAGTGCCGTCAAAAAGGCGAAGTACTATCTGCGTCGGGCGATTGGACTATGCGTGTTAACATATGACGAAATCCAAACCGTGTGCTGCCAGGCTGAAGCCATCATCAACAGTCGTCCACTCACTCCGATATCAAGCGATCAGGACGACCTACATCCGCTCACTCCAGCACATGTTTTGGTTGGCCGTAATCTAACAGCAATTGCAGAGCCGTCAGCTTTAACAGATTGTGCTGCCCCGATTAAGAGGTGTCAACGACTTCAGTGGATTCACCAACAGTTTTGGGACCGCTGGCACCGTGAATATCTTAAGGAATTACAGCAAAGAAGCAAATGGAAGTCCACGAGACCAAATCTTGAAAAGGATGACATGGTCTTAATTCAAAATGAAAACTCTCCACCACTCAAATGGCCATTAGGTCGCATAATTGAAGTTATACCCGGTCCTGACGATCAAGTACGAGTGGTAATCGTGAAGACGGCAGAAGACACATTTAAGCGAGCTATAACTAAGCTTTGCAAGCTGCCCATCGCTACCAATGTCAGCGAAGAGTCTCTTTTTCCAACTGGGGTTGTTTTTACACTTATTTTTTATAAACATGCAAAAAGACCACACACTGATCGCTAACAGTACGCAACATCATGAACCATGGTTTCGTCGGACGCTTCTCCGACTCATCAGTAGTCTCTGTGGTTTTAGCAGTCCACTAACTTTTTGAAATTTTGCGACTAGCAAAAGAGTAGAGTACTGCTTTGATAAAGTGAATAGCGCTTCTATAATTCCGCTTTGGTTTTATTGCTATTGCGCTTATTAGCCTTTCAAAGTTAGAGGACTGTTAAAACCATAGAGACTACTGATGAGTCGCAGTAGCGTCCGACGAAACCATGGTTTAGTCTGCTTCGGTTTGTTCTGCAAAGAACTTTTGTTGTTGTAGCAACCTGTTGCTTCATGAATTATTTGGCATAAAGCTCATAATATAATTCTTAAAAAAATATGTTTTTTAAGAATTATAAAATTAAGTAAACATATTAAAATGACACAATTTTATAACTCATAACTTGTTTAATGTTTAATTGTTGTTTTTGTTGTTTTTGTTGTTTTTCATTGTGTTAAAAGTAATGTTTAATTTTTGTTTATGTAAATATTTTTCATATATTTTGTTGTAGGTCCTGATGACGACTAACACATTTAGTCGAAATATTGACAACAATAAAATTCATAAAAATAAAAACGGAAGTTATATTTTAATACGGCCAAAGCCTACAAAAGTATAAAATTAAAAAGATTTAAAAAGGCAGCCAACATAAAAAATTTTTTTCGCGATACTATCTTGATCTTGATTTTGATAATTTCACTCTACGGAGAACGGCTACTAAATGAACACGTGTACAGCTTACAATAGAGCAAATAGCTGTTAGCTTGCACAATATAATAATGAAAAAAAAAAAAACCGCAGATCAAACAAATTAAAATAGGACTTAAAAGCCTCCAAGTACAATGTTGCCTTTATTCTCATGCCCTATAATTAACTTAATGCACTGAATAAATGGGTTAATGAACTAATTGTAAAACACAGTCACTGCTAGAGAGAATTTTATTTCTTTCTGGTTGGAAGTTAATTTTTGTAATTGAGCGCTTTTAGTTTTGTTTGAGTTGGGTTTCAATCTAGATGCAAGAATGTTTCCAAATATCACCGTTTCTTTTCTTTAGTAATTTATCAATTTTATTTTTTAATCCAACTTTTAAGAGATTACTTAATATTTAATTAATATCATGTTCTTCTAAAGAAATGGTAAAAATTAAAATTTTTAAATAGACAAAGTTGAAATGAAAATTAAAATAAAGTTAATCATCCCAGTGGATCGAAGATGGTGCATTTTTGAGTTCAAAAGGAATTCAAATGAATTCATTACGTCCAAATGGTGTTGAGTAAGCAGTTTTCTTACGATCTGTATATTCGACAAGTATTTTGTGGAGATCTTTAGCTAGGTCCATTGTGCCAAAGAAGTGAACTTGCCCCAATTTATCAAAAATCCCGTAAATTTGTATGATAGGAAAGTTGTTGCTTATTTACTTACTTATCTCGCGTTAACAACCGTCACTCGTTTTTGCCTCGTCTAAGAATTTCCGTCAGCCATTTCTGTTTAGCGTTTGTTGGCGCGAGTTGCAAGCACCAAGCTTCGTCAGGTTGTCTAACACATGACCCTTCCAACAAAGCTGTGGAAGGGTCATGTGGTCAAGGGCCTTTTCTGCGTTAACCGCTATCAGACACCGAAATTAATATTTTGTTGCTGAAGATTCGTTTTCCATCCGATCAGCTCATACAGCTCGTGGTTCCATCGGATTCGGTATTCGCCATTGACGCATATTGGACCGAAGATCTTACGAAGGAACTTTTTCTCGAAGGCTCCCAAAGTCTTTTCATCAGAACTGCTCAACGTCCAGGTTTGTGCTGAATATAATCGAGAATATATTTGCTGAATATATCGTCGAGAGAGGACTCCACTTCTCAATTGCCTTCTCAGCCCAAAGTAACACTTGTTGGTCTTTAGTGATACCTAAATGCTGGCATCGTTGGAGGAGTTTTCGTTGAATAATTGGTAGACAAAGTCCTTAATAACCTCTAAAAAAATGATATCAACAGTTACGTGGTTTTCAAGACGCTGGGACTGTTAGTTTGTTGACACTAGGTATTTCGTCTTACCTGCGTTCCCTGCAAGACTCATTCGCGCATTATGGCTAATGATACCGATATCATCAGCATACGCCTTGTCTGAAACCTCGTTTGATATGGAATGAAGCGTTGGGGTCCTTCCCGATTTTAATTGTGCTGCTGGTGCAAAGATGGATGAGCTTCGCAAGAATACCACATTCAAACATGGTTGAGTACACGTGATTCCATGTTATTTCCAGGACTATCGAAGACGGTTTTATAATCGACAAAAATATTGTGAGTTTCTATTTGTTTCTTTAGGGTCTTCCCAACAATTTGTCATAGCGTAAATATCTAGTGGATTTGCTAGATCTGTAGCCACACTGATATGGTCCAATCAGTTGGTTTGCGATGGGCTTCATTCTTTCACATAATACGCTTGACAGGACCTAATATTCGATATTAAGAAAGAACACTGAGGTTTCAATCGTTCGGATTGCATTATTCCGTCCATATTCTGCACAGAAGCTCATGAATGCATTTAAATAGAGCTTCGCCTCCAGTTTTTAATAGCTCAGCAGGTAAACCATTGGATCCTGCGGCTTTGTTGTTTTTACGCCGACCTATAACTTTCAAGACTTAATTTAAGGTGGGCAACGGAACTTCAACGTTGTTGTCCACAATTGGGGTTTCCGGGATATTATCTCTATTATCGGGGTCGTTATCAGCGTCGCCATTGAGAAGCCTAAAGAAGTGTTCCTTCCACATCATCAGTATACCCTGGATATCTGCCACTAAATTCCTGTTTTCATCCTTGCAGAAAGAGGCTTCGGTCTAAAAACTCTCGGACAGGGGTCTTACTTTTTCAAAAAAATTGTCACTGGTTTCGACGGGGGTGGTGGTAGCCAATCAAATCTTCAGCAGCCGTACACATAAAGTGGTAAATGTGTATCCACTGCGCGCATATATCGTTGATCGGAGCAGTGCTTTCTTGTGCTACTACCGACCATGTTTCGCGCTACGGCAAAGTCAATCAGCCTCATTCCGTTATCGGAGGTATTGGCATGGAGGGTGAACTTTCCGAGTGTTTAACCAAAGATATTTTCCTTACCCACCTTGGCGTTGAACTTACCAAGCACTACTTTTATGTCTTCTGTTGGAGCGTGCGCACATATCAGGCTAATATTGAAGAATTTTGCCTTGAAGTGTATTATGGCAAATGGTTCGTTTACATGATGCCGTAGTCTCCTACCAACCACGAATCCGCATCCAAACTCGTGTTTCTCATGGCCCCTGTAGTCAATTTCACGGGATGCTGGTCGTGAGCAATAGGGGTGTTCTTTAGTTGTATGGAAAAAATTTTTTTGAGGTATGAACCGTAACTCCCCCTAGAAATATTTCTTAGGAATAAGAATATTTTCTGCAATAAATTTTAAGAATTAAATTCCAGGATGGCGGGGCGCCCAGCCCCCACAGATGATCCATACCATTTATGTACAGGGTGTGCCATTTAGTGGTTTCTTTTTAAATCATAGGCTATTTTGACCCTGACAGTTGTTTCCCGCTCGAAATCTTGACATAAAGTCAGTATCATACCTCCACGGTAAGAAACTAGACGCTATACGCCTGAACCACGTTAGGAAATATTGTAAAATTCTAAAGTGAGTGCTGTGTACCTTAAACAGTGCGTTATTTAATCATTCTTATCTTTTTCTTATTCTTTTCATTGAAATGTTTTTTACATGTTGGGCTTCAAACCCGACTCACAACCCTTTAAAGGCAGGTAGCCCGCTGCTCAGGTTAGCCGTCAAACTAACGGTTGCCATTTTGCCGTTTTTAGAAGACACCACGGAGAAGTTTGAGTCGACTTGAGACGATTTCGACATGGATAATGCCTCACCAGGTTTATTCAGTGAGACACATGACCATGTGAATATCCCCCGCCTTCCCCACCCTCCTATATAAGTTAATCGTCATCCTATATAAGTTAAATATAAGTTATATGTAGCTTTTAATGCTTGCAGTTTTATTGTTTATACCTTGACTAAGATTAATATTTATTTTCACAGATCTTAATCATTTAAAATCATGGAGGAAAAAGAAGTACAACAAAATAATATGATATCTAATTTGCCGCTGTTATTCGCAAATGGCTATCCAACTTCTTTGAATAAAATCACCGAAACACAATTGGAAATTTTCATACCATTTATGGTGCAATGTTCCTTGGGACAGATTAATTTACAAAAAAAAATTGACTATAGTGAGCCGGAATGGTGGCCGGAAAATGTTCAGTTTACGATACCTTTTTCAAAACCAAAGAAATGCTTTGTGGTAAATGTTTTGAGTTTAATTTAGAATTTATTTTATTTATTTTATTTTAGAATTGGATGGATAAAATGAAGGAAATTGTCATTATATGTTATCAATTCCACAAAAGTGTTTTCCTATTACGATTTTGCAATGATTTGGCAGCATATGAACACGCTAGTCTACGCTTTATTAATAATTACAATTCTACAACGTCCCTATTCGATCGGCGCAGCAATAAACTTCTCGTAACATTTCGTAATGAAAACATGGTCAGTAAATAAAGTCTTTAAAACCGCTATCCTTAGCTTTAAAAAAATCTACCACAATTCATAGTCATATGACCAACCACAAAGAAGTCGCAAATGTTTGCTACAGCAAAAAAATAAATATGGGCTAGTGGATCAAGACGAGCATCAGATGATGGTTGAACCTGCACCATTTGATATATATTTATGTGACAATTGTGATGCCGAACTTTACTCTCCGGATGCTATATTGGTAATTAATAATTTCTTTTATTTTATATTGTGTTGCGAGATATAAGTTCTACTTCTAGTTCTAGATATACAGTTCTATAAGTGTATAAGTACAGAACACAACTGACCAGAGTAAGTCTTGTGAAAGCCTTTGTGTGCTGAAATGGTTAATGTGTACTTAAATTAACTATTTATTTAATACTTAATACTTAAAAGGTCGAGGGGTACTATTTATATTTCGGGAATAACAAATAATAACAAACATTTTTAAATGAAAATGGCTTTATTGCTTTTCAAAATTCGTTCAAACCATTTGTCATAGCAGTTTTTCCATTCCTCTTGAGAAACCTTCAAAACATGGTTTTTGAACGCTTCAACTGCTTCTGCGGTGCCCGTAAATCGTTGACCTCGCTGTTTACCTTTGATATTCGGGAACAAGAAGAAGTCATTGGGTGCCAAATCAGGACTGTATGGAAGATGAGTCATCAATTCGACGTTTTGACTGCTCAAAAATGCACATGTTTGACGAGATTTGTGAGAGCTCGCATTGTCATGATGGAGAATGATTCGACTTTTGCGGTTGGTTTTGCGAATTTCTCCGAAGACTTCCGGCAAACAAATGGTCGTTACCATTTAGAATTGACCGTCCTAAGTTGCTCATGCGGAACAGTGGCCACATGACCCAGTCGGTGGAAGAAACAGGCGACCATTTGCTTCGCAGTGCTTCGTGCGCGAACAACTTTTGTTGGATTTGTCTCGTCTTGGAATACCCACTCGGTCGATGGATACCCATATATCCATGATTCGTCACCTGTCACGAGTTTATACAATTCTTCTGAAGCACCACGATTGAATTTTTTAATTATTTCCTTAGACCAATCGAAGCGAGACTTTTTTTGAGCGATTGATAAATTACACTACTCAACAAGGTTTTCCACAACGAATCTCGATAACATTTTCTATAGTAAAATTTTCCATAGAATCCGAATATCGTAATGATTTTTTCGATTAGCCCCAATTTTTTATATAAATGGCAAAATTAAAAAAATCCACTATTGCGAACACATACTTCATATAAATGCTTGTAAAAACTTACATGTTCAGTCAATGAATTTTAATTTAATTCCATGAAGTAGACGAGAATCAGGTGAAAATTTGATAATATGTGGCAATAGCATCAGTGATATGGCTGTTATGATCGAAAACAGGCGAAAAAATATCACTTTTTTCGTTTTTTATAAAAATTTTTTATGTTTGAAGTCCTATATCTCGAAATAATTATATCAGAGAGAAAAAGTTAGCCCTCTTATGTGATAGAGAATTTTATAACAAAAATTTCTTTTATATAAATTTCTTTTTTCACTAACTTTTTAACCAACTTTTTAACTAGTGTTCGACCCAGCACCGAATTCGTAAAAATAAAAAAAATAGGTGGCAACCCTATAAGCCATCTTAAATTTTAAAATTCTGACATTAGATTCGAAATCAGCGACCCCCTAAAACTGTAAGATATCTAATGTTTAAAACTCTTAAAACTCTCCTCTACTACATGCAATTAAATTAAAATTCATTGACTGAACATGTAAGTTTTTACAAGCATTTATGTGGAGTATGTGTTCGCAATAGTGGATTTTTTTAATTTTGCCATTTATATAAAAAAAATGGGGGTAATCGAAAAAAATCAGTACGATATTCGGATTCTATGGAAAATTTTACTATAGAAAATGTTATCGCAATTCGTTATGGTGAAAGTTTTCGGAAATTTGTGGAGTAGTGTTATCGGGTATCCAACGAGAGCAATTTTTTTTTACAGATAAGTGTTCATGCAAAATCGAATGTATTGAAGTGGAACTAATGTGCAAGGATGGCTCTATCTCACGATATGTCACATGACGATCTTGCATTATTAGTTCACAAACTGCATCGATGTTTTGTGGCACAACAACCGATTTTGGACGACCTTCACGGAATTCGTCGGCGACCGAACTACGACCACGATTGAATTCACTATACCAGCAATATACTGTGTTTGTAATGGTGCTTTATCGTTATACAAAGAGCTGAGTTCACTGACACATTCTTGTTGAGATAATCCACGTCGAAAGTTGTGAAAAATAATCCATCGAAAACCTTCTCTTGAAATTTCTTGACTGTAATTGACTGTAATCTTTTCGTGACTGTAAACTAAACAAATAGCACATGTACATCAAAACCATGGTATAATATTACAAGGTAGCATTGACAATTGCTTATTTTCTCTTCTACAAGAAAACATCTCCTGTCAAAAACCGCTGTTCGTGAAAGGCATCTGCAGCAGCTGGGTTGTTGTTTTTTTTCACTTCAACATTGTTTGTGTTTTCAATGGCTGATTGTGAGCGCTCTCTTTTTGAGTATATTTTTTGACAGGAGATGGTTTCCCAAGCAACTGTCAATGCTACCTTGTATTATTAGGTCTGTTTCCGTACTTTACACTTTGTAAGATTTGTGTAAGTTCAAACTGAGAGAGTTAAAATGAAATGTGAGAATAGTTGCAAAAGTACGGAAACAGCTTCTAGTAAGTTTCAAGCGCAAAACAGCTGATTTTGACTGCAGACGTATCAAACGTAAATTGCGCCGATTATTAAAAGTAATTTTTTAATGCAAATTTGGACAATTACTTATTTTTTATTTATTATTATTTTTTTGTTGTACGTTAATTTCTTTTTAGGCACACAATTTATGAATTTATTTATCGCAAAACATAAACAATTATGAAATGTAATTTGACATTTGCTTCTTCTAATTGATGCTCGTTCTTCTTGATCCTTGTTCTTACTCTACTCGAAGTCTTGAGTTCTAGCACTCTCTGTGCACTTTGTGTGCTCGAGACAGCGATTTTATGCTTGTTCTTCTTCTCCCATTTTAAGCACAGAAAGTAAGGAAACAGAAAATAGTATCCCACAAGTTGCACAGTGTGAGTACGGAAACAGACCTATTATACCATGTATCAAAACGTACAAATGTCAAACTTTATTATGGTGATGCCAGATTTTAGCTATTGACATTTGTGTTGCCAGTTCCCGAAATATAAATTCCCTCGTATTGTGAATTTGGCATTATTCGCCAAATCAAATAACCACCTTTATGATACGGCTCCATTATCATAGTTCATAAATTGTTTTTGTAATGTATATGTTAATCTCTAGCTTCAAAATTACTGTGTTTATTCCATAAAAAAAGGAATTTTAAAAGTTAAGTGTCTCACTGCCAAAGCTCGAAAAGGGTCATGTTTTTAACTTGTGTGACGTTAGCGTCCGGCGAAATGCAGCATCCGGCTAAAAAAAAACACAACGAGCTCTGTTACAAAATTAACATTATGTTAACAGAGAAAAATAAAAGAACTATGTTAATAAAAGTTTTTTCTAACAGTAAAGCTCTTAAAAAGCTCTTTATGTTTCTTCATATATTTTCCGAATCATAGTAAACAAATAACATAAACTTTTATAATTATAAAATAATTAATTAAACACAAAAACGAATATTTATGTTATAATCAATATCGAATAAATTTTATATCAAAAAATTTTAAAGAAATAACAAATCAATCGCGAAAAGAATACATGATATTTTAAAAATTAAATATCTATATTAATAAAAATCATTTTCTGTTTGTTTGACTACAATACAAATCTTAACGGCTGAACGGATTTAACTCAAATTCGGCTCACATATTACTTGAATCCTAACTTAGGTTATGGCATACTAAGTTTTGACCACGCCTCTTCCGCTCCTTTAAAAGTAACACAAATCTAACTACTAGCGTATTTTTTTCAAACAAAAATGTTCGACTTATAAATTTTAAGAAAATCCTGTTACTTTGACACCAAAAACATTAAAAAAAAAAAAAATAAATAACTGGCCATTTCAGCCCTTGAAAGGACTTTGACCTAGCTTCTTATGATCAATTGCGTGTTATAAAGTTTGTACACAATTGACCGAGAAATGGACTTACAGGCTTAACGCCGACTCCGAACGGCGATGAACTGAATGTTCTTATTCTCAAGAAGCTTTACATGTCATTTTGATTACTCTCTGAGGTTTGCCATTGTCTGCAGAGAGGTGGCGGCCGTACAGAAAAATTATTTTAATTCAAATAATTTTCTGTCGCTGCTGGTGTTCGAACCTGCGTCTCCAGATTCGTTGACATAGCGGCCACGCACTTAAACCAACTACTCCACGAACGCCACACCAAAAACATTCACATATCTTTAAAATTGCACAAACTTCTGGTACAACGTCTTTTTTTTAATAACATCGTTTCCTTAGAACAACAAAAAACTATCAGAAATTCGTATATTTTAATTGCGATGCAAATAACTCCGTTGTTTTTGAATATATTTCATTAAAATTTTTTTTGATAGCGTTTGATAGCAAAAATGCTTCCAATTTTACAAAAAAATGTATTAACTGTTTTAAAAAAATGTCATCAAAAACATGACCCTACCCCCAGTGATTTTTTAAAGAAATTAATTTTTTTCAAAAGTTGTTTTTATTATTTTTATAGAATAATTAAGCTCAAAGAATAATTTATGTGAAAAAAATGTGCCAATATCTCTTTTCGATCAAAAATTATCGCAATAAATATATTTTCTCGGCTCCTCTGCATCTCTTTATCATTAATCAATACAAAAAAACATGGTCCTTTAATATAGCAATCGTAATAAATTCTGACATTTCTCTTCATCACCTTTTATGGATGGAAACTTTAATTTTTGCATATTTCCATACACTTTATGGCAAAACTTAATTTATTCTGGCATTTGATAGTCAAAATTCGCTAAATTATGAACGAATAAAAATTTCTTTATTCTCAATTTTTAAAAGCATATTTTTTGCAAACGGAAGAGATTTTTATCTTCAGCACGTTTTGGTAAAGTTGATTTTTTGCATATTTCCTAAAATAAAAAAAACATTTATAAAAAATTGTTCGCTCAGACCTCATGGCTTCAAAACTTACGATTGAGCCGACTAAGCTATCGAAAATATATTTTTTAAGTTCAAATTCGTTTATCAAATTGTCGATAATTCAAATTATCAATTAAGACCAGCTTAGTTTTCATTATTTGGATTTGTAAAAATATTAAAACGAAGACTAAATATAAAATTTGTACCTTTTTCACCCGAGTAAAACCGGGTATATCAGCTAGTATTCAAATAAAATCTAAACAGGAAATCAAAATGTTTTCTAAAAACAACAGAGATTTATGTTGTAAAGTCGATTATTTGAGTTGGAAAAATTCCTTTTCTTTCATATTATCAAAAATTAGCCAAACTGTAAGCAAAGAGCATAAATTATGAAGAGGTTTCATGAAGCCGACAAGTTAAGGCCCGATGACAGCTAATTGAAAGATATCGCCGTGAATGATATTTTTCTCTCTCCCACGAGCAGGGACCGAAAATAACTGTTATTTTCGAAATTTCTATTCAAAAAGTCAGGCGGAAAAAATGTGTCTTTTCGATATTTAAATAAAGTAGTGCGATGCTTGTTAACTAAGGAATAATAATCTTAAAAGATTTTTATTTATTTGACTTTTTAAAAAAAGTCAAAAAATATTAGTTATTTTTGGCCGATTTTTTTTTTTGTCAAAAATAAAAGTTAAAATTTGACTTTTATTTTTTCGGTCAAATATAACAGTTAAAATTTGACTTTTTATTTTTTCGGTCAAAAATAACAGTTAAAATTTGACTTATATTTTTTCAGTCAAAAATAAAAGTCAAATAATGACTTTTACTTTTTCGGTCAAAAAATAAAAGTTTAAATATGACTTTTATTGTTCCGGTCAGAAATATAAGTTAAAATTTGACTTTTATTTTTTTGGTCAAAAATATAAGTTAAAATTTGACTTTTATTTTTTCGATCAAAAATAAAAGTTAAAATATGACTTATATTTTTCTGGTCAAATATATAAGTTAAAATTTTAATTTTATTTTTTCGGTTAAAAGGTGAAAAAATATAACAAAAGTATAAATTCTATTCACTCTACACTTATCTGCCTTTGTTTGGCTTATCACTGCACCTTGCGTTCCCTGTCACTGTTGTGAACTGAAATGATCATCAGAGAACAAGGGAACTGAAATGAGTAACGGACAGAAATCGGATACTCAAATCATACCCGAGTTACTTGTTGTTCTATACCCTATCCTTGCTCAATGAAATATGTAAAATACTTATACAGGGTGGGCCAAATATATACTATTATATACTATTTATAACTAATAACTATAAACAAGGACTCCGAAAATATTTTCGTCTTCAAGTGAAGAAAAGGAACTTTCATTGTTTTGTTGAGAAAGTTGTGTTGCACAGTATAATAATTAAATATTAATAGAAATCATTTTCAAACAAGCGAAAAATCGCGAAAATCCAAAAAGAGCACGACAAATAAATTTAGGCTGCAAAACAACGTGTGCCGGGTAAGCAAGTAATTAATATAGAATGTCACTCTCAAATTGTGTACCTTTATTTTTAATAGAAAAAAATAAAACTTAAAACTAAAAGTCATATTTTAACTTATATTTTCGGCCGGAAAACAAAAGTCAAATTTCAACTTATATTTTTGACCGGAAAAATAAGTCATATTTTAACTTTTATTTTTGATCGAAAAAATATAAGTCAAATTTTAACTGTTATGTTTGACCGAAAAAATAAAAGTAAAATTTTAACTGTTATTTTTGGCCGAAAAAAGAAAAGTCAAATTTTAACTTATATTTTTGACCAAAAAAATAAAAGTCAAATTTTAACTTATATTTCCGACCGGAAAAATAAAAGTCATATTTTAACTTTTATTTTTGACCGAAAAAATAAAAGTCAAATTTTAACCCTTTGTGGCATACATTTTTCTCCGGGATAAATTCGGAAAATCGTAGCTGATCTTATAGTTTTCGGAGTCACTGATCACGAATCTGAGGTCAGATTTGTTGACTTCGCAGAGGGCGCCACCGTACAGCGCATGCGCGTAGTGAATGTCCTTGAGAAATCGACGCATGGTCCCGAAACCTGGTACCCGGGGGCTTAGGGGGTCGCTGATCACGAATCTGAGGTCAGATTTGTTGACTTCGCAAAGGGTGCCAAGTATCGTATCAGTGTTTAATCGTAATCAGTGATTAAAAATACGTTTGCACTTGAATTTCCTTGAAAAACTCAGTTTCGTAAGTAATCAAGATATAAGTTTCGTCTCAATCCGCTCTCAGCCGAACCCGGAGACACGAACAAGGACGTGGCGGTTACAGTCTCCATTTGTTTGTTTTTTTGGTTTTTTTTGGTTTTTTTGTTTTTTTTTTGTTTTTTTTTTTGTTTTTTTGTTTTTTTTTTGTTTTTTTTTGTATTTTTTTTATTTTTTGTTTTTTTTGTTGTTTTTTTTTTGTGTTTTTTTGTTTTTTTTTTATTTTTTAGTCTTTGATTTTCCTTATTTTTTTGGTTTTTCAATTGTTTTTCTTGAATTTATTCTCCTGCTTGGTTTCATGTCCTTATTAGCGGTGATATTCAGAGAAACAATTTCTTGTTGGCAACAAACACAATGGGACCCCACAAGAACTACAAGTCCAATGACTTCGCTTCTCATTAGCTTTGGTACTGCAGTGAGCACATCGCCTTGCTGTATGCTGGTAAATGAGATGCTTCAGAGCGTCTTTTCTCTATAGAAACCTGTGGTTTACACGAGCTTGTAACCATCGCGGTACGTTTTCGGCCTCTAGAAACAGGTAACTTATGTCCGACCAAAGATTCCACCAAAGAGAGCCGGAATTCCTTAGATGTTATGGAGGGGTGGAATCCTTTGTTCCTGTATATTATGAATGAGTTGATTACAGCAACATCTACAAAATGCCAAAATATTCTAAGCCACCATTTTTTAGACTTACGGTCGATTCTGTAAGTTGATACCAAGTGATCAGAGTTATCAACAAACCCCATATACTTGTTGTAGTCTGCACAAATTACTGGAGCATCTACGTTCTTGGATGAACCATCTTTCTGAACCATAAAAATTGAACTGCCTTCTTATCCATCCATTTGACCCAGCTAATACCGGTTATCGATGTCTTAAATTCATAGTCTCCATGATCCATATCTTTATCGGATATATTGCTCTTTGGAAGTCTTCTACGATTTGAACGGACGGTTCCACATGCAAAGATGTTATCTTGTTTTAGAGCAATCATGAGAGGAACACTGGTTCCCGAAAAATATGAAAAACTAATTGGAATGAGGTGGGAACCCACAATCCCACTATGCCGCAAAGGGTTAACTGTTATTTTTGACCGAAAAATATAAGTCAAATTTTAACTTATTTGTGACCGAAAAAATAAAAGTCAAATTTTAACTGTTATTTTTGATCGGAAAAATAAAAGTCATATTTGAACTTTTATTTTTGACCGAAAAAATATAAGTCAAATTTTAACTGTTATTTATTGACTTTTTTGTAAAAAAGTCATAACAGTTACGGTCCCTGCCCACGAGCGCATCAACTTCTTTTGAGAGTTTCAGCCAGAACTTGAGACAAATGCATGAATGAAACTTCCACTATTTTTACTGCTTTTCATTTGTATGTATAGATGTATGTCCGCCTAGAAGCTGATATGAAATAAATTTGTGATATCGTACCTTTTTTCCGATCCAATTTGTTAGGCATGATTTTTTTTGATTTTAGTTTCGCCTTGTATTGTTGTTTTGAGCATTGCTTTGTGTTGTTGGTATCCTTTGCACTGCGTTATGTTGGTGGTGTGTTCATCGCAATACAGATTCATAACGTAGATCACTCATTAAAAAAAATTTAACAACAAAGCTTATAAGTTATGCTACTTAAGGAAATATTATAAGCTTCTAGAATCAGAATATTATATATGTATGTGGTGAGCACAAATATAAACTTTTATTTTATTTAAAATATTTTTTATTAATTTTATTTTTAACAATTTATTTTTGAAGTTGTGAAAACATCGAACACAATTTTATGACTAATTTAAAATACAAAATTTTTGATAAATAAAAATTGACAATTTTGAAATCTTAAATAATAATTTTTTAAATAAATGTGTAAGTGAATATTTGTAAAGTTTGTATGTTGTTTTGTATGTTGTGGTGTCGGTGTTTATATGTGGTGGTATTGAGTCACCACATTATTCCCCCTCCCTTCTGAAAAATTTTGGTCGTGTTGGCTAATAGGTTAAAGTGTACTTTTTTAGTGTTTTTATGTTTGGTTGCATGTGTCTGTGCTGTTTCGGTGTCTAAGGTGGCGGGCTTAATCCTATCAATGTTGACTGTTATGTTAGTGTTATTTTTACGAATTGTGAAGTGTTTCGGTGTTCTCTCAATAACTTCGAAGGGACCATCGTACGGCTCTTGTAGTGTTTTACGAATTGTGTCATTGCGGACGAAGACAAAGTTACAAGTACTAAGGGCTCGAGGTATATATTGTTGAAAGTTAGTGCTGTGATGCGCAATGTTTGACTTTTGATCTTCTACGACCTCTTTAAGTTTGGACAAGGTGTCTGTGGTGCGATGGCAACCCGCAACTAGCAACCCGAATAACGCAATGTTGCAGCCCTGATTTATTTTAAGTTTCTCATTCATTTACTTTGTATTTTTATTCGTATTCTGAAAGCGCACGTACAAAGATTTGTTTAATTGAAGACAGAATGTAAGCATTTAATTTAATTTCAACTTTAAACTTTATAATTGTTTTTTCAGATAAATAAACGATAACTTATTTGTAATATTTGGGTTTGTTTATTCTGTCGACGAGTTTTGCAGCCAGCATTCAACAAATTTTATTTATATTCTATATTTGTTGTGTGGTAATTGTTGGGCGCTCAACTGGTCGGATTGTGCATGTGCATTTTTTGGTGATCTGCGATTGGAATTGGGTGCAACTTCGTTCTTCTGTGTGGAGCACCTGATGCTGGTTCCAGTGGTTTAGCCGTGTCTACCGTCGTCACATACACACACACTCAACACATTTTTAGCCTGCGCCGCCAGTTGTATGAAAGCAGCCACAACGCGTTTTGATTTTCAGCCAGCGAATTGTCAGTTATTCTAAATACGACAAGGCGCTTTAAATTGTTGCAGCCATCGAAGTCAGCACACTTGCACATTCAGCAAATACGTTACTGTGGTACCACTGTTCGAGCCTGGACTGCCGTCGCCACACATACAACACATTTTTAGCCTGCGCCGCCAGTTGTATGAAAGCAGCCACAACGCGTTTTGATTTTCAGCCAGTGAATTGTCAGTTATTCTAAATACGACAAGGCGCTTTAAATTGTTGCAGCCATCGAAGTCAGCACAATTGCACATTCAGCAAATACGTTACTGTGGTACCACTGTTCGAGCCTGGACTGCCGTCGCCACACATACAACACATTTTATTTTAGCCTGCGCCAGGAGTTGAGTTAAAGCATCCACAACGCGTTTTAGTTTTTGCAGCGAGCGAATGGTCAGTTATTTAAACAAGCCAAGACGCGTTAAATTTTTTGCATCCAGTGTAGTCAGCATAATTTCACACTCAGCAAAGACACAACTGTGGTATTATATCGTTCCAGCCTGGATTGCCGTCGCCACGCATATACACACAGCAAATTTTAAGCCTGCGCCACCAGGTTTTTTGTGAAAGCCGCCACAACGCCTTGGAATCTTTATAGACATTTGGTGCCACTGTTTGTTTTTAGCCTGGACTCCTATCGTCGCACATATACAACATTTCAGCCTGCGCCGCTAGTTCCGTGAAAGCAACCACAACGCGTTTTTTAATTTTTTGAAGCCAGCGAAGTCAGCATAATTACACAGTCATCAGTTCACACACATCAGTTCACACACATCAGTTCACACACATCAGTTCACACTCATCAAAGACTGTAAGTTAAAACATTTTTTCAATTTTATGGTTTTGCCAAGACGAAGCAATCGTTCAAATAAAAGTATTTTGCCACTACATTTTGGGGGTTTTGAAGTCAATATGACC
Organism: Pherbina coryleti; assembly: GCA_943735915.1. Classification (NCBI taxonomy): domain Eukaryota; kingdom Metazoa; phylum Arthropoda; class Insecta; order Diptera; family Sciomyzidae; genus Pherbina; species Pherbina coryleti. Next base: position 93,477,152 of record OX030948.1, read on the forward strand.
GATATAACGGGGTCACATAACGCTGACAATGATTCAGCTGAGTCCAGCCTCAACAACACAATAACAGAGGCTCCAGTTGTTGAGGATTCAAGCAACACTATTCAAGTTTTGATGGAGCGCTTAAAAGCGCTAGAAGTGAGCAGTCAGCTTAATGCAAAGTTGTTGCTTGAATCAGAAAGAAAGAGAGCTGATCTAGTGAAGCGATTAGGTATGGGTAAAGTCGGTGGGTCGTTGTCTTTAGGTGATGTGGAGGTGGGTAATAATGGAATTCAGTCGACAGTCAGTCAGTCGGAGATAAGTGCAGCCAGCATTTCTTCGGTTTCTTCACCATTGTTCACAGGTGCATCTTCAACCTTTTCATCAGTACCATTGAGCACGCCCGCTTATTTGCCAGTCATGAGTACATCAGTCGCAGCTTCAACAACATCTTTAAACACGCCTATGTATTTTCCGCAATACTCGAATTTTTCCAGTGGAATAGCTTCATATTTACAATCAGCAACTACTGTCCAACCAAATGCTACACCAGTTTATGGAGCCTTGCATGGATCATCATTGCCTCAAGCTTCCAGCCAGGGAACACCAGGTGCATTTTCTGGATATGCCGTTCCTCGAAAACTGTTAGATTTGCCAGATTTTAATGGTCGGCCAGAAGATTGGCCCGTCTTTATAACATCATTTTATGAGACAACGAATGCATATGGGTATACTGCGTTGGAGAACACCTTTCGTCTGCAGAAGTGCTTAAAGGGAGTAGCACGAGAAGAGGTTGAGAGTCTCCTAATAAATCCACGGAATGTTGAGAGAATTGTTCAACACCTTGAATTTCGATTCGGGCAACCCGAGATATTGATCAAGAGTCAACTAAACCAAGTAAGAGAAATTCATCCTATTCCCGAGAATCACTTAGATCGTTTGGTACCGTTTGCCACGAAGGTACAAAATTTGACCATGTTTTTACAAAATGCTAACGCAGCTCATTATATGGGAAATCCCACATTGCTTGATGAGCTGGTTGCAAAAATGCCAATGACAAAGCGGATCGAATGGGCAAGTCATTCGATATTAATTAAGCCATATCCGACTTTATTAAACTTTAGCGATTGGATTTCACAAGTTGCTAAAATAATATGTAAAGCCACGTTTAGTTCTGCAGTAACGCCCATTGCAACCGGTAGGTCAACAGTACAACAACGACCTGTAACAAAGCCATTGATGACAGTGTCTGGAGAAAGCTCTGAACAGGTGCAAAAGGTTTTTACTTGCATAGAGTGCGGTGGGTCACATTTCCTGTCAAATTGCAGTAGTTTTTTAAAGAAAGCTGCTTCTGAACGTTGGGAAACTGTCAAAAATAAGCGACTGTGTTTCTGTTGTTTGATGAAAGGGCACGGCATAAAAAATTGCAGACGCAAAAGGGTATGTAAGGAGACGGGATGCAAGAAGATGCATCATTTTCTTTTGCATGAAAAACAACAACCCAGCAACATAACACAAACACAGACAGTCAATGCGACACGTTTGCACAATTTTGATTCTAAAACTACTAAATTGCTCTTTAAGTTGCTTCCAGTTGAACTGCGAGGTAAAAATAATCATGTTGTAAGAACATTCGCCTTTCTTGATGAAGGTTCGTCCGTGACGCTTGTAGATGAAACTCTTGCTGATGATCTGGGGTACGAAGCTGAAAAGAGGTCTCTGTCGTTGCAGTGGTTTGGAGGAAAAGCGACAAAGATAGAGTCGATGCCATTGAGAGTTGAAATTAAAGGGATCAATAAGAAAAATAAGTGGTTTAACTTGAACGCCCAGACGGTTCCAAATTTGAATCTCCCAGTCCAAACTATAAATTTGTCAGAGTTACATGATAAATATCACGAGTTGAAAAATTTACCAATCGCAGAATATTGTAGTGCCAGCCCGAGAATTTTAATTGGCTTAGATAACTGCCACGTTATCCCGAATACGAAGACTATTAAAGCTAGTCAAAATATGATAGCCGCCAACACTCCACTTGGATGGGTTGTTTATGGTAAAACAGATACGGGCACTTCATCATATCAACTTTCAATCGTTATGCATATGCACCAAGATGTAGATGAAAAAATTGAAAATTTAGTTGCAGACTATTTCACAACAGAAAACTTTGGTACAGCGGTGTGCAAGCAAATGGTCGAATCTAAAGATGTTAGTAGGGCTAGAATAATTCTCGAAAAAACAACGAAGAAGGTTAAAAATTTTTATGAAACTGGTCTGCTATGGAAATCGGATAAAGTTGAGTTTCCAGATAATAAAAAAATGGCCCAGATGCGTCTAAGCTCCATACAAAGAAAATTTAGTAAAGATGGAGAGTTTGAGAAAGCGTATTGCAGTTCAATGGAAAACTATATCGAAAAAGGTTATGCCAGAAAGCTATCAATAAGTGAAGCTGAAATTAAAACTAAAAGAACTTGGTATCTTCCGCATTTCGCAGTGTTTAACCCGAACAAGCCTGGCAAGCTACGCATAGTCTTTGATGCCGCAGCAGAAATGGATGGAATTTCACTCAATTCACAGTTGCTAAAGGGTCCAGATGATAACCAACCTTTGTTAAAAATATTGTTTCGTTTTCGAGAAAAGCCAATTGGTCTATGTGCAGACATTAAAGAAATGTTTCTTCGGATTCGAATAAAAGAAGAAGACACGCATAGTCAGCGATTTTTATGGAACAAAAATTTAAATGAGCCACCAGAAACATACGTTATGAACGCCATGATATTTGGCGCCACTTGTTCACCTTGCAGCGCACAATTTGTAAAAAATAAAAATGCAATGGAAGTCGCATCCGATCAGCCCGAAGTTATTGATGCAGTCCTAAGGAGTCATTACGTGGATGATTTTGTAGCAAGTTTTCGCAATGAAGACGAAGCATTGCAAATTGGAAATGCTGTAAAACGCACGCATGCAGAGGCAAATTTTGAATTGCGAGGATTTGTGTCAAATTCAATGCGCGTGCGGAGTCATTTCAATAATGAAGTAATCGAACAAGCTGCAACTGAAAATATTAAGGCACTGAATAACGTCGACAAGGTCTTAGGAATGCATTGGAATAGTTCGGTGGATGAGTTCGTCTTTAAGTTAAATATGCATCGTGTAGATCCAGAGATCATAGCCGGTAAAAAATGTCCGACCAAAAGACAGCTACTTAGTTTAGTTATGTCGGTTTACGACCCATTTGGAATGTTAGCGGATTTGTTAATTTATGGCAAAATCTTAATACAAATGCTCTGGCGCACCGGCACAAATTGGGATGAAGAAGTTCCGAATCAGATATTTACTCGTTTTACACAGTGGGCAGATAGATTAAAAATGGTTGACAAATTCCATTTGCATCGATGCTATTCTCCAAGTTTTATAAATTCAGATGCCACTTTAGAGTTGCATGTATTTGTGGATGCAAGTGAGTCAGCGTTTGCGGCAGTTGCATATTGGCGAATCATTACATATGAGAAAATCGATATTTGCTTTATTGCGGGAAAAACCAAGTGCGCGCCCTTAAAAATGCTATCGATTCCACGTTTGGAGTTGCAAGCGGCGGTTTTGGGAACCAGATTAAAAAATACCATAATTGAGAGCCACTCAACTCTGCCAAAGAGAATTGTGCTTTGGACTGATTCAAAAACGGTGGTGTCTTGGATCAAATCAGACCATAGACAGTATAAGCCCTTTGTCGCTCACAGGGTCAGCGAAATACTTGAAACAACCAACGAAAACAACTGGCAATGGTTATCTACAAAATCAAATGTAGCAGATATGGCCACCAGGGCAAAGTTTCCAATTTCTTATGAGCCAAACAGTGAATGGATAAAAGGACCAGAATTCTTAAGAAACGCTGAAGAGTCTTGGCCAGTTCAAAAATTTGAGCAAAGTGGTACGAAAGAGGAGAGGCGCAGTTGTTTTTTGATCACTGCCACAGATAAAGTTATGGATTTTAACAGGTACTCGAATTATCTCAAGGTATTAAGAATTACAGCATGGATCTTGAGACCACTCAGAAATGTTCGTAATAAAGTTAAGGGAGTAGAAACGACCAACTTAAGTTCCGGATTGACAAGCGAAGAAATGCAAATAGCAGAAAACACTTTGTGTAAGATTGTGCAGAGAGAAGAATTTTCGAAAGAGGTAACTGAGTTGCAAAATGGTATGTCGGTGTCGAGAGATAGCTGTATTTTTGAATTATCGCCACAGCTCAACGAAAATGGTCTCCTATGCGTATTTGGTAGAATCGATTATGCACTATCCTTGCCGGAGTCATCGCGACATCCAATCATATTACCGACAAAACATGCATTTACTGAGTTGGTGGTGAGACGATACCACGAAAAATTTCACCATCAAAACGAAGAGCTAATTGTCAACGAAATTAGAAGAAAATTTTGGATTCCTCGGTTACGTGCAACAGTCAAACGAATAAAAGCAGCTTGCCAGCAATGTAAAAATGATAAAGCCAAACCACACCCTCCTTTGATGGGTCAATTGCCACCAGACCGCGTAACTCCATTCGTGCGGCCATTTACCTTCACAGGCTTAGATTATTTTGGGCCAATGTTTGCATCAATTGGAAGGAGAAGAGAGAAAAGATGGGCTGCGTTATTTACGTGTTTAACTACCAGAGCAATACATATCGAATTAGCTGCTGATCTCTCAACTGATGCCTGCATAATTTGTATTAGAAACTTCGTAAATAGACGAGGAGTTCCAGTCAAGATACGATCTGACATGGGAACTAATTTTGTTGGTGCCGATGGTGAAATAAAAAAGGTGAAAGATATTTTTGACCAACATTATATTCAGACTGAACTGTCAAAAAATCAAATCAAATGGGAGTTCAATTGTCCTGGAAATCCGAGTAGCGGAGGATGCTGGGAGCGGCTGATACAATCAACTAAGAAAGTCTTAGCTAAAACTTTGAAGGAGCAGGCGCCACAGATAGAAACACTACGAAGTCTATTAATTGAGGCGGAAAATATAGTTAACAGCCGCCCGTTAACACACTTACCTATTTCACACGAGGATGAAGACCCACTGACCCCCAACCACTTCCTACTAGGTTCAACAAATTCGACTCAAACCCCCGGCAAAGAAAATATATGCACAAGAAAGCAATACCGAATAAGTCAACAACTTAAAAATTGTTTCTGGCGTCGGTGGATCAGAGAATACTTACCGACACTCACTAAACGTACCAAATGGTTTAAAAACCAAAGACCAATTGAAATTGATGATATTGTCTTAATTTGTGATGAAAATTTGCCACGAAGTCAGTGGAAAAAAGGGAGAATCGTGTCTACCTTTCCAGCCAAAGATGGCGTTATTCGCATTGCGGAAGTAAAAACTGAAGCAGGAACTTTACGGCGACCAGTCTCGAAACTTGCTGTCTTAGACGTAGTTCGTGAAGCCCCGTAGGACCTTCACGGGGGGTGGAATGTGGTGCGATGGCAACCCGCAACTAGCAACCCGAATAACGCAATGTTGCAGCCCTGATTTATTTTAAGTTTCTCATTCATTTACTTTGTATTTTTATTCGTATTCTGAAAGCGCACGTACAAAGATTTGTTTAATTGAAGACAGAATGTAAGCATTTAATTTAATTTCAACTTTAAACTTTATAATTGTTTTTTCAGATAAATAAACGATAACTTATTTGTAATATTTGGGTTTGTTTATTCTGTCGACGAGTTTTGCAGCCAGCATTCAACAGTGTCCGACGAATTAAAGTTCTGACTGCTGTGGATTACTAGTTGTTGTGGTAGCCTGAGTGTTTGACCAAAAACCATTTCAGCTGGTGAAGCCTTAATATCTTCTTTGACCGTGGACCTAAGTCCTAGAAGAACTAGTGGCAACTCTGTGTACCAATTTGTGTGGTTGTTACTCGCTATTAGAGAAGTCTTAAGTTGGCGGTGAAATCGTTCTACAATCCCGTTAGCTTGTGGATGATAAGCAGAAGTGGTAATGTGTTTGCTTCCTAGTGTCTTAACGAAGTTTCGAAATGTTGTGGACGTGAATTGAGGACCTCGATCGGAAGTAATTTCCAGAGGAACTCTAAAACGTGAGATGTATTCCTTTTGAAGTGTATCTACGATAGTACTGGCGTTGGTATCTTTAATTGGATACGCTTCGGGCCAACGTGTGTTTCTGTCAACTAAGGTAAGTAGATATCTATAACCTTTAGATATTGGTAAAGGGCCAACTAAATCAACGTGAACATGCTCAAAACGACCGGGTGGTATGTCTATCTTGTGTGGGATTGTCTTTGTGTGTCGATGTATTTTAGCTCGTTGGCATCTAACGCATTCTTGTGACCATTTGTTGATTTGTGTGTTCATTTTGGGCCAAAAATATCTTTGTGTTATGAGACGTCGAGAAGCTCGTGTACCTGGGTGTGAAATATTATGTAATTGTTCAAAAATTTGTTTGCGTAATGTTAGTGGAATGTATGGACGTGTTCCTGAACTTGTTTGTTCGCACCAAATTTTAATGTTAAGTATTGGGATGTGTATTTGTTCGAATTTGTAAGTGTGTTTATTTAGTATATCTTGTAGTTCTGGATCTGTATTCTGTTCTTTGTGTAGAGTTCTGAGGTTAATCTCAGAGGTTGTGAAAGCCTCTATCTCAGCTCTTGAAAGTGCGTCCGCTACGGTGTTTTCGGTACCTTTAATGTGTCTGATGTCGTTGGAAAATTGTGCAATGAATTCTAGGTGTCGTGTTTGTCTTGGGCTTCTCTCTGTTTTAGAATGTAATGCTGAAGTAAGTGGTTTGTGATCTGTGTATATAGTAAATGTTCGTCCCTCTAAATAGTGTCTAAAGTGTTTAATTGTAAGATAAATTGCTAAAAGTTCGCGATCGAACGTACTGTATTTTGTCTCTGATGGAGATAATTTCTTTGAAAAGAAAGCTAGTGGTTCTGTTTCTTGATTGTGTTCTTGTTGCAAAACTGCACCGATAGCAGTGTTAGATGCATCCACAGCGATAGAAAGTTTTGCTTTGCTATTAAAATGATTAAGTAGCACTTCCTTAGTAAAACTTTCTTTTATCGTTGCGAATGCTTCTGTTGTGTTTTCTGTCCATGTTAAGTGTTTGTCCTTTGTTTTTGATGCTGAAGTTATCATATCGTAAATTTGTGTAAGTGTGTGTGCTAATTTTGGAATGCATCTGTGGTAGTAATTAATCATCCCGATGAATTTCTGCATTTGTTTAACTGTTTCTGGTCTTGGATAGTTAACAATGCATTGAATTCTATCGGGAGATGGTTGTATGCCTTTGTTTGAAATGTCATAACTTAAAAAATTTATTCTGTCTACACCGAAAATACATTTGTTTGGTTTGATGTTTAGTCCGTAATTGTCTAGTCGTTCAAAAACTAAATTTAGATGTTTAACGTGTTCTTCTTCTGTCTCGCTGGCCACAAGAATGTCGTCGAGGTATACAAATACGAAGTCTAGTTCTCGTAATACTTCGTTGATAAATCGTTGGAATGTTTGAGCTGCATTTCTTAAACCGAATGGCATTCTCAGAAACTCAAACATTCCGAACGGTGTTGTAATCGCGGTTTTATGTATGTCTTGTGTGGCCATGGGGATTTGGTGGTATGCTCTAACTAGGTCTAATTTTGAAAATATGTGTTTATTGTGTAAGTCTATAGATAGGTCGTGTATGTGTGGTAGAGGGTAGCGGTCTGGAACTGTAATGGCGTTTAGTCTTCTATAGTCACCACAGGGTCTCCAGTCGTTCACATCTTTTTTGGGTACTAGATGTAGTGGAGAAGCTGACATGGAGTCTGAAGGACGGCAGATACCTGCTTTGATTAAGAAATCAAATTCCTGTTTGGCAATTTTGTATTTGTTGGAATCAAGGCGTCTTGGTCTTGAAAAAGGTAACTGTCCTTCTGTAGTTATGTGGTGTTCTGTTTTGTGTTTTACTGGTTTGTTGTAGTCGGGTTCTGCTGTTAGTGATGGGTAATTTTTGAGTATATTTGTATATTTGTTGTCTAGTGTAATTAGTTTGGGTAGTGATGTTTCTGTAAATGCTGTGATTGCGTTAACTGATAGTTGTGTAAGTGGATCAATGAGTTTCTTGTGTTTTAAGTCTATCAAGAGTCCATATTTCGTAAGGAAATCTGCTCCTATGATGGGTCTTGTAATGTCTGCTAGTATAAATGTAAAAGGGAAATCGCGTCTTAGTTTTAAATTTACGTTGAGTAATTTCTTGCCAAAAGTTGAGATTGTGCTACCGTTAGCTGCTGTTAGAATTAAGTCTGAATTTTTCTTGTGGGCTTTGAATTTATTTACTGGAAGTACGGAAACTTCTGCTCCACTGTCTATCAAAAAGTTTATATGATTGTCGTTATCGTAAATAAAAAGGCGGCGTGTGAGTATTGTTTGACTTCTATCATTAGCCGTCGCAATGATGGAGTCACTTAGTTTGTTGAGTTATGTTGTGTTGTGTTGTGTTGGGTGTCGTTTTGACCAAATGAGCATGGTTGTTCGCATTGTCTAGCTGCCCTTCCGAACCTAAAATGGTATCTACATACCCAGTTGGCAGGTCGTTGTCGTGACACACTTCTTGACGGGGATCTACGTCTTGAAAATCTTCGAAAATTAGTTTCTCTCGAGTTCGAACGTGAATTATTCCGGTATCGTTCGTTTTTTAATTCTTGGACCTCAATTGCTAGTTTGTTGAAACTTTCTAGAATTTTTGACGTTGTTTCAGCAAACGATTGCGTTATCATCGCAAGATCGGAGTTTTGGGTGTTTTTTGTCATGCGCTGGGCATTATTGCCAAATGAAGCGACTTCGGATTCTGACATAACTTCCCACAAATGGTCAGCTAGTTTCAATAGTTCCTCTAGCTCTCTATGACTAGATCCGGTCAAAGCAATATTAAGGCTTTTGGGTAGCTTACGAAGCCAAATTTTATAAACTAAGTCGCTATCGACTGTAGTACCGGCTAACATAATTAGTGACCTATAAAATTGAGATGGCTTTTGGTCACCCATCTCGGTGCCAGACAAGATTTTGCCGAACCTCTTGGCTTCACTTAAAGTGTGTCGGTCAATCAAGGTTCTCTTTAAGCCTTCATACAAATTTGAGGAAGGAGGTTTCTGTATGAAATCTAGCACTGTTATAATTACCTCTTGAGGTAGAGCGGTTACGAGGTACTCATACTTTGTCTTGTCAGTAGTGATTCCTTTTGCCTGAAATTGTATTTCTGCATGGGCGAACCATGCGTCGGGACAAGTGGTCCAAAATTGTGGCAATTTAACTGACGTTGCTTGTACTTCAGGATGCATTGGTGCATCAAATGGATTGACAAGATCCGTTTGGAGTTGTATGAGAGGGCGATGGTCACCTTCGCCGAAATGAGAGGGATGTGAGAGAGGGTTAGAAGTATGTAAGGGAGTGGGGGGTTGTCTGGGGTGGGGTGGTGGTGTGTGTGAAGGACTCATCGTGTACCTCAAAATGTGTCTCCTAAAGTATGTTTCCTAAAATGTGTTTCCTAAAATGTGTTTCCTAGTGCAGTGGAGTGCCTACGTATGTGAGAATCTAGGTTTCTTCCGACCCTATATTCTTACGTACGTTTCAGAAACTACGTTGTGTGCCTCGTGATAAACTAAATTGAAAAGCAACCTGTAAAAAAATTTTATAACATGTCAAAAAAAAAAATTACAAAATTTGATACAATTTTTTGAAATAATAAAATAATGAATATGCCAGTCTTTTGTTGTTGTAGCTGTTGTTGTTGTTGTTGTTGTTCTTAATTTTGCTGCTGCTGTTGTTATTGTTGTTTTTGTTGTTGTTGTTGTAAATTATTTTGCTGCTGTTGTTGTTATTTTTTTTGCTGCTGCTGCTATATGTTATTGCTTTCTGTTGTTGTTTATTCTGCAGTTATTGTTAATGTTGCTGTTGTTGCCTGTTCCACCTTACCGGCAGGTGTAGGGTCTTGTTTGTTGTCGTTGTTATGACGTTGTTGTTGATGTTGTTGTTGTTATGACGTTGTTGTTAATGTTGTTGTTGTTCCGTTATCTTACCGGCAGATATAGGGTCTTGTTTGTTGTTGGACGATGATGTTGTTGATGCTGACGATGGTAGCGGCGAGCGTTTCAGTTGCTGTAATTGTTGTTGTTCTAGATGCTGTTGCTGCTGTGCCTGAACTACCAAATTACTGGGTGGCATTAGTTTTTGTAGTTGCTGCTGCTGTTGTTCGGTGATAGTGATATTCCGATCTTCGGTTCAAAAGGTCTCTTCAATATAGGTGAAATTTCTCTTTTTGGTGAGCTGGACTTTGATCGGATAAGCCTTGGAGTAATTTCAACTTTTGGTTCTTGCAACCTTAAAAATGTTCTTTTGTTTTTGCACTGGCAGGATCGCCAGTTGTGGTGAGCACAAATATAAACTTTTATTTTATTTAAAATATTTTTTATTAATTTTATTTTTAACAATTTATTTTTGAAGTTGTGAAAACATCGAACACAATTTTATGACTAATTTAAAATACAAAATTTTTGATAAATAAAAATTGACAATTTTGAAATCTTAAATAATAATTTTTTAAATAAATGTGTAAGTGAATATTTGTAAAGTTTGTATGTTGTTTTGTATGTTGTGGTGTCGGTGTTTATATGTGGTGGTATTGAGTCACCACATGTATGTATATTAGATGAGTTCAAAATATATGAGAAAAATTACGATTCTTTTTCTTCTGTGCGCGTCCATTTTCTAAAAGTTCCATTCCTAATGAAAACAAAAATACCTTAAGACCCAAAAGAATTTGACCTGAGACATTGCAGAAATCGTTTAAAGATAATTTTGGAGCTATTTGCAACCATTTTGAACAATGTGTTATTCAAACCGAAACACATGGAATATATTTTTCTAATGAAAAATTATTTATAATAATTATTAATTTTTTACTTATTATATATTATATTTTTTGGTCACATTTGTTAAAGTTCGAAACGACACGAAGTTCAACATAACATTGACAAAAAAGAAATAACACATGGTCCAATAAGTCCCGAGACTAACTGCTAGGTGGCACCTCTAACGAAATATCGATATAATATTTCGATAGTTCCAACCTCCAAACAATACGTGTAAAAATTTCATGACAATCTTACGTTTAGTTCAGAAGTTGCAGTGATTTAAGTGACGCTACTGTTGATATTTTCAAAATAATGGATTCAAAGTAATTCCGTGTGTTGATTTATCACTTTTTTTTTATGGGAAAAAATAGCGTGGGAAAAAATGGCTTCGAAAGTGTTATTCGGACTCTGCATCGTCAAAAGCAACCATTTGCCGAGTTTAAACTTGGTCGTACAGACACAAATGATGCTGAACGTTCAGGACGCCCAAATGAGGCAGTTGTTCAACAAAATATAAAAAGTACACAAAATGGTATTGGCCGACCGTAAAGTAAAGGTGCGCGAGCTAGCTGAGGCTCTGAAGGTATCGAAAGGCAGTGTGGGAACAATATTACAAGACCATTTGTCGATGAGAAAACTGCTTTCTAAATGGTTGCCGCGTTTTCTCACACCTGACCAAAAACAACAATGTGTCGATGATTCGGAGAGGTGTTTGGCACTGTTTATAAAGAATAAACATGAATTTTTGCGTCGGTATGTGACAATGGATGAAACATGGATCCACCATTACACACCGGAATCAAAACGGCCGTTAGCTGAGTGGAGAGCAACCGATGAAAGCAGGCCAAAGCGACCAAAAACACGACAGTCGACTGGAAAGGTTATGGCATCTGTATTTTGGGATGCGCATGGAATTTTGTTCATCGACAAAATTTTCGAAAAGGGAAAAACAATCAACCGCGATTATTATATAGCGTTGTTGGAGTGTTTGAAGGATGAAATCGCAAAAAATCGGACCCATTTGAAGAAGAAAAAAAAAATTCTTTTTCACCAAGACAATGCACCGTGTCACAAATCGATGAAAACGATGGCAAAAATTCACGAATTGGGCTTCGAATTGCTTTCTCATCCACCGTATTCGCCAGATTTGGCCTCCAGCGACTAATGGCTCTTTGCTGACCTCAAAAAAAAATGCTTGCCGGCAAGAGATTTGGTTACAATGAAGAGGTGATGGCTGAAACTGAAGCGTGTTTTGAGGCGAAGCACAAATCGTTCTACAAAACCGGTACTGAAAAGTTAGAAAAGCGGTGGAATGAATGTATTGCTCTTGAAGGAACCTTTGTTGATGAATAAAGAAGAATATTTGCAAAAAAAAGTTTACATAAAGTATATATAGTCTCGGGACTTATTGGACCATGTGTTATGCACTTAAAATGTTGATATTCTTACAAGCATA